>JAWPHD010000896.1:62500-381554 GCA_037043455.1 Cyrtodaria siliqua
CTATTTGAATGAGTGATATTACTCATTCCAATAGGTGATATCACTGATGCAAACTTAAATGAGTAATATCGCCTATTCGAATCAGTGATATCACCTATTCGAATCAGTGATATCACTGATTTGAATATGTGATATCACTGATTCAAAACGAAAGGGTGATATTACCCCCCCACCCCCCCCCCCCCCCCCACCCCCCACCACCAAAGAGTATTATCAGGGAGAACGTTATACATCCATTTTGTTATATATATTGAGGAAAAATAAAAAGTACCCATTTTTCTTTCCCTTAGTATATAGACAGCGAAACAGGAAATAATAAATGATTTATATGGAATAATTAGATCGACCACCACCGGCATAGAAAATGAAATTATAATAATATATTTCTTTACAATTATTTTTCTTGGGTCTAGGGGTGGGGGATGTGGGGTCGGGCCCTGTAGGTGCTAGGTTTGGTAAGGTATATACCCCTTCCGCTGTGTGGGGGAGGGGGAAATTTCCGCATCTATTGCAGAAAGAGCTGGTGGGACCATAACATGAACGCCGGCCATTATCTGCCGATGAAGAAAAAGCCCGCCAAATGTTGCAACCGATGGCGATTGTCTAATTTGGTACAGATACACGGACCCTGTATGGAATCAGTCATTTATAAAGAGTTTATTTCTGAATTGATAATCGGTAATATCACTGATTCGAATAGGTGATATCACTAATTCATAATGAATGGGTGATATCACCTACTGAATGGGTGATATCACCTATTCGAATTAGTGATATCACCTATTCGAAAGGGTGATATCACTCATTCGTTTTAACTAAGTGATATCACTGATTCGAATGAGTGATATCACTGATTCGAATAGGTGATATCACCCATTCAATAGGTGATATCAGGCATTTAAAATGAATCGATGGTATCACCTATTTGAATGCGTGATGTCACCTATTCGAATCAGTGATATCACCGATTCGAATAGGTGATATCACCAAATGGTATTTAAAAGTAATACGGCGCCCCATACACATCCAGTGAAACTAACAAAAGAAACACTAAGAACAGTCAGTTAAATCATTTTAGAATTATTTTACTTTTAGAATTTTGTGATTCTTGGTTTGAAGAAACTCATTACTCCATGAGTGATACAAACAATCTTAATCTGTTTCTCACAGCAATTAAAAGGCTCATTAAGTTCTGAGAACACACTGAGTTGCATCATAATAGCATGACGTGTTTTCATAATAGCATGACGTGATGTCATAATACCAGAGTTTGATGTCATAATACCAGAAAGTGATGTCATGATAGAAGCAACCAAAAGAAAATATGAATGAAGCATTACGATTGGTTCATTGTAAAACATTGGACCAATCAAACCAGTTAATTTAAAGCTCATTACATTCTCCGAACACACTGAGATTTTACTGGAAATTGAGTAATGAGGTTCTTGTAACCCAGAAATACACAATTCTAATAATAAAATAATTATAAAATGATTTAATAGACTGTTTAAAATATTGTTGTAAAGCTATATAATACACAAAATAAGAAACATCTGAGGATGTATCCAGAATCGTATTGAACAACCACAGCAAATACAGCCAAAGAGATAACCAATCTAGGATACGATCAGGAGGTGCACTCATAGAGTCCCAAGAGGTTGTCCAGTCATCGCACAAGGGAAAAGTGAAGCGTAGTGACTGACTGTGGAGGTGTCAATCAATAAACATGCAGTGCGTAGTAATACTAAAGGGTCGTATCCTGTTCTGACGAACCGCTTGATCAATTTTGTAAAACGCACTATACATGTGGTATTTTCTATCTGATATATATCCCATAGTAAGATCGCTTATATGTTAATGTTTCCCGAAGGGAAGCATATAGTATTCGCACCGTCCGTTCTTTCATTCGTTCGTCCGTTCATTCGTCCGTCGAAAACAATCATGTTACAGCCAAATTTAATAACGATTATGACCATGGATCTTACGAAAGTGAGAAAAATGGTCTTATTGAAACCACAGGAGTAGCTAGTACGGCGCGAAACATGAGACGACGCGAATGATTTGTCCATGTGAAAATTTCGGATTTAAGCTTATAAAATGGACGTTTTAGATTAAAATTTTGATGAGAAGTAATCATAAACTATGGTAGTGAGCATAAACAAAATTCAATTGAAAAAAAAACGTTGAATATTATGTGAAAAAACGATTTATTGGAGTTTCATTTGTTCACCTGTGCGAGTGAGTGCACAATTATCTCATGTGAAGACGAGCGCCATATTGTAAACAAGTCTGACTTACTTCTATTTGTGTTTGTGTATTAATCACACGGACTATTTAGTTAAAGATAGATCATTTAGAAACTATGGATTTGACGGAGTCGAAACCATCCAGTAAGATAAACATTAAACGTAAATCTGATGAGCATGATGTACTTGAAACTCCATCTCTGAAACGCCAAAACTCACTTCCTGATATCAGTTTACTGTCTAAAGGGGTAACGTTCGCCAACAAAGTAACCAAGGTCTTTGAAAATGAGACTTTTCTGACAGGGATTGTCCCTATACTGTCTGGTCTTATCTCACCAGTCATTTAATCTGACATGGAGGCTGCCATTTCAACATTTAACGATTCGGTTGTTCAGCCACTGATTAAATCTAACGAAACACTGATGAAAACTATTAAAACCCAAGATGCGATTCTGAAACAGCAGAACGAACTCATCGCTAAGAAATTAGCATCTCTGGCAAGAGCCCAGAGTGAAATTAGAGAACTACACAACAAATGTGATGTTCTTGAGTTGAGCCTCAATGATCTGCAGCAATATGGCCGTAGGAATTCGTTGCATATCAACAAATTGAATGTTCCATCGTCTGCGACAGACAAAGCCAAACTGACTTCTCACGTTGTAGAGTTCATCAATGAACATATTCTTCAAACTCATCATTCTTCTGGTAATCCCATTTCTGTGTCCGACGTTGAGAGATGTCATCCAATAGGTAGAAACAAGAAACAACTCATTGTGAAATTCTCTCGTTACCACAAAAAAAAACTCAGTATACATGCGCAGGAAAAACGTAAAAGGTAACTCGAGCAGAATCTTTGTTACTGAAGACTTAACAGCCTACAACCATGACATCATAAAACGTTTAATAAACGCTAAAATCCATAAAAGAAATCCATGCTTTCTGGACTCTCGATGGTAGGATCTTTGCAAAGAAAGAAGAAACCAGTGTCCCTGTACTTCTAAAGACAATTGATCAGACCTTACTTTTTCTAGAATGACATTAACGATTATTTTTACAGTAATAACGAACACATGTGTCAGATGTCGTAATTAAATTATAGTGATATTTTGACTACGATGTGTTATTTATGAGACCTACGGTTATAAGTTTAACGATGACTATGTATAGGATAGAGCATGAGTTTTGCACGTGTACGGGGAGATAATGCACGAGCGTTAGCGAGTGCATTACCGTCCGTACACGTGCAAGACTCATGCTTTATTGTATTTATACCACAATAACTAACATATGCTGTGTATATCCTCGGGTATTACACATTGCATAGTGTGTATTTAGGCTATTGTGGTATCAGATGATAATGATCCATTTATATGACATAATGTGTTGTGTATGATAACGATTGTGCTATGACAGCGATATTCGTAATTATTACGATATGTCAATTACCAACATAAGTATTATTATGTTGTTGTTGATGATGGTGGTGATGAAGATGACGATAAATATATTAATGCTCATTATAAAAATGATGATGATGAGTGTGATGGGTGGTAAGATGATGATGATGATGATGATGATGATGATGATGATGATAATGATGATTAGCATTTAGTGATTAGCACTTAGTTATTGGATATTATTGTTGATACTATTTACCAGTACTGTTATTATGTTGCTGATATGGTGCCGAGGACGATAACTTCACGATTAAAATTATGACTGATTATAATTATATGATAACTATGATAGCGATGATGGCAATGATGACCATAATAATATGTGATGTTTGTATATAATAATCACTGCGGAATATGCGATGACAGTGGTATTGATAATAGCTACTGGGTTGTTTTTTTATTACTCATTTACATATTTTGTTTGCGTTTATTTTAAAAGATATATATGTATTTTGGGGGTTCTGGCTCAAAGCTCTCGTTTCACTCGAGTTTGATCCAGAAACCCCGAAAATATATATATAAGTAAATCACCATTTTATGGTGATTTACTTGATTTTAAAACTTTTTCAAAATAGAGGTAGTGAAGATTGCAAGTTTAAAATGTTTTAATAGTTATCAAAATTACACTCTAAAAATATAAAATGTTTTTTTACTACAAAACAAATTTGTTGATTTGTTATCAAAATTACACCCAAGTCAACGAATAAACACAAAGTGAATAAAATATGATTTAAACCTAAATATGTCTAAATCGGATACACTCAGCGTTGTACGACTTTAACCTCCAATAATTAAAACTGCGCCGCAACCATCACACACTTGATATTTCGCATAAGTGCCTTTTTTACATATTAGACACGGTAATGCATGACTTGTTTTTAATCTATATTTATGCAAACTGCAATAATTAGAATCTTTTGTAGGCTTATTTGTACATGGATTATGTGATCCAATTTTAAGAAATTTACAAACATTGATTTCAATTTTCTATTTTAGATATAATTATTTTATATTTAAGAAAAATTATTTCTAATATATAACAAATAAAAGAAATGGAAAACGAGGAGACCATAAAAGAATTAATACTTTTGTTTAAAACAGGTGTAAAAGATAAGCAAACACTATCTAATGGTATAAATGCATTAAAACCTTTTAAAGAAGTTTCAAAGGAAACTCCAAAAGAGGTTAAATCTCAAACATTAGAAAATTTACTCAAGAGACGACGTGCTAAAAAACAACGTAAACGAGAAAAGCAGAAATATGATAAATTACAAGAAAATGTTATAAATGAACAAAAGCAAAAATATGCTAAATTACAAGAAAATGTTATAAATGAACTAAAACAAGTTTTTAAAGATAGAAAATTAAAACTGGTTGACAAACCAATATGTGGCTATTTCAAAGCATACGAGATATCCGCCGAGAAATACAAAGACCCTCAAAAACTATTTCGTGATAAAAAATCCATTATCACAAAAAAAATAAGCTAAGAGCTGACAGAGACGAATGGAATAAAGAAGGGTGAACATATCGGACAGGGAAAGCAGCATTCAAGGACGACAGTCAACCACAAAACACAAAAAAAAAAAACACGCAAACAGACAAACGAAAAGGCAAAAGTAATAAAAAATGCAAACGACATCACAAACACAAAAGGGTTGACAATAGGGCTACCGCCTTGGAACGGTCAGTGGCAAAGTAGGCCACTAGGGATTAAACCGGTTCTAGGGTGCACCAAACCTCACACTTACCCTACTGTCATCCCATAAAAACAGGACAGTGTAGTAAAGAAATCCCCGCCATGATCTAAACTCTTACCAACAAGGCAGCATCAATAGGCAATATAAGTAAAACACAAATATGCTCGTGTAAATATAATACAAAAAAAACAATAGCCTAGAAAGCCACAATGAAGGTACTCAATGACTTGGCAGAAGCCAGAGCAGTAAGAGAACACACCATTAAGGGCACGACAAGAAAGAACATGGACAAACAGCAAACGCCACCGTCCCAATGGGCTCTAGGTAGGCGTCATCATAGGGTCCACAGCCTGTCCGGTCATCGTACAATTAAAGAGGAAAGCATAGTGGCGAACTGTAAAAAGGGTCCACCACCAAGCATGCAGTACGTTGCAAAATGATAGGGTCATAACCTCTTTTGATAAACTTTTTAACAAGTTTAACAAAGATAGTATGAAAGTGATCATGACCAAGAATCGTACGAAGTTTATAAATCACATCACCATAAAAGTCAGGTTGTGATAGTCCTTGTCGCAGAAGAGTCCTTAAATTACATTTATATTTGGAAAGAAGATCAGGGTTACGATAATAAAATTTTGAAAAGGTTTTACGAAGTTTATGGTAACGGTAACCCTGATTGAGTAACTTTTTAGTTATACAAAGATTACGAATATTAAAGTCTTCAACTCGAGTACAAGCTCTAGAAAAACGAATAAGTTGAGACAGATACACCCCATAAGAAGTTGCTCGGGGAACATCCCCATCCAAGTGGGGATAATGAACAATGTCAAAATTAAAATCATCTCTCTTGTCATAGATTTTGCTAATTATTTTACCATTTTCAATCGAGAGATCTAAATCAAGAAAAGAAGCGTTATTATCAGATATATTTTCTTTATTAAGCCGAAGTTCTTTAGGATAAATATTATGAACCATAGTTGGAAAGAAAGGGTTGTCAATGTTCAGTATGTCATCCAGATACCGAGAGGTGTCATTAAAAGCTTCAATAACATCTGCCTGGGTATCTGGTGAAAGACTCAACATGAAATCCCTTTCATAGCAAAATAAAAACAAATCTGCGACAAGTGGTGCACAGTTCGTACCCATAGGGATACCAACAATTTGTCTATAAACGGTGGTACCATACCTGACGAAAATATTATCTAATAGGAAGATGAGTGCTTCACAAACTTCATAGCAAGTCCACATAGTACAATTGTCTAAACTGCCGTTAGTGAAAAACGCTTTAATATTCTTACATGCCAAAAAAGTAGTATTTTCTCTAGCGATTTTTTTTGAATAAGAGAAATTAGCTTGTCATTAATAAGATGATGTGGTAAGGTTGTATATAGTGTAGAGAAGTCATAAGTACTTATTGATGAAACTTGACCTTTATTGAAAATTTTATCAAGAACGTCTCCTGAATTTTTTATAGACCAAAATAAATTAATCCCAGAGTTTTCATAAGTTTTATCACAATATAGTTTAACGTGATCTTTAACGGCAGTAAGACAAGAAGTTAAAAGTTTGGAGATGTTTGTTGTGGTGCAGGCACTAGAATTAGAAATAAAGCGAGCCTTATACGGATGTTTATGTAATTAAGGAATCCAGTACATGGTAGGCAGTTTATTTTGCTTATCGCTTACACCAGCCTTGAAACTAGTGCACCGAGTGATATGTGCGGAAACAACATCATCCTCAGTAGAATTAACTGGAGTATACGAATTGGTGCTGCCGAGTTCCAGAGATAAAACATTGACGTAATGTAGGCGTCAAACAATAATTACATTATTAGCTGCTTTATCTGCAGGAACTAAAACAAATTTATTATGAAATTCCTGAATTCCCGATTTTAGATTACGAAAGGAAAACCTAGGTCTCGGAGGTAGTAAAGAGGGGTTAGCATTATAAAAGTTAATACGTGTATCTATAATTTTAAGAATAGACTTTTTCCAAGTAGAAAGCGAGTTTGGGTCCGCATGTTCTCTACGACACCATTTTATACTAAAATCTTCAATGGAGTGGGCGATTTGGGCACGACAGGCATTAAAATCAATAGTTGAAGGTAATCTATATTTAGGACCTTTCGAAAACAAATGCCGAATACGTTTATCAACAATATCAAAATTACCAGTGATGACATGACCTGCTGGAGCAAAATTTTGATGTGTTGCATTCACATTCCTTAGGAGTATTAAGTACTATATCAAGGTCAGCAACTTGTTTGTTGTAGTTGAAAATAATATTTCTAATAGGCTTTTTATACTTATAACAAATTACAGGACTTTCGGAATTTTTGAAATATTTTGGGATAGAATCAACTACATGAGTATCCCGAAAAATACTAGGCATGTCAATGAAATCAATACCTTTATTAATATATAGTAGTTTTAGAAAATGCCTGACGTGATCAGACTCCTTGTCAATATGGGGTCGGAGAACATGTTGTGTGTAGCTTTGAACTATGGAAGCAGTGTTATACAAGGGATCTGTACGAAGGAAAATTTTGTCGGCTTCCTCGTCGATCAACTTTAGTGAAGAAATAGACAAAGAGGTAAGCCGTGAAAGCATAGAGTGCTTTCCAGACTGTTTAAAAATAGTATGTAAATCAGCGACAGAAATAATTACACTCGATTTACGTTTAATGTTACCATTACGGCTAAGACCATGAGACCTAGATTTACCTTTTCGAATAGAAAATATAGAAAAAAAATGTCAATATTAGGATCTTTAGAAATATTTCCTTCTTGATAACTATTGTCATTAAAGCTACAGAGTCCCTATATCAATCGATTTCTTCTTTGTAGGCGTGTCTTTATTTGTAACTTCATGTTCACCAGCTCATGTCGAAATCGGGTATTTAAGCGAGCAAATATAGCGAAGGAAATTATTTACTGTATATACATCGACCAGTGCACATCGTACCTATACACAGGTAACAGAAATTTTTACAAAAAAAAAAGATAGCTTCTTTCGGGGCTCGAACACACGATCTTCTGATTCCAAGTCCTGTGCTCTATCCACTGTACTATAACGCTACTTGAGAAAAACAGTATACTAACTACCATATATTATGAGGCAAAATAACTTAACATATTTGAACGCAACTAATGATGGATCAATAAATATGCAGTCCATATTGTCGCACGTGTAAATTAACATTGCCTGGTGTAATATTGTATCTTATCAATATGAAACTAATACTTCGCTTCAAATCAACCATATCTCGACTTGTTAGTTAGCGCTTGATGAGTTTGTGTGCGCGCTCTTGTTATTACTTAATGCCTATTTAGTATTAAAAATGCTACAAAATACCAATAAATAGCAGTGGTCTAGAGGTTCAGCGTACATCTTTCAAATATTACAAGTGCAAGGCTGTGGTTCAAATCCCGTTCCGGGCAACTTTTTGTTTATCACATATATTCTGGAGCCGTATATTTATCAATGTTACCTGTACGGAGGCTAAATAAAAAGGCTAAATAAAAATGTGAAATTGTACGTATCGATTTCTCCTTATATACCGACTTTTGGGGTGTTTGTCGATTTGAAACTACTTCACACGTGACTCATTCATATTCATGAGTTATAACCTGTTAAAATAGGGACTGTACAGCTTTAAGGCCGAGTGAATAAGGTGTCTGTAAGTTTTTCATCCACTTAGTCTAGCTTTTATTTTAAAGCTTTTAGTAGCATCATTATCAAAAAACATATATTCAACCGTGGTTTAGTTCTAAGAAATGAAGAGTTATTTTTTGGAATTTGTATTGATGACGCAGAGTATAACCGAAGAGGTGAAAGATTTATTTTTAATGTTTTAGCTAAAAGACTCATAATTGTTTTTATGGAGAAAGTTTCAATTAGGTCTCATGGTAAATCTATTCAAAGATGATGGTGCTACCAAAAAATACACCACAGCAGTATTACACAGCGAACAAAATGCAATCTTAAACTTTGAAAAAATAAATGAGTTTTACGATGAATCATCTGCAAATATACAAGAGAGCCTTGAAAGATTTACAAACACAGCATCCGGATTAGAAATTGACCACTGTGTTAAGCTTTACTTAAATATTGCAAAGTACGAGCCGTTAAAAGGTTCTTCATATATTCCTCTACCTAAAGCAGTAGCTGATAAGAAAGCAATTATCAATGTAAAAAACGACGATGATCAATTTTTGTTTCATGCAATAAATTCAGCTTTAAATCCAGCTAAAAAGAATTCTGATAGATTATCAAAGTATCCTAGTATAGAGTTCTTAAAGAAAGATGGCATTGATTTTCCCACTCCAAATTCTCAAATTTCCAAAGTAGAAAAACAAAACAACCTTGCTATCAAGGTTTATGGATATAACATAACAGGAAAAAATAAAAAGGTAACTGTTTTTCCATATAAAATATCAGAACAACCAAAAGATATTGAGCGAATTAATCTGCTCTTAATATCTGAAGAGGTTGAAGAAGAATCAGAAAATGAAGATGATCCAAATAATGAAGAAGGAATTATAGATGACAACTATGACCCTGATGATTATCCCGACAAACCAACAAAAATAACAATATCACTATTGCTGGATTAAAAATCTGAATAGACTAGTTTATGACCAAAACAAACACCATGGTCAAACTCACTTCTGCGATCGTTGCCTTCATGGCTTTTCTGGAAAAGGACTACTTGCCAAACACAAAGAAGACTGTGAGGGTATCAACAAAAATTCTTGCAGAATAGAAATATGCCGCAAGAAGGTAAAAATACTTCAAAATTTAAAAATTATCAAAATCAGATGCCTGTGCCTTATACAATATATGCTGATTTTGAGAGTATAATCAAACCGCAATCAATCACATTTGGAAAGAAATCTGAAATTCAAAATGTACACGAAGTTTGTAGTTTTGCATACCAGGTTGTCAGATATGATGGTAAAGCTGAAGAACCTGTTATTTACAGAGGTGAAGATGCCGCTGAAGTGTTTTTAAATCGCCTAGAATGTGAGAAGAGCAACATTAATAATATATTTGCTCACCCTAAACCATTAATCATGACGCAGCAAAATGATGAAGATCATGAAAAAGCTACACAATGTTGGATATGCGAGAATGAAATAGGTAGGATTTGCGGTAAAAACGGCAAAGTAAGAGACCACTGTCATTTTACAGGTGAATATAGAGGTGCAGCACACAAAAACTGTAACCGAAAACTGAAAATAAAACCAAACAAAACACCTATACCTGTTATATTTCACAACCTCAAAGGATATGGTAGACATCTCATCATGCAAAAAATACATAAAATGTCAGTTAATATTGCATGCATCCCAAACAACGCTGAAAAGTATATTTCATTTAGTGTTGGACAACTTAGATTCTTGGATAGCTTTCAGTTTATGGCTTCGTCTCTGGAAAAATTGGTTAAAGCAACAGACAAATCTGATTTCAAAATTACCAAAAATCAGTTTGGAGAACAAACAGATTTACTTTTACGAAAAGGTGTTTATCCATACGAATATATGGACAGTATGGAAAGATTTAAGGAAACGCAATTACCACCCATAGAAGCATTTTACTGTACATTAAAAGGTGAAGGTATTACCCAAGAAGATTACGAATACGCTCAAAAAATATGGAAAGAGTTTAACTGTAAAACTCTTGGAGACTATCATGATTTATATCTAAAAACGGATGTAACTTTGTTAGCAGATGTATTTCAAACTTTCAGAAAAACATGCGTGAATGCATATAAACTCGATCCCTTGCATTACTACACAGCAACTGGATTATCTTGGAATGCTTTACTTAAACATTCAAAAATAGATTTAGAACTTTTGACAGACATTAACATGCACTTATTTATAGAAAAAGGAATGCGAGGTGGCATAAGTATGGTATCAACAAGATATGCCAAAGCAAACAATCCATATGTGGCTGATTATAACCCTGACAAGGAAAACAGCTACTTAATGGATTATGATGCAAATAATCTTTATGGGTGGGCAATGAGTCAGCCATTTCCATATTCTGGCTTTAAGTGGAGGGAATCAGAAACCTTGCCAGAGCCAAAAGAAGGAAAAGTATATTTTGTAGAAGGTGATTTTGAATATCCTAAAGAACTCCATGTAGTTCACAATGGCTATCCACTTGGAGCGGAAAGATTAGCAGTAATAAAAGAATGGTTGTCTAAATACCAGACAGATCTGTTGGAAAATAATAGCATGATAAATACAGAACAACTAGTCCCAAATCTTATGGACAAAGAAAAATATGTGATACATCACAAAACCCTGGAACTGTATTTATCTTTGGGTATGAAACTAAAGAAAGTACACAGAGTATTAGAATTTAATGAAACTCCATGGATGGAATGATACATAAACCTAAACACAGAACTTAGGAAAAAAGCTAAATCGCAATTTGAAAAAGATTTTATAAACTTATGAACAACTCTGTGTTGGCAAGACAATGGAAAATCTACGCAAGCGGACTGATATAAAACTAGTTAGAACTGACGGCTCCGAAAATGAAAAAATAAGAAAAATAATAGCCATCATATTTACAATTTGTTTTCCGTCAATACTTTAACAGGCGTATACAATTTTCAGATGAATTGTCAGCAATACATGTAAACAAAACGATATTAACATTAAACAAACCAATCTATGTTGGAATGTCAGTATTGGATTTATCAAAGTACATGATGTGTGACTGGTACTATAATACTCTAAAGAAAAGGTACGGAGATAAATGTACTTTATTATACACAGACACTGACAACTTGCTGGTAGAAATCAAAACAGAAGATGTGTACAAAGACATGGCTGAAATGAAAGATGAGTATGACTTGAGTGATTATCCGCAAAACCATCCACTGCACGATGATACAAATAAAAAAGTAATAGGCAAGATGAAAGATGAGTGTGCTGGTGTTGCTATAGCTGAGTATGTTGGAATGAGACCCAAGCTATATTCTATTTTGAGAGCGGATGAGTAGATTATTAAGAAAGCAAAGGGAGTAAAAAAATATGTAATTCAAAAACATATTAACTTTGAAAACTACAAGGATGCACTTTTTAACAAGAAAAAATACACCCATGAAATGAATATGATACGCTCAATAAAGCTTCAGATATATGGCATAACTGTAAACAAAGTTACATTATCACCATTTTACTCAAAAAGATATATACGAGAAGATGGAATTACAACTGATGCACATGGATATTACAAAAATTTATAAATTTGGGTATTAGCAGGAACAATAAGTAGTTCTTCTTTGACAAATCCTCTCTGTGGCGCTGGTGCTTTCAAATAATAAACTCTTATACCTTGCGTCACCATATAACTTTTAATCTTGTGAATATCTACACTCCACATTGGATCAGTTGCTCTGCGTCTTCCACCTTCTTGTTCCCCAGGTTGATATAAATATCTTACACTAGCATTCATACAGATAGGATCTTCTTTTAATGTTTTTGTTTCAACAGGAGGAGGCGTTTTTGTTTCCACATTTATTGCTTTGCCAACTTCTGGTAATCGTTTTACCCATTCTCTATTACGTTTTTGTGAATCTATTTCCTTAGCATACTGATAACCAAACAATCTTTCAGCTAATGTTCTGTTAAATCTTTCCACTATAGCTTGGTCTCTGTGTATTTCTGTTCTGCCTCGTCTGATATTTACTTTATGTTTTGCCATCAACTGCGATACTGCACCCATAAATTCTCTGCCTGGATCCACTTGTAATAACTTTGAATATTTTAGATGTCGACTGTATATATTTTCAAATGCTTTGGCAACTTCTTTACTATCCTTGGAAGTCAGTGGCTCTGATTCTTTGTATGTACTTGCAATATCAACCACAGTCAACGCATATTTATATGTCTTGCGTCCACGACCAAAGCCAAAAGTATCATGCGGTAAAATTAACAAATCAGCTTGATGAACTCCATTTTTACCGGAAACATCAAACCTGGGACTAATTATTTTCTTTGGTGCGGGTAAATAAATCTGCCACACAGCCTGTTTCTTTAAAAATTCTAATGCCTTTTTTTCACTGACACCAGCCTCTTTTGACAATTTTTTAACTGCTTAGTAACCTCTCCAAAATCCTTTTGGGCTGTAATAAATCTTTTCCATTTTTCTACTAAAGATTAAAATTTATATAACTATAAAGAAAAAATGGAAATCACAACTGCATAATTTGATAAACTGCTTGAAGAGCAAAATCAATATATCACAAAGAAATGGACAGACTTGGAAATAAATAAAATACACAATATTACAGATACAAAAATACTGGATACTGAATATGGTCCATCCATGGTACTGACATTATTAGACAACGGTGAAGTATGGGCGCCTGGTCATCTCGAAGATAAAATAGAGAAGAGTGCTAAACCACCATATTATATTCGACCACTTGGATTGAAACCATGTAAAAACAACAACAAAATAGGTATCATGCATATGACTTAGTCTTTCCAAAGTAGTCATTTTAAAAGTAATTATATTTTTTTTTATGAACTCAATTTGTACGCCACAAATCCAGTTGCAGCCATTCCCACCACAATAAACGTAATTTCTCTATTCTGTTGATCTGGAGATGGTGTATAGAAATCACTCAACTTAGGCTCCGGGTCCAAAAGCAAATGTTTACCAGTTATATAATAATACTGCTTCATAGCCTGGTCTACATCATCAAAAGTCTGCTCTGCATGATGCTCTTTTTGCAGTTGCTCATTAATAAAATCTAATCTCTCTGTTCTTTTTTTTATTCCACTCCACTTGTGCTGCTTCCAATAGTTCCACGGCTTTGTCATGCCTTTGTCTTTCCTCATCTGAATGACTTCCCATTTTTGAAAAGAAATAATTTGAACCGCTAAACGCCAATGCATTTGTTAATGCGCCACCTATCATCATTGCTACTGCACTTGCCATTTTTTTATATATTTTTTTTTAAAATTATTTCAGTATATCCGCAGGAATAATACCTTGCTTAATTAACACATCCTTTGTAGCCATTGCTAACATTATATCCACAGACAGCATCCCAACATCTGTCATATTAAAATCTACTTTAGGGGCTGGTCTTTTTAGTAGTTTTCTGCCAATCTCAGAATATCCAACTGTTAGAAGTGTTTCTACTCCAGCGTGATACATCATATTTACAATTTGTTTTCCGGCAATACTTGTTATTATTTTTTATATTATTTTTTTAAATAAATTATTAAAAATAATCAAACGGGTCTTTTGGTGCAACATGAACAGCCACAGGGTGCACAGGTTGCGTAGCAGATTTCTTGTTATAAATATACAAACCCAACCAAGCAATGCCTACTAATAAAACCAGACACGGTGGAATATAATTTTTGTATACGTTTATTTTGATTTCTGGTTCCTCTTCATCTATTGTTATTTTTGTTATTTTATCTTGCTCTGCAGCATCTTGATTTGCAGCATCTTGATTTGCAGCATCTTGCTTTGCAGCATCTTGTGCATCCTGACGCTTTGCCTTTCTTGCCGCTGCTCCTTTTTTCCCAGCTTCTATTCTTTTTGGATTTTTTACTTTTTGTTGTTCACTCTCTTGGTTCTCCATCATTTATATAATCTATATTTTTATTATTATTAAAATTAATATGTCTAACAGTTGTCAGTATTGCTGTAAATGGTGCTAAGCACATTCCATACCTGTAATACAACTCACAACAAGCGCTTGTCAAAGCATGATTAATAAATGGGTCTTCCTCCAAATCTTCTATCAGTTTTGGTGGATTGATCACATTGACATATTTTGATACTCCCATCACATACAAGTTAATAAAATAATTGCCTAAAGTCTTAGTCATGCTTGCCCCAAGCCTTGCTTCATATCTGCAGTAAAGTTTGTTAATTTCATCCGGGGGCATGCTATCTATATTTGTGAGTTGTATGTCTTTACCCAAATATTGACGGCTACCACCGCCAGCCACTATGGCTGATAAGCTTTCTTTTTTTGTTTCTTGTTGCATTGATTCATCTGGTTCCGTCTGTTCCGATATATTTTGTAATAGTTCTTCCGCATTCATTTTTATATTAGTAATCTTATTTTTTATCTTGAAATAAATATAAAATACAAAGCAACCAGCTGCGATATTCATACAACTAGTAATTGTTAGTATTGTTAATAGCATTGTTATTAACATTGCTATTTTTTCATTAACATTTTTAATTTGCTGCAAGCATTGATATTAACATTACTAATTTCCTATGAGCAATGCTATAAGCATTACTATATTTCCCAATATTTTCATTATATTTTCATGTCAGTATTGCTATTAACATTGCTTCTTTGCTGTTAGTATTACTATTAGCAACAGTTGTAAAAAAGGAATTATTTGACGGTATTATACCTGCGGATATTATGAAATAAATATATTTTGTAATAATAAAAAAATATTATATAAAAAAATGGATTTGAAAATATCAGACGATAAGATTAGTGATTATGACAAAAATAAAATAGCACAGGAAATTCCTGTGACAAAGGATGATGTAAAATGTTGTATATGTGTTTCAGAAAGTAATTTTTTACAAACGTACGCAAAAGGTGCACAGGAAACGCCTGTAATTTCTGTGACAAAGGATGGCGTAGTATATTTTATATGTGAGCCAAGAAGGTATGTTTTAAAAGCCCCAATACAACGTAAAAAGAAAAACATGGGTAGTGCTGTTGTACGGGTATTGGTTGGTGCATTGATTGCCGCATTGGCACTCTAGTTTTTTATTTTCCAAATATGAAAAAAATATTCAACCCAATACCCAGTTGGTTGGTCAGTTCTCAAAATTAACTTCGAATATTTAAAGCTAATATATCTGATAATAACGCTTCTTTTCTTGATTTAGATCTCTCGATTGCAAATGGTAAAATAATTAGCAAAATCTATGACAAGAGAGATGAATTTAATTTTGACATTGTTATTTATCCCCACTTGGATGGGGATGTTCCCCGAGCAACTTCTTATGAGGTATATGTGTCTCAACTTATTCGTTTTTCTAGAGCTTGTACTCGAGTTAAGGACTTTAATATTCGTAATCTTTGTATAACTAAAAAGTTACTCAATCAGGGTTACCGTTACCATAAACTTCGTAAAACCTTTGCAAAATGTTATTATCGTAACCCTGATCTTCTTTCCAAATATAATAGTAATTTAAGGACTCTTCTGCGACAAGGACTATCACAACCTGACTTCTATGGTGATGTGATTTATAAACTTCGTAAGGTTCTAGGTCATGATCACTTTCATACTATCTTTGTTAAACTTGTTAAAAAGTTTATCAAAAGAGGTTATGACCCTATCATTTTGCAACGTACTGCATGCTTGGTGGTGGACCCTTTTTACAGTTCGCCACTATGCTTTCCTCTTTAATTGTACGATGACCGGACAGGCTGTGGACCCTATGATGACGCCTACCTAAAGCCCATTGGGACGGTGGCGTTTGATGTTTGTCCATGATCTTTCTTGTCGTGCCCTTAATGGTTTATTCTCTTACTGCTCTGGCTTCTGCAAAGTCATTGAGTACCTTCATTGTGGCTTTCTAGGCTATTGTTTTTTGTATTATATTTACACGAGCATATTTGTGTTTTACTTATATTGCCTATTGATGCTGCCTTGTTGGTTAGATATTAGATCATGGCGGGGATTTCTTTATTTACACTGTCCTGTTTTAATGGGATGACAGTAGGGTAAGTGTGAGGTTTGGTGCACCCTAGAACCGGTTTGAACCCCCAGTGGCCTACTTTGCCACTGACCGTTCCAAGGCGGTAGCCCTATTGTCAACCCTTTTTGTGTTTGTGATGTCGTTTGCATTTATTATTGCTTTTGCCTTCTTGTTTGTCTGTTTGCGTGTTTGTTTCTGTGCTTTGTGGTTTACTGTCCTCCTTGAATGCTACTTTCCCTTTCCGATCTTTTTATATTTCTTTTAGCTAAAGCTTTTCTTATTCCGGTTCTCTTCTCCAGCGTCGGAATAACATCATTTTCTCTCAAACAATTTTCATAACTATCTCTGTCTTTGGTGTAAAACATACACAACCATTTTGCTTGCTCCCTCAAATCTTTCAATACAGAATTATATCTCTGTGAAATGACCCACACTGATTGTTTGGCGTGACGACCAAAGAATGCCAACTCTGATAACATATCCTTTTTCTTTGTTAATTCTTTTGTGGCTGAGCAATCATCAATGATGTATAATGTGGGCTTGCCAGCATATTGTTTGAAAAATAAACGCAACAGTTCTTGCAGCATTTCTTTGCCGTTGCTAACGGGATTGACAATTATTATTTTTTTATCTCTCGGGTTTCTTACATCTCCTATCCAGGATCTATTTTTATAAGCCTAGTTCCACTCTATGGTTGGACACAATATAATTATATATTCAAAAACTCCAACATACTCTTGTTCAAGTATGTCAAGAACAAACTCTGTTTTGCCACAGCCTGTTTGACCGCAGATAATGGCACTGTGTGGATATTTAGGATATTTAGTATCGTACTTCTTTGAATCTTCCATCTTCGAAATTGATTTGCGCATCTTGTATTATATATAGATAAATATTTAAAGGTTGATCTGCATCTGCTTTTTTATTTATTAGTATCGTTATGCCTTCACTGCCGTTTTCTATTTTCTTCCACTGCCATATAATAAATTGTCATCACATGTTCTAAGGTCAAGCCACAAAGCATATGATTTTGTTAAATAGCTCTCAAGAGAAACATTGGTAAAGTTTAAGTCCTTCGCTACTATTTCTGTCTCTTTGCTTCGTTTTGATGTCAAGGCAAAATATTTGTTGATTTCATCTCAATGTTGATATGCCTTCATGCCCTGACAATACCACTGATTTGGTACACCCTCTATTGTCATTTCAACCTTTTCAATCTTTGGGTTGTAAAAGGATTCCGTGTTTGTTCTTTCTGGGTCTTCAAACACCATTAGAATACCTTTCATGCTCCGTGCTGGTACATTTATGTTGATGTTCCAAAGAGTTTCAGATTTGTTTGCTATTATTTTTCTATGTCGCAAGATACGATCATACATAAATACTAAATTTCCATTGATTTGCTGTCTTATTTGTCTGGATAATTCAACATCACTAACCATATCAAATTCCAAGCAGATATTTTTTATTACATTAGATGCATCAGCATCACTGCTTTTGAAAACTTTGTTATAATCGTTAAACGTTAATTTATATTCTAACCTATCACCAAACCCCGCTTGATAAAATGACATATGACTTTCTAACATTTCAAAGTCCAGTGGAATACAAAATCTATTTTCATAAGCTGCTGCTACATGACTGCATTGCCACTTATTCTTATTGTCATTTTTTCACAATTGCTCTACCCAGATTCTGGTATAGATTAGCGTTGGCGTCTGTTCTGCTTTTAAGTTCTATTTCAAAGGCAAGACGAGCAGTACGAGGAACTATTACATCATTAGTGCTTAGATTGGGAAATCTCACAAGCAGTTGCTGGTGTTGGTCTATTGTTGATGTATTATTAGTTATTACTACACTTGTGCGGATGCCCTTGGCACCATGAGGTTCTCTTAGTTTTCTATGAGGATATGTGTCTCAACCTATTCGTTTTTCTAGACCTTGTACTCGAGTTGAGGACTTTAATATTCGTAATCTTTGTATAACTAAAACGTTACTCAATCAGGGTTACCGTTACCATAAACTTCGTAAAACCTTTGCAAAATTTTATTATCGTAACCCTGATCTTCTTTTCAAAGAAAAAGTAATTTAAGGACTCTTCTGCGACAAGGACTATCACAACCTGACTTCTATGGTGATGTGATTTATAAACTTCGTAAGATTCTAGGTCATGATCACTTTCATACTATCTTTGTTAAACTTGTTAAAAAGTTTATCAAAAGAGGTTATGACCCTATCATTTTGCAACGTACTGCATGCTTGGTGGTGGACCCTTTTACAGTTCGCCACTATGCTTTCCTCTTTAATTGTACGATGACCGGACAGGCTGTGGACCCTGTGATGACGCCTACCTAAAGCCCATTGGGACGGTGGCGTTTGATGTTTGTCCATGATCTTTCTTGTCGTGCCCTAAATGGTTTATTCTCTTACTGCTCTGGCTTCTGCAAATTGAGTACCTTCATTGTGGCTTTCTAGGCTATTGTTTTTTTGTATTATATTTACACGAGCATATTTGTGCTTTACTTATATTGCCTATTGATGCTGCCTTGTTGGTTAGAGATTAGATCATGGCGGGGATTTCTTTATTTACACTGTCCTGTTTTAATGGGATGACAGTAGGGTAAGTGTGAGGTTTGGTGCACCCTAGAACCGGTTTAAACCCCCCGTGGCCTACTTTGCCACTGACCGTTCCAAGGCGGTAGCCCTATTGTCAACCCTTTTTGTGTCTGTGATGTCGTTTGCATTTATTATTGCTTTTGCCTTCTTGTTTGTCTGTTTGCGTGTTTGTTTCTGTGTTTTGTTTTTGACTGTCCTCCTTGAATGCTACTTTCCCTGTCCGATCTTTTTATATTTCTTATGAAAAACATTCTTTAGAAAAGTTACAATAGGAAGCTGCAAGAATTGTTACAGGCGTTTATGAAAAACATTCTTTAGAAAAGTTACAATATGAAGCTGCGAGAATTGTTACAGGATTAACTAGGTCCGTTTCAATTAATAAGTTAATTGCTGAAATTGGTTGGCTCTCATTAGCAGACATACGTGTTTTTTTAAAACTTATCACCGTATATAAAGCAAAAAACAGTATGTTACCAAATTCAATAGCTCAATTATTTCCGCCCTTCGTCAGAGATGTAAACGATTATAATTTAAGAAACTTGAATGACTATGTCACTCCAATAAGGAGATCGGAGTATTTTCAAAATCATTTAAACCATCATCGCTAAGCCTTTTGAATGATTTACCCATACATATTAAGGAATCACTATCATTAAACACCTTTAAAAGCTCTCTTCTTAGGACGTTCCAATGCCTCACTGTTCTAAAATACTACTTATGTGGCTCAAGATATCTTCAATCATTCATGCTCGCTTAAGAAATGCATGTAGCGATCTAGATCATGACTTGTATTTAAATCATTTGCGCTTATCATCAAGCTGTGACTGTGGAGATCAAAGAAAGGACGTCGAACACTACTTATTTAAGTGTTGTCGATACAGTGAAAAAAGGCTTGCGCTCTTTATTTCGACACGACCGTTCCATCCGTTAAGTGTTGATAAGTTGTGTTCTGGGAATACAGAGATGAACGATAGAGATAATGAGCTTGTGTTTATAGCAGTGCAAAAAATATATTAAAGATACCAGGCGTTTTCGATGAAACTCACTATGTTCACATTTGATCCCTTACGAGACGTCTTTAACTCTGTCTTTTTCCTCCTCTTCCTTTCTCTTTACATATATCTGTTAACTTCAGTGATGCATTTCCTTTACTTTTCGTTTAAAATGATTGATGAATGTAAAACTGCCATACTATTAATTGTGTAAACAAACTGTATAGGGACGGGTCGTAAATAATGTTGTAGAACTTGTGGCCCAACCCTTGAGCAAACTTATGTAAATATTGCAATAAAATATGTTTAAACCTATTGCAATCACAGAAAACACGTCACCACAGAAGAAATGAGTAAAATGGTCCTATAGATACCACATCAATCAAACGCAATGCATCATAAACCGAAATTGTTATAGTCCTTGTCGCAGAAGCGTTCTTAAATTACTTTTTATATTTAAAAGTAGGTCAGAATTACGATAATAACATTTTGCAAAGGTTTATCTGCTCAAATTGCTGTACTATTGACTTTTGAAATATTGAGTTCTGCTCAACCCGGGGCTAGAGGGCAAGCAAGCACTTTTCACTACCGTTCATGGACAGTCTCAATCAAACCAAGACTGCAATATCTTTTATTTGTTTTCATCGTGTTTGATGATTTCCAAATTTCTCTTTTCATTCTTTGTTTCGAAGTTTATGGTAACAGTAATGAATAATTAAGATGCTACACCATCAGGTCTATTGTTACCATAAACATGATAAACTTCAAAAACAATATTGCAAAATTGTTTTATCGTAAAAGTAGATATAACAATCAAACTGAAAAAGCAGATTCAAGGACGACAGTCAACCACAAACACACACAAAAACAAAGAACATCTTTAACGATTAATAAAATGTCAGATAAGACATCACAAACACAAAATGGTTGGACAATAGGGCTACCGCCTTAGAACGGTCAGTGGCAAAAAAGCCGCTAGGGGTTTAAAGCAAGTTCTAGGGTACACTATTGACCGTTCCAAGGCGGCAGACCTATTATCAACCCTTTTGTGTTTGTGAGTGGATGTCGTCCTTGAATGCTGCGTTTTCTGTTCAATTGTATATATATTTTTGCTATGATGAAATAATCAGACGAATAGATCCACTTCCTCAATACAAGAAGGTTCTAACTCCCTGATGTATGTTGTCCAACATCTGACCATATCAACCCTAGAAGAACCTTTAAAGTGCACATACACATACGACTATATGCAAGTATAGCTTATTTTGGTATGGCATGCGCTGGACAGTTATATGACACAGTACACTCAGTATACTATATAAAAGGGAGATACTATTATTTACTTTAGCAAATACTTTCAAACAGTCGGATCTTACGACATGCACGCTCACAAAAAGAACATTATATAAATAGAGACACATGTTTGCAAACTACCGAAGACTCAACCTCCAGGACAACTACAGTGCGGGCTCCTAGCTATTATGATAGCCATACACAATCAGAGAACTATATCCCCTTTCTCGGTTAGGTTAGTTAGGAAAGTTTCAGCATTCGCTGATGCATGTTTCTGAATGTCTTAGCACATAACACTTAGCGGTACATTTGACGTACACCTCTGTTTATTATTAAACTAATAATAACAATAACACTCAGTTTCACTGACCAAATGACCCATAATTGTATCGCGGACAGTACCTATTATAGGTTACTTCAATATAAAACAGAAAATGAAACGATACCGAAATGTTTTAAGTATGATATCAATTTGCTTTTAAAATTTGCTTTAATATTTTATTTTTATTGTTGCTATCTATCTTTTGTTTTGTTAGAGGTTATAAATGTACTAAATGAGTTATTTCTATATATAACGACTTTATTTTTATTTTTCTAAATAAAACATATGAATACTTACTTTTGAAAAAATATTTCATCTGTTCAAGCTCGTCATCTGTTATCACATGAGATAAGTCAAACAACAAATTATTGAATTGCCAGTTTTTGTGTGGTTGTGGTATACCTATTATGTGGTCATCTTCGGAAGCCATATTCACGATTCCGTCATACGGGCTTTGCTGACGTTGTCCTTCTTGTTCTTCCAGTGGACTGACTGCAATAGTCGTTGGCTTTTTCGGATCAGTTGATGGCCTAGGCGGAATGGGCAATGTATCTATGACGGAATACTTCCGTTATTGTAATCTTGATCTCTGTGTGACTTTTTCTTTGGTGAATTGGACATGCTTGTTGATCTTAGTGTGGTTTACCGTGATACATTGGTACCGTTTGCTTTACCTCTATCTTGTTACCTTGAAGACAAAAAGTCGATATTAAGTATTAACAGTTTATTAACATTAGATATTAATGTATAATTTAAGGGAATACAATAATTCACACATATTTTAGACAGACCTGTTCTAAACAATAAAATGCTTCCATCAAAGAAAAATAAAAGGGATCTGACGTGTTTCCTGACCAATTTACACAATTAATCAGGAAATTCGTCGGAAAAGGATACGACCCTTTAGTGCGGCAACGCACGTCATGCTTAGTGACTGCCTCCTCAGCAGTCAGTCACTTAATGAATGACTCCGCTACAGTCAGTCACTAAGCTTCACTTCTCCCTTGTCTCGATATATCCTGAGATTTTCCTAATTATGTGATTTATATAGCTTTACAACGACATTTAAATGCAGCGTTTACTACTTTCTATTGATGTGGACTTAGTTGTTAGAGATTTCCTTTTGATGGAATATACTTGTATTTAAACTGCCTTGTCAATTTGGGATTTCAAGACAGGATAACAACGAGATTGTGCACACATAAAATCGAGTTAAACTAACCTATAGGCCTTATTGCCTACTGACTGTTCCAACCCTGTCTTTCGTTCCAAGGCGGTAGCCCTATTATCAACCCTTTTGTGTTTGTGATGTAGTTTGCTTTTATTATTAATTTTGCATTCTTGTTTGTCTGTTTGCGTGTTTGTTTCTGTGTTGTGTGATTGACTGCCCTCCTTGAATGCTACTTTCCCTGTCCAATCTTTTTTATATTTCTTTCTTCACTCTTTATGTTATGTATTGTCCGGTTCATTGGTTGTTTTAATATGCTCCTTTATTTTGGTTTGGGCCGCTAATGTGCGCAACATTAGTTACGGCTCTTCCCTTACACTGCTAAAGGACTTACTGACACAAAACTGGTTATTTTCACGCATCATGTTGACCATATATGGACTTTTTTAAACAAACAAGCAGTGCTTTATATACTTAATAATAGCGATTTACCAAAAAGATCACTACTTCGTTATATCGACACTGGAAGCGTACGTTGTTTGTATAAATAGCATGTGTGTGTGTGTGTGTGTGTGTGCGTGCGTGCGTGCGTGCGTGCGTGCGTGCGTGCCTGTGTGTGTTTTTTTCGTTAGCAGACGACAAATATTGAAATTGATTTTTGACCCGAAATCCCAATAATACAAAATACAAATATAAATTATTAATGACTTCTTGCCACTTCCAATACAATTTGGATAATGTAATTTATTCTTCGGAAAGCAACGAACACAACCAAGAGAAGGAAAAACAGCAGACCCGGTTTTATTTAGCCTGTTCATAACAGGTAACGTAAAAATAAGTATAAAAGTCGAACAGGAAATGCAGCTTTCACAGAACACAGTAAACCCAAAAACACGCAAAACGACAAACATAAATGGCAATGTTAATAAGGAGTAAAGGCATATGACGTCACAAACACAAAACGTTGCAACACATCTCATACCCCTGGTACCGGGTTCATTCGTAGCGCGGGGATATTTATACGAACGCCACACTGAACTTAAAACGTTAGTGTGAATGCCAAATGTTTAACACAGAAAAGCGCGTCCTTCGAAAACAAGAACACAAGCAAGTGAAGAAAGTTACTCGTTTTTATTGAGTCTGTTCATGTCTACTAGCACCGATCAGTAAGTAATAACAATACCGAGGGTAGTGAGATATGAGCGCGGAAAGAATTATTACGGCGTAATCTAAACGAACGCTAGTGTTATGTCAATAAATAAAGTGGATCCTTCGGAATCGGCGAGCACAAACAAGAGAATAAGGTAGCATACTCGGTTTTATGGAGTGATAATAAATTAAATGGTAATATAAGAAGTCATTAATATATACCAAAGGAAAACAAGAAACGCAGCCGTATTATTATTCAAATATCTTCGCGTGCATTTACTAAAAACTATAATTTTATTTCAGTACACAGCATTTAGGTCTGATATTACCATTCCGCTAGTTTTGTGTGAATCTGAGTGTCAGATAAACGTTCATAAGCGAAACCAAGCGTTACGCCATATAACACGGGCAGCATATACTAACAACGTATTCGGTTAGACATGGTCCTGACACGTATTGGGTTGTTAGGAGGCCCCTTATGATTACGGTGTTTTCACGACGGTTTCACGGCGGTTTTTGCGAGGGTGCGGAAGCGCTGACATAGGTGCTTGAGACGAAAATACGCGTCATCTTGACGGGACGTAACACGTAACGCATTTTTTTATCAACACATTCTCTCTCAGAAGCTGAAATAGTCTTGTTATAGTGCACTGATGCACGCCAAGATGGACAGACACAATACGCTGCGATATTCCGTTCAACGGCTTTTTGACGGCGTCTTCACGTTCCTCTTTACGTAAACATAGCATAATAAAACTTTACAGTTCGCCACTATGCTTTCCTCTTTATTGTACGATGACCGGACAGGCTGTGGAACCTATGATGACGCCTACCTAAAGCCCATTGGGACGGTGGCGTTTGATGTTTTGTCTATGATCTTTCTTGTCGTGCCCTTTATGGTTTATTCTCGTGATGCTCTGGCTTCTGCCAAGTCATCGAGTACCTTCATTGTGGCTTTCTAGGCTATTGTTTTTTTTTATTATATTTACACGAGCATATTTGTGTTTTACTTATATTGCCTATTGATGCTGCCTTGTTGGTTAGAGATTAGATCAGGGCGGGGATTTCTTTATTTACACTGTCCTGTTTTAATGGGATGACAGTAGGGTAAGTGTGAAGTTTGGTGCACCCAAGAACCGGTTTAAATCCCCAGTGGCCTACTTTGCCACTGACTGTTCCAAGGCGGTAGCCTATTGTCAACCCTTTTGTGTTTGTGATGTTGTTTGCATTTATTATTACTTTTGCCTTCTTGTTTGTCTGTTTGCGTGTTTGTTTCTGTGTTTTGTGGTTGACTGTCCTCCTTGAATGCTACTTTCCCTGTCCGAACTTTTTATATTTCTTTTTACTACATTTGACAAAAATGCTGGATTCTTGATAAATGATGTCTTGCGACAAAATTTAGACTGAAAGTGGCATGTGTTCGTCTACACCTCGGAGCATTATATGCTAACAAGTGGTTATACACCATATCAATTTTGTTCAGATGTTAAATGGAGAAACCCGTACACTTTAGGAATCAATATGAAAGAGACAGTACGATACGTTTCCCGGATTCCCATGTCTAGTCTTTATTAACAGTCTTTGAACATTTAACCTTGCAACAGGTATTTTTGTTCCACATATTTAATTTCATAATTGCTTTTTATCAGGAAAAAATCAATTAGATTTGGGTTTACGACTAAAAAAACAATATCCAAATCTAGTACAGACATCTCAAAATATACCATTATAATATAGGTTATTGAATTTGTATGGCTAAATATTACTTGGAACGAGTTGTTTTGGCAAAGGACGACGAGCTTGCGAGTCGTCCTGCGCCAAAACAACGAGTTCCAAGTAATATTTAGCCATACAAATTCAATAACCTTTTTATTGTATACTTTCATATTGTTTTCGATCAATGTTAATTGTATGACTATTACTTTTCATTGTATTTGTGTTATTTTTATAGCTTTTGATGGAATTCCTATCTTGCCATTCAGTTTCATTTTGTGTGGATGATTATTTTGCGCGAAAACGACGTCGACGTCGGATGACGTCATTAAAAACAACAAGCCATTTTCTAAAGCTTGTTTACCATTCGATAACGTTAAAAACAGTGGGTGAGTGACCATTTCAGTTATTTTATCAATTTTTGCCATAAAAGGTTGAAAAAAAAACACGTATTTTTTTGTTGACACTATAGGAAGGATTCCGTTATTTTTATTTGAAAGTAGTTCCTTATTTCTATTTCGCGGCTCTTAGCAAGCACGAGCAAAAGTTCCCGTGCAATATGAATGTGTGCAATATCGTAGAATATTGCACGCTTAGCTCAATGCAAACTAAACGGGACAATATGAAAGTATACAATAAATAGCATTGTTAATTTGCCTTGTAAGGTCGAACACCCATTTCATATTATATTTATGCACACAGGTGAAAACAACCTGGAACGATTTGTTAGGCATCTATCCATTACATTTCTAATACTACGCAGTTTTTGGTAACTGTAATTATTTCATTTATTATAAATGTATCATAATATACATCATCAACATGTATTTACAGACAAATTATAATAAATCATTTACTCTAACAAAAAGGATTTTGATGTTGAAAAGTATACGTTAACGTAGCTATAGAAATACTCCTAAACACACTATTACTAACAGTTTACAGTAGCTATACCGCCCACAACGGGCACATTTTACAACGTATGTAAATCGTTCCTAAAACTACTGACGACGAAGTATATATATAACGTACATATTTCAAGAATCCAAACTCTATAGACACAATATTAACGGCCTTAGCCAGCCAGGTTAAACTCCAAAGCTAGAGCATCGAATTAAGAGTTACCAACTCATAATTCATTTTACGCATATTCAATCACGTGTGTTTTAAAAAGCAGTAAATAAACCTATACTTTTAATCGGCACATATACATGAGTATATGACAAAGTTTCGATAAATGGTTTTGTAGTGTAATTCTGCTGTTATTTGGCAGGTTTGTTTCTTTAAATACCTTTTTATACAGCTACAACACGAACTCTTTGATATCTAACATTGTTGACATGACATGAAAGTAATGGGTTGGCAAAAGCCAGAACAGCAAAAGAAGGAACCGTTAAGGCCACTACAAGATTGAAGACAAATATTAAACAGTTCTATCCTTTAAGGACGCAGATAGACGTTATTATAGTGTACAAAATATGTCGGGATATCGAACAATCGAAAAGGAAAATACTATGGTTTTCGAAGTTTACGGAAAGGGTAGCCCTGATAGAATCGTTTTTTAATTTTCTAAAAGGAAATGAACAAAGAGGCCCATGAGTGCTTTATCGCTCTACTGGCTGTTCACATATGGTGGAATTCAAGCGAAAATATTCCATGCAAGAGGATCAAAATGGCCCTGAATCGCTCACCAGATTATTTTCGCAATTGAAAAATTGTCAAGCAAGCTTATAATTATAACAGAAACAAATAACAAAACTACCGCGCCGGCCTTAAATTGTTCAGGCCCAAAACGTCTATATATGGCTATAGGATGAGGATCTCAACAGTTGCAAAGCTAGTGCATGCAAACGTCGACGCCCAGGCAAACGCCTACACACACGCCACCAGACAAAATGCTATCGCATCATTCCTGATGGCCTTTGGCCTTTGGCCAGTAAATCGGCATAAAAAATAATAACAAAAGAGAAAGGAAAATAAAAACAATGCTTCCAGAGAGATTCCAATGTACATTACCAATATTGAGAAGTTCATAACTCAGCCATGAATAATCATATCATAACCATTTTCGATAAAACATATGTCCAGAATTTAATTATTCAATACACATTCTGTGAAAGATTGGTTTCATTTGGATGAATAATAATTTCGTTAAATAAGGGGACATAACTTTAAGGTTTATAACCCGATAAGAGTAATTTTCAAGCTTGTCCGAGAAAATGTTTATATATAAATATTTTTACAATTTTGCTGAATATCGGATGCAAAATGAAGAAGTTAAGAGTAATGACAAGACGAAATAAAGCATATTCCAGTTAAATCAGGGTCATACTTCGTATATCTAAAACCCGATATTGGTGATTTTCAAACTTGTCAAATATTTTACTGATAAACACATGTCACATGATATGATGTTTATAACTCGATAAGAGTGGATTTATCCATACATACATTCGATATAATAATAGCTTCGCTTCGGTCCATACACCTTTATGGTCTGATGGCATATGGTTCTCAACACAATGTACTATGTGTAAATAGCATGTGTGAGTTTTCAAATATTAAGCCTAAGCTATAAAATATATTATCGGTGCGATAAAATCAACAATTAGTTATATGCAAAAAAAATTGCTTTGACCTATTTAAAACGGTATTGATAATGGGTTGCAAATATGCAAAGATATGTAGAAAATATAACGGGGCTCCACGAGTGATTTTGTCTTGAAAAATTAAGATTATAATGTGTTTAAGACTCCGTTTTTATTCGGGGCTTATTATTGTTTACTATCCCCATGCTTTTTTTTTTAAAAAAAAATCACTTTAGAATCTATTTCAGTTTTCAAGAGAACACCTTTAAAGTTTGTTTTTTTTTCCGGTAAAAAGGTTCAAACAGTTTTTGAGCTCATAGGGAACTTGGGGCCATTCAACATTTAGTTTAGTTCGGCAAATCATGATGTGAACGACTCATTAGTCAGATTAATCAATAGACACGGAGGCCCATCTGCGTCTTATTTGGCCTCCATGAACTCTTTCAAAATGACGATTGTAAGAAATCCGTCCAAGAGTTCCTTCCCCATAAGCTAGATATTGATACCAGTTCTTTCGAAATAATAAAGACATTCAGAATTGGTCGCAAAATAGTGTCGCGATTTTCAACAAACATAGAGGTATAACAATCCTTGACATTAGTCATGCAGACAACATAAAACGCACTACCTTGGGTCTACCCACCTAAAATCAGTGACACCTGGACTGAATTATGATCAGAATATAAGCCTGCAAGAGACAAGTATGGTCCCAATGAGATCGTGTAATGACACAATATAGCCATGTGCTCTGTATGAAATAGGTTCTGCCGAAGTGAATGGTTAAACCACTAATGAATTTTGATATTGTTAATTATGATATTGTTAATTATCCCCATTTAGATGGGGATGTTCCCCGAGGATCTTCTTATGGTGTCTATGTGTCTCAACTTATTCGTTTTTCTAGAGCTTGTACTCGAGTTGAGGACTTTAATATTCGTAATCTTCGAATAACTAAAAAGCTACTTCATCAGGGCTACCTCTACCATAAACTTCGTAAAACCTTTGCAAAATTGTATTATCGTAACCCTGATCTTCTTTCCAAATATAAAAGTAATTTAAGAACCCTTCTGCGAAAATCACAACCTGACTTCTATGGTGACGTGATTTACAAGCTCCTTGGTCATGATCACTTTCATACTATCTTTGTTAAACTTGTTAAAAGGTTTATCAAAAGAGGTTATGACCGACGCTATCATTTTGCAACGCGTTTTGCGTGTTTTTGTTTTTACTGTGTTCTATGAATATAAGTATAAAAGTCGAACAGGAAATGCAGCTTTCACAGAATACAGTAAACCCAAAAACACGCAATGAATGGCAATGTTAATAAGGAATAAAGGTATATGACGTCACAAACACAAAAGGGCTACCGCAATGGAAAGTTCAGTGGCAAAAAAGGCCGCTCCAAACCTTCTGTTCGACTTTTATACTTATTTTTATTATCCTCAATTGTATATCGGATCACAACAAATGCTGCATAACATGGTACTTATAGCTCCTATGCACGCATGTACACACACACGCCAACACGCCAACACGTACACATACGTACGAAAGAAGGCACGCACGCACGTAAGTACGTATCATCTACATACATCATAATATATCTCCACAGTTTCTAAAACCAGTAATAAGTGAATGTTCTGTGATTATACAACCGTTATGTGATCGTCGCTTTGGTTTATGCTCAAACATATATGTTAAACGAATGCATTCCGAATGAGACTAGAACTCTCGATTAACAGTTACGTTTCTCTCAGAGAATATTCAGCTACCAGTCGATCAACTGAAACCAATCAACCATCAACTCACAAATACTCTGATAAACACGCAAATTGTAATACCAATTCAACCTGAGTAACTCGACAAACGACAAAACTGCTGACAAATCATCGAACTGATTCAATAACCCACTACAAATACTATATAAAACAAGAGGCTCAAGAGTGCCTGTGGACGCTCTACTGGCTAACATGGCTCTTATAACATCAATAAAGCGAGTGACTGCAATTTACTCTTTTTTTTAAAGTTTTTGAAGGCCCTATCGTATTAACGAGGAAAAATTTAGCAATTTTAGCTAAATCAAGGGCCATAACTCCACTGTTACAGGTCCGATCTGGCTAGTTTTCGAATTTGCCCGAGCTTCCAGTGATATTAACAATCTGGTAAAGTTTGGTAAAGATCGGATGAAAAATTAAGGCCCTATCGTCTTAACAAAACAAAAGTTAACGACGGACGGACGGACGGACGTCGGACAACTCGGCATCCCATAAGCTCTGCTGGCCTTCGGCCAGTAAAGCTAAAAACTGATAAAAACTTTCTAGATAAATACTACAATGGTAATTTGAACGTATGCACCATAAAGTATGTTGGGCTACATCATATTTACGAAATGTGGTAGACACTGACAAATGCAGGTTTTCTATTATTGTCTATCTCTTGTCATAGATTTTACACACACAGTCACATTATTCAATATAGTTTTGTATAACGACGAATGTTTAAATCAGTGCTAATTCTTATCAGTATTATAATCATTATAACCGACTTATAATACTAATTATACATTCTACTACTACTACTAATACTGCTTCTGCTGCTGCTGCCAAGTATTTAAATTATATATATGCAAAGGTTTTCAGACAACTATGTTGCTACATTTAGACCCCCACCCCCACTCAACTGTTCTGTTTTGCCCTTTACCAGTTTTCAAAACAAAATCACTATTTTTTATTATTATTATTATTATATTTTTGTCGTTGGTGTTTTTTTGGTTTTTTTTCCTATTTCTATTAATTTGACTAACTATTTGATTATTTGACAAAGTTTACCCACTTTCTATAATCCACTATTAAGAGATAATAATTAAATATATGGTTACCTCTTTAACAGGTCTTGTTCGTCTGAAATCCACATATAATTTAATACTCCTATTTATTTACCTCAATGCAACGTTAACTGTGACTATCAGCGGCAACAAAATTGAGACTTTTAACAGTTTAAGTGATTTATAGTTACAAAATATCGATCGATCGATAGACGTCATAGGATGCGGTTTATCAGGCGATATCTCACATGATTAAGTATTTCTCGAGTAAGGGTATAAATTATGATTTAGTTTATGCCTCAAGTAAGGGTATATCCCAGTTATTTCAATCAGCCACTCGCACACTTAAATTTATTACACTTGTTTAATATAGTTTGTGCTCGTTCATTGCTCTCATTAACTCGCTACAATCGTTTAATACCGAATTGCTAGTTTCCCTTTGTATTTGGTTATAATACCATATAATAATAATAATGTTATAATATAAAAACATGCGAACACAAATCTAATTGAAAAAACTAGCTCATATTACTTCCCTGTTACTCATCGATTATTCCAGGATTTGGCTTTTCAACTCGTATTTAGTTAAAGTCTCCTGGATGGGAATGCAATACAAAGTACAGACAATATCAATATGCAATAGATAAATTACCAGCAGTGATAATATCAGTCATGACTAGGTTTAAGCAGACATTACAGCAGTTACAGAGAAGCGGGATAAGTCTAAGTGCAATTGCAGATAAATGCTGCTACATTTGAAGCGTTTTCCATTCAAAATATGCACATTGACCTCCCCCGATAACGAGTAGTAATCAGACTACATGCTATGGCACCAAAACAAATAAGTATAAAAGTATAAAAGTCGAACAAGAAATGCAGCTTTCACAGAACACAATAAACTCAAAAACACGCAAAAAAACAAACATGAATGGAACGGTCAGTGGCAAAAAAAGGCAAAAAAGGCCGCTACGGGTTTAAAAAATAGTACGATAATGCACCTTTAGAAACGGCCGAGCACGACACATACGAAATATTGCATTCTCGGTTTGATTGAGACTGTTGACCATGTTCTAGGGTGCACCAAATCTCACACTTACCCTACTGTCATCCCAATGAAACGGGACAGTGAAAATAAAGAAATCCCCGCCATGAACTATTCTCTAACCAAAAGGCAGCATTAATAGGCAATATAAGTAAACTACAAAGATGCTCGTTTATATATAAATACACAAAACAATAGCCTAGAAAGCCACAGAGAAGGTATTCATTGACTTGGCAGAAGCCAGAGCAACAAGAGAATAAACCATTGAGGGCACGACAATACAATATTGCAGACAAACATCAAACGTCAAGGTCTCACACCACAATTAATTATCCCATAGGGCTACTGTACAGCCTTTTCCAACATCTGAGCTTCAACGCAGGGCAGCAGACATTGTTGTTGGTTTAATATCTTCAGTATAGCCAAGACCAGTAATTTAAAACAATAAAATACATAAGTTAGCCGGGTTTTTGTTTTTTCTCGCTCATGTTTTGTGAACCCTATGGAAAATACAAAATTCATACACTATCTAGCTGAATATGCGGTGCTTCGGTCAAACAATTCTGAAATTTGAATGAAACCTCATCTTCTGTCTTTTACACTGCAGATGTATGCTAAAGCAAAGGAAAACCTATTTTTCAAATTAAAAATTGCCTAAAATTGAGAAAAAATAGAATTATTTTCTGTTTTCCTTTTGTCTCTAGGTCCGTGAGCTTTCAGGGGAGATAATAGAGGTGTGAGACCTGAACGTCCTTTTGGGCTTTAGGTAGACGTCATCATATGGTCCACAGCCTTTCCGGTCATCGCACAATTAAAGAGGAAAGCATAGTGGCGAACTATAAATGGGTCCACCACCAAGCATGCAGTGCATTGTAAAATGATAGGGTCATAACCTCTTTTGATAAACCTTTTAAGAAGTTGCTCGGGGAACATCCCCCTCTAAATGGGGATAATTAACAATATCAAAACCAAAATCATCTCTCTTGACATAGATTTTGCTAATTATTTCACCATTTTCAACAAAGAGATGTAAATCGAGAAAAGAAAGTTAATATCAGAAATATTAGCTTTGTTAAGTCGAATATAGATATGAAAATTGAACCGGAAAAGCAGCATTCAAGGACGACAGTCAACCACAAACACACACAGAAACAGAGAACAAATTTAAAGATGAATAAAAGGCCAAATAAGATATCACAAACACAAAAGTTTTTTAGAATATATATATCATTAACCATAGTAGAAAGGAAAGGGTTGTCAATGTGCAATATGTCATCCAGATATCGAGAGGTGTCATTAAAGGCTTCAATAACATCTGCCTGGGTATCTGGTGAAATACTCAACATGGAATCTCTGTCAAACCAATTTTATTTATTTATTTTTTTAAATCATAGGTCTACTATACAATGTGAACCTCAATACATATGTAGTTATAAAAAATTATGACTATTTTACAAAAACGGCCAGTTTAACAAGTTTTCACCCATAGTGTTTATCAGATCACTAAACATAAGTGTGTTTAGTTTAAGCAAAGATTTACTGCGTAGATGCCAAACACTGTATCGCTTTAAAAATGTCACAAATGAATGAATAATAAATAACGTCCTCGATCTGTCGGTAGTTATAAAGATGACAAACGTGTTTGCTTCGTTTTAACGATGATTAAATCGACCAAAGTTAGGAAGTCTACGATTTATGCATCTAAACTTACAAACGTGACTAATATAAGTATTGCAGTTATTCCTCAATTTTATATTACGTTTATATGCATATAGACTGTAAAGGCATCATGTGTGTATAGCTGAAGTCACTGGGGTTAACATTTATAATCGAGGTCTCCTCATTGTACCATACAGCCCACTATAAAGCTAAGGAATACTTCCCACTGTTATAAATGTTCTCTGGAGTAATTGTAGATATTTTGCAGTTGCTTTTCATTTCCGTTCAAATGAAGAACGCGAGGTGTAAAAGGGACCCACCCCGGGGATTATTTGTTTATAGAGATGAATAAGGAAAATGGTATAAAAAAAATACCACACTGAAGATTCCATGTTCACCGTCATATGCATACCATTTTCGAAATAGCTCAAAATTCCGTACTACTGACATTTAAATATTGAGTTCTGCTCAGCCTGGGACTAGAGAGCGTGAACGATAGCTAGCATTTTTCACTACCGTTTAAGAACAGTCTCAATCAAACCTAGACTGCAATATGTTTTATATTTATCATGTTCGGCGATTCCAAACTTCTTCATTCATACTCTTTTTTTATATCCAAGCTGTCAAGTGAGTTCAAATGAACGTATTTCCTGTTCGATTTTTATATCCACTTTTACTGTCACAATAGTGTTGGTTGTGCCGTGTGGCGACCGTAGAAAGTCTTCCCGTACATCCAATCAATATTGTTTATTTTCATCCCACAGGGATTGTGTCATAGATCCATGTTTTCCTTAAACACGTGTGTTTCTTATACCATGCTGAAGGTTTATTGCTAATCGATATTTTGGTCAATTTTATTAGGGTTTTCCTTAACTTTCCTCATGATCTAGTATTAGACACTTTTGTTTTGGACCTCTTTTAACCGTCCGTAAGTTTACAAATATTATTTCTTATGGATCTTTGATACGAGTCTATTTCGTGTCTCTAATAACTACTAATTGGCCCTTATTTCGCTTTCCACGAAATGGTATTACTTTCGAAATATATATGTCTACTAGTAAAAACGCTTAAAATAAAGCTGTCACCTTTTCGGTTACTCTCTGCGTCACCAATACAAATTCCACAAAATAACTCTACATTTCTTAGAATTAACCCATATGTACGCCTTACACCTATAAACCTTCATTCGGCAACCTCGTTTCATGTTTCTTCTAATAAAGTTACCACGGTTTTTAATTACGGCCTAAAAGTTTCAGTTACTCCTCTTTGATCATCTGTTTTGAGAAAATATCATGTTAAAAGTAGATATAAAATCGAACAAGAAAAGTAGCATTCACGACAGTCAACCACAAACACACAATGAAACAAAAAACAACTATATAGATGAATAAAAGATCACAAACACACAAGGGTTGCCAATAGGGCTACCGCCTTGGAACGGTCAGTGGCAAAAAAGGTCACTGGGGGTTTAAACTAGGTTCTAGGGTGCACCAAACCTCATTCTTATCCTATGGTCATCCCAATAGTTCATTAAATACGCAGGGTGTTTCCCACTGCAAGTTAGTGCAATGCTAAGAGGTGTATTTGTTGTTGCAATTATTTATCTTGCAAGTCCACCATTAAATCAGCTGTCGAAGGTAGAATGTTTCCTGTATGTCTAGCTTCAAATGTTGATTGACATACATCTCACGTCATTTATGTTTTGATTTGAAATGCACCACGTTGTGGTATACAATATGTTGGACAAAGAGGTCGATCTTTAAAAGTTCGATTTTGTTAACATAGATGTAATGCAGATAATCCTAAAAAATAAAACAAATTACTTGCACCAACATATTTGTCAGTCAGGTGTATGATAATGATGCTTCTTAAAATAAATGCTAGCCATATTGCAAAACTGAAGTGGATGAAAAATATGCAGGCACCATATCCAGTGGGCCTCAATGATAATATTTATCATCAAGTAAATATTTCAAAAGATCTTTTTTGAAGATATTTTATATTCGAAAGCGTAACTATAGGTCTCATGGTCGTAGACGTTGTTGTTGTTGTTGTTGTTATTTCTAAGTTTTAAAGTCCCTCCGCCATTATGGTCGTAGACGGAATGGTAACATCAAACGTAAATCGCGTCTGACTATGTCAGTCGCTGATTTAAAAAGTATCGTTAAACAGATTGGAAAACACGCCATGCTTTCACGTCCATTTCTTAACTTAAGTTGATCGACGGGAAAGCAGACACAATCTTAATAAGAGTTTTGAGTTTATTGACATGCCAAGTATGTTTCGAGATAATAATATTGTTGAGTCTATTCCTAAATGTTTCAAACATTCAGAAAGTCCTATAATTTTTTGTAAATATCAAAAAATAAATTAGAAATATACTCACGGTCAATGAAAACGCACCATAAAACAAATCCTTTTAAAAGTTAGAATTCGATGCATTTTGGATAAAATATGAAGTAATCTATATACCGAGTCGATATTTTAAAAAATTACCTGCATATCTGGATGTCTGGTTCTCTTCCGTTACAACGCACTAAGAAATCATTTTCTCTAAAACATTCATGACATAACACAGTCAGACGTCAAACAATAAAAAGGCCAGTAAAACCAAACGGAATTTATTCCGAGAGCAGATTAATATAGCTTGGAATTTAATGGAATAGTTTTCTTTTTACGATTATCCATAGTAAACAATGTTAAACGACAAGGTAAATAACTGCGTATCTGCTTGTCATAAAAGCCTACCAATAAGCACGTGAGACAAGTAAGGTATCAAGATTCAATACTTAAAATATAGAACAAAACAAATACCGAAAAAGGGCATCCCTTAGAAGCAACAAACACAAACAGCAGATAAAATTAGCAGATTCTGTTTAATTTAGTCTGTTCATGAGAGTATGGTAAAGTACCACACCTATCATGCCTCCTAGCACCGGCTTATACGACATTCTACTTTAAAGCCACAGAGACCGGGCTTGATAATCCCAAAGGATCAGTAAGTAATAACACTACTGATTTGTTGACGGAGCAACATTTTATGGCCGCCACACAGCACTGAAAAAACGCTAGCGTGAATGCCAATAAATACTGAAAAGGGGATCCATTGGCAGCAAAAACACAAACAAGAGATAAAAGTAGCAGAGTCGGTTTTATTGTCATGAGAGGTAATTTTGCAGTTTTATTCCAAATGGTTTGCGGATAATCCAACGGCAAAAACATATGGAGTTAATGGTGCGTTTTCATTGACCGTCAGTATATTATTTTCAAGTAAACAAAACAGTTTCTGACCTTGACATAGTAAATAACACTCCTAAGGAATGTGAGTGTAAAATATCAACATTTTGCTATGCTCCGGCAGTTCATGTCATCACTGGTAATTTTGATATTGTAGATAAACGTATTCGGCATTTGTTTTCTAAAGGTCCGAGGTATAGATTACATTCAATTATTGATTTTAATACATATCGTGCTCAGATCGCCCAATACATTGACGAATTTAGTATACAAAAGTGCCGTATAGAAAATATGGACCTTGGAAAAAGTCAATTGTTAAATTTATAGATTCTCGTAATCACTTTTACAATGCTAACCCCTCTTTACTTCCTCGGAGACCTTTGGTTTCGTTTCGTAATTTCAAATCGGGAATTCAAGGATTTCATACTAAATTTGTTTTAGTTCCTGCTGATAAAGCAGCTAATAATATAATTATTGTTCCACTATACTCCAGTACAGAGGATAGTGAATCCACACATATCACTCGATGCACTACTTTCAAGGCTGGGTAGACGAAAAGCAAAACAAACTGCCAACTATGTACTGTATTCCTAATTTACATAAAAAGCTATATTAAAGAAAAGGTTGTAAATACAGTCACTCCAACAAGTATTACAACGCAAATGTGATTCAAAAAATACATCACAAACACATTCAGTAAAACAGCACATCACAAACATATAAGGGGGATTGACAACAGGGGTACCGCCTTGGAACAGTCAGTAGTAAAGGGGACCACTGGGGAGTGTTTAAACCGGCTCAAGGGTGCACCAAACCACACTCGTACCCTGTCATCATCCATAGACAACAGGACAGTATAAATAAAAGTAATCCCAGCCGAGATGACATTTGAGTGAATCAGACTGTACAAGTCGGTGCTCCCGAGTTTCTCTTTCAAAACATTAACATAATATAGCCGTCAAACAATAATAATATTATTTGAGGCTTTGTCGGAAGAAACTTAGACATATTTAGTATGACAATCCTGGATCACTTCCTTCAGATGACGAAACGTAAACATAGTTGGTAATAATGATGGATTACATGTATAGAACTTTATTCTAGTATCATTGATTTGTTTCTTCCAATCATTGAGCGCTTGAATATCTGCCTTTTCTCGTCGACACCGTTTAGCAAAGATTTCAACAGATTCAGCAATCTGAACACGGCAAGTATTAAACTCAATTAACGAAGGTAATCTATGTGAAATCATTAATATTCGTTGGGGATTTAATTCGGTGGATTTCGACGTTGACCCGAACCACGAAATCAAATCTCCACGAATGTTTAAGGCCCAGAAGTTTGAATAATGTGTAAGAAAACGGCCGTTATTCGGAATCCATAATGTACAGTAGCGCATAGCAGTTTTGGGGTCATCTTTTAGCCCAATAACTATTAAATCAGGTTATATGTTGTCAAAAAAATTGGTTTCTATATTTAATAAACATTTATTTTGAATAAAAAACAAAACCTTGAGTGCTTGGCGAATCCACTTCTCAAAGCCATATACTGATGTTTACGTTCGCAGTTGTGTACTAGTAAATCGTTCAGGAATGGTATTAACGTTTGTTATCGTCGTCATCAATTACCTAAATGATGGAAGCAGTTTTGTAAAACGGATGTGTACGAACAAATATTGTATCGGCTTTCTCGTCAATTTTATGTAATGATGATATAGAAAGAGAAGTGAGACAAGAAAGCATGGCATGTTTACCGGAATTTGTAAGTAGGTGGTGTAAACATAAAACGGACATAAACACCTTAGACTTTCGTTTGATGTTACCATTACGCCTATGTTCATGTGACCTAAATCTACGTTTCCTAATAGAAAATATAGGAAAATATATCAATATCTGGATCTCGAGAAATATTTTTTTTTCTGATAAATATTGTCGTTGAGGCCCAGTGGATAGGGTTTTTGAAACTTCTGCATCCACTTTAACTCTACAATGTGTAAAGCTGTACATTTAAAACTGGATGTAGCATTAGTGTCATGAATTAGATGTTCAACAGGCTGAATAATTACATTGTTAAATGTATGGCCTGTTTGGCGAAAATGTTGATATAAATAATTGTTTAAATTCTTACGATTTCAAACACTGTATTTGTGTTCACGAAATAGAACTTTTAATTATCTACTAGTTTGTCCAACGTATTGGATACCGCAACGAGGTACATTTCATATAAGAACATAATTATTTTTTATATTACATCAGTTGTTTTACAATCTATATCTTTTTAAGATTTACACTAAACACTCTCCCGTCTACTGTGGATTTGATAGTGGACTTGCAAGTTAAATGACTGCAGCAACTACACCTCCCAGAAGCCCGCTTTATTGCGAATCAAAGTGCCTCAGCCATACCTGTCAAAACTCATGCCACGCATTGGCCGTGAGACACACGCATTGTTGTGTTAAATCACGCTCCCATGCATTTATTCTACATTCATAAGAATTCTGAAAATGATCCAAAATGGTCATCCCAGTACCTGTCAAACCAGCAAATTCGTCCAAATGTTTAGTTTTGTACTGTCTGCGTGATACTTATGAAATCAACAGTTACAACATTCTATTGCTAGGACATCGAAATGTGTGATAAATGTATTTTAAAATGAGTAATATAGTAATCATGTAACTCGTTTAAAATATATGACCATATGAACAGAATTACGAGTATACATGTAAGCTAAATTTCACGAAATTCAACTACAGGCTGTTTCGGATTTAGGAAGGAATCACCCCTGACACCCTTACAAAGGGACAACGCTCCGTGGGACCCCATCCCACTCTTGACTTCCATTAATCCTTGGCAGCTATTTTGCGCCACTACAAACATCTCCAGACTTGTAACTTATTGTCTTATTTCCGTTCAAGATCTCGTTAAACAATATTGTGCTAAAGCTTATGAAAACACTGGGATTAATTTAGTTTGGTAAATTAAAATTCAGGAGACGTTCTTGATAAAATGTGCAATGAACGTCACGTTTCATCTATTAGTACTGACCTCTACATTCTGTACAAATTTGCCACATCAACTTATCAACGACAAGCTTATTGCTCCCATTTAAAAAAACTTTCGCTAGAGAAAAACTTACTTGTTTGGCCTGTAACAATATTAAAGCGTTTTTACTAACGGAGGTTAGACAATTACTCTTGTCAAGAAGTTTGTGAAGAACTCATTTGCCTATTAGATACTATTTTCGTCAGGTATGGAACTACCGTTTTTATACAAATTGTTGGTATCCATATTGGTACTGTGCACCTTTTGTACCAAATGTTGATCTTGTATTGCTATGAAAAAGATTTCATGTCGAAAGAAATGAGAAAAATGGTCATATAGAAACGCAAACGCAAGGTCACCGTAGATCCGCATTGTATCACAAACTAGGAGCAAATTAACTATACAATGAAAAAGACAATACACAACAGAAAGAGTGGTGAAGAATGGGTTACCGACTTGGGACAGTCAATTGGCGATATGGCCAACTGGCACACTGGTTAGATTAAATCGAGTTTAAGTGAACACAACCTCGCTATTATCCTGTCTTCAGCGCTCAAATTGACAAGACAGTGTACATAAAAGTACATCCCATCAAAAGGAAATCTCTAACAATAAAGTCCACATCCATGATAAGACAGATGATTTTAATTTTGATATTTGATAAGAACTCTTCCGTGACAAGGACTATCGCAAACTGACTTCTGTGATGATATGAGTCTTTCATCCGACACTCAGGCAGATGTGGTTGACTGTCCCGTTTTATTGGGATGACGATAGGGTAAGAGTGAGGTTTGGTGCACCCTAGAACCTGGTTTAAACCCCCATTTGCTTTTTTGTCACTGACCGTACCAATGCAGTAGCCTTATTGTTAAACCTTTTATTTTTGTGATGTCATAGTTTGGCTTATATTCACCTTTGTAGTTGTTGTTTGTTTCTGTGCGTGCTTGTGGTTAAATGTGGTCATTCAATGCTGCATTTCCTGTTCGAATTGTATATCCACTTTCAAGAGTTTACAAATCCCTGTCTCCTGGGTTCCCATTCTTTTAAAAAATGAGCAGAGTTATTAAGTCACTACTCCTCAATTTTCCGTTACTGTCTTTACTAGTTTTTTATTATTCTTTCATAAGTTTCAACTTGGGCATATTTATGTTTTACTTATATTGCCTATTGATTCTGCCTTGTTAGTTAGAGATTAGATCATGGCGGGGATTTCTTTATTTACACTGTCCTGTTTCAATAGGATGACAGTAGGGAAAGTGTGAGGTTTGGTGCACCCTAGAACCGGTTTAAACCCCCCAATGGCCTACTTTGCCACTGACCGTTCCAAGGCGGTAGCCCTATTGTCAACCCTTTTGTGTTTGTGATGTCGTTTGCATTTATTATTACTTTTGCCTTCTTGTTTGTCTCTTTGAGTGTTTGTTTCTGTGTTTTGTGGTTGACTGTCCTCCTTGAATGCTACTTTCCCTGTCGGATCTTTTTATATTCCTTTACATATTTTACATCGATGTCTTCCTGGGTAAACCCAGTACTAAGCAAATGCAGATAATGTGTTTTGCTCTGGGACACAACACATGTGGTCATCGCGGGGATATAACCCACGACTTTTATATCTTGGCCCCAACGTTTCAACGTTCTACCATTAGATCAAAGCGCTGCGCATAGTGATAAGTTATGTTTGTTATACAATCCTACATCGATAAATACTAAGTTCAATGATTGTGATATGAAGGTTTTGCCAATAAAGTATGTTGTGTCAGCATACATTGTTGTTAAAACCTTCATATCACAATGATTCTGACCCAAATGTGTTATGCAAATAAAACAATAAACGATCCTGGAAAGTAAGTGTTTAATTACAAAGTCGTTAATATGTTTTGTTTGTCCTTTGTTTTAAATATACTTATTAACTAATTTATAATCTGATTTTATTAATTTACCAATACCATTTTTAAATACTGCTATAAACCATGCATTGTTACCAAGTTACATATTATTTAATTGTTTCATTAATATAATATACAGTGTTCAGCCATTTGTGCAAGACTAGAAAGAAATATAAAAAGATCGGACAGTGAAAGTAGCATTCAAGGAGGACAGTCAACCACAAAACACAGAAACAAACACGCAAAAAGACAAACAAGAAGGCAAAAGTAATAACGCGATATATGAAACACACGTGTTTAAGGAAAAACCGGATCAATGAACGTCATACAATCCCTGTAGGATGTAAAAATAACAATATTGATTGGATGTACGGGGAGACTTTTTACGGTCGCCACACGGCACAAACAACACTATTGTGCAGTTCGATGCACGTGTTTCGGGACTCAAGTCGGATACATTTTGAATACAGTATTAAGAAGGAGTTAATACTTTCCAATGTACATTTAATAAAGATAAACAACATAAAATATATTTGCAAATGTATTACACTTCAAAGATAATGAAATACGTAACTTACAAAAATGGAAAAATATATTCTGTAAGATCTTATAGATAAGCTGACAAGCTCAAGTTATTTACTAATTTATAACCGAATTAGAACTGTGTAATTGTCCGAGTAAAGTATATCATATCTTCGTTTAAAATCGTACTAAATCATGAAATCGTCTCAACAAGGGGATTTTCCCTTTGAAAGTAAACAAATACAACTTGATTTCAAACACAGTTTATTTTTATTTCTGATTGCTTTAACCCCTTAACGTTAATAAATCAACATAGTGGTATTAAGTATTTCGAAATAGGTGAATAATGAAAAACACGAGTTATGATCAGAATATTTTTAAAATTGGCCGGTAATCATTGGGACAAGCTCCCAACGGAGCTATACGCGGAAGTGTCCAAACGTAACTTCCTAGCTGGTACAAATGGTGACAACTTGTAAACAAAGAAATATAAAAAGATCGGACAGGGAAAGTAGCATTCAAGGAGGACAATCAACCACAAAACATAGAAACAAACATGCAAACAAGAAGGCAAAAGTAATAATAAAAGTAAACGACATCACAAACACAAAAGGGTTGACAATAGGGTTACCGCCTTGGAACGGTCAGTGGCAAAGTAAGCCACTGGGGGGTTAAAACCGGTTCTAGGGTGCACCAACTCTCACACTTACCCTACTATCATCCCATTAAAACAGTACAGTGTAAATAAAGAAATCCCCGCCATGATCTAATCTCTAACCAACAAGGCAGCATCAATAGGCAATATAAGTAAAACACAAATATGCTCGTGTAAATGTAATACAAAAAAAAAAATAGCCTAGAAAGCCACAATGAAAGTACTCAATGACTTGGCAGAAGCCAGAGCAATACGAGAATAAACCATGAAGGGCACGACAAGAAAGATCATACACAAACATCAAACGCCACCGTCCCAATGGGCTTTAGGTAGGCGTCATCATAGGGTCCACAGCATGTCCGGTCATTCTACAATTAAAGAGGAAAGCATAATGGCGAACTGTAAAAGGGTCCACCACCAAGCATGCAGTACGTTGCAAAATGATAGGGTCATAACCTCTTTTGATAAACTTTTTAACAAGTTTAACAAAGATAGTATGAAAGTGATCATGACCAAGAATCTTACGAAGTTTATAAATCACATCACCATAGAAGTCAGGTTGTGATAGTCCTTGTCGCAGAAGAGTCCTTAAATTACTTTTATATTTGGAAAGAAGATCAGCTTTTTAGTTATACAAAGATTACGAATATTAAAGTCCTCAACTCGAGTACAAGCTCTTGAAAAACGAATAAGTTGAGACGCATACACCCCATAAGAAGTTGCTCGGGGAACATCCACATCCAAGTGGGGGTAATTAACAATTTCAAAATTAAAATCATCTCTCTTGTCATAGATTTGCTAATTATTTCACCATTTCCAATCGTGAGATCTAAATCAAGGAAAGATGTCGTCCAGATACCGAGAGGTGTCATTAAAAGCTTCAATAACATCTGCCTGGGTATCTGGTGAAAGACTCAAAATGAAATCTCTACCATAGCAAAATAAAAACAAATCTGCGACAAGTGGTGCACAGTTCGTACCCATAGGGATATCAACAATGTGTCTATAAACGGTGGTACCATACCTGACGAAAATATTATCTAATAGTAAGATGAGTGCTTCACAAACTTAATAGCAATAAATACTGATAAAGGTGATCCTTTGAGAGCAACAAACACAATTAAGAGAATAAAGCAGAAGACTCGGTTTTATTGAGTCTGTTCATGAGAAGTAATGAAAGAAGCAACCCTTCTCACGCCTCCTAGCACCGGCTTAAGCGGTATTCTACTTCAAAGCCACCTAGTCCATATAGTATAATTGTCTAAACTGCCGTTGTTAGTAAAACACGCTTTAATATTATTACATGCCAAAAATGTAGTATTTTCTCTAGCGAATGTTTTTGAATAAGAGAAATTAGCTTGTCTTTAATAAGGTGATGTGGTAAGGTTGTATATAGTGTAGAGAAGTCATAAGTGCTTATTGATGAAACTTGACCTGTATTGAAAATTTTATCCAGAACGTCTTCTGAATTTTTTATAGACCAAAATAAATTAATCCCAGAGTTTTCATAAGTTTGATCACAATATAGTTTAACATGATCTTTAACGGCAGTAAGACAAGAAGTTAAAAGTTTGGAGATGTTTGTTGTGGTGCAGGCACTAGAATTAGAAATAAAGCGAGCCGTATACGGATTTTTATGTAATTTATGAATCCAGTACATGGTAGGCAGTTTATTTTGCTTATCGTTTACACCAGCCTTGAAAGTAGTGCACCGAGTGATATGTGCGGAAACAACATCATCCTCAGTAGAATTAACTGGAGTATACGAATTGGTGCTGCCGAGTTCCAGAGATAAAACATTGACGTAATGTAGGCGTCAAACAATAATAACATTATTAGCTGCTTTATATGCAGGAACTAAAACAAATTTATTACGAAATTCCTGAATTCCCGATTTTAAATTACTAAAGGAAAACCTAGGTCTCGGAGGAAGTAAAGAGGGGTTAGCATTATAAAAGTTAATACGTGTATCTATAATTTTAAGAATTGATTTTTTCCAAGTGGAAAGCGAGTTTCGGTCCGCATGTTCTCTACGACACCATTTTATACTAAAATCTTCAATGGAGTGGGCGATCTGTGCACGACAGGCATTAAAATCAATAGTTGAAGGTAATCTATATTTAGAACCTTTCGAAAACAAATGCCGAATACGTTTATCAACAATATCAAAATTACCAGTGATGACATGACCTGCTGGAGCATAGCAAAATGTTGATGTGTTGCATTCACATTCCTTAGGAGTATTATGTACTATATCAAAGTCAGAAACTATTTTGTTGTAGCTGAAAGTAATATTTCTAATATGCTGTTTATATTGATAACTTATACCACAATAGCCTAAATACACACTATGCATCGTGTAATACCCGAGGATATACACAGCATATGTTAGTTATTGTGGTATAAATTCAATAGAGCATGAGTCTGGCACGTGTACGGACGATAATGCACTCGCTAACGCTCGTGCATTATCTCCCCGTACACGTGCAAAACTCATGCTCAATCCTATACAAATTACAGGACTTTCGGAATTTTTGAAATATTTTGGGATAGAATCAACTACATGAGTATCTCCAAAAATACTAGGCATGTCAATGAAATCAATACCTTTATTAATATATAGTAGTTTTAGAAAAAGCCTGACGTGATCAGACTCCTTGTCAATATGGGGTCGGAGAACATGTTGTGTGTAGCTTTGAACTATGGGGTAGCTTTGAACTATGGAAGCAGTGTTATACAAGGGATATGTACGAATGAACATTTTGCCGGCTTCCCCGTGGATCAACTTTAGTGAAGAAATGGACAAAGAGGTAAGCCATGAAAGCATAGAGTGCTTTCCAGACTGTTTAAAAATAGTATGTAAATCAGCGACAGAAATAATTACACGCGATTTACGTTTGATGTTACTATTACGCCTAAGACCATGAGACCTAGATGTACGCTTTCGAATAGAAAATATAGAAAAAATGTCAATATTAGGATCTTTAAAAATATTTCCTTCTTGATAAATATTGTCATTAAGGCCGAGTGGATAAGGTGTCTGTAAGTTTTTCATCCACTTAGTTCTGCAATATGTGTAGCTTTTATTTTGAAGCTTTTAGTAGCATCATTATCAAAAAATATATATTCAACCGGTTGAACAGTTAAGTAATTAACATTATGACCTGACTGACGAAAGTGTTGGTACAAGTAATTTTTTAACTTTTTAGGATTACTTGCATTATATTTGTGTTCACGAAATCGAACTTTTAAGGATCGACCTGTTTGTCCAACATGTTGTATACCGCAAGGAGGTGCATTTCAAGTCAGAACATAAATGACGTGAGTAGTACGTCAATCAACATTTGAAGCTAGCCATACATTAAACAATCTACCATTAACAGCTGTTAATGATAGATTGTTAATGGTAGATTAAAAGGCGAGTGTGACTTAATTTTTCATTTAATTAGTCTTCAACTAATTAAAGAACCATAACTCTATATGTAGAAAGCAAAAATCTGCCATTATCGAAAGATTCTATATGTCTGACAGTTTCCAAACTCAATCTTAATATTAATGTAGTAAAATCTTGAGACCAAACAGATACGGTTTAAATCCAACACTAGTTAGGATAGTGACTGCAGTAAGTCATATTTGTCTAAGTAAATTAAGGGCCATAGCTTTATTTCGAAATGGAAAAACGGTTTGATTTAACATCAACATTATTAAAATGTACTTATATATTATTTGCGTAAACTTTAACCAACCACTTCAAGAAAGCTTAGATTCATCAACAATTTGCACATAAACTCAATTAAAGCATGAATTTTCGAAGTACATAAAGGGTCAATACCTTATTTAGAAAAGGCAATAATCCATCTTGATCGTAAGGAAGTGGAATCTAATAGATATAAAGCTTCATATCAAGTTTAGTTAAAATCCAAAATAATTTAGAGAAGTTACCAAGTTTCTTAAGTGACTGAATAGTCATAACTCTATTCAGAAATGGCGAATGGGCTTTTATCGTAAGGAAGAGGTATCTTATACAAAAAAACGCTTCACCGCAAATTTGATTGAAATCCAAAACAAAAGAAGTTATCAACACGTGCACGCAAGATTTAACCAAAATGTGGATGCCAGTAAAATATCGTAGACAATCTGGGAAATATCCACTTAGAATAATGCTCCTCTTCTCTGTCAAATGGAATATCTGTAATACTTTGTAATTAATGAGATTCTGGAAAACCATTAAAGCCGTTTGGAGGACAGGTTATAGTCATTTCAAGGCAAGTTTTATCATTTATGTCTGGACTGGACCTCCAAGTATTTAAACGTTTATATCAAGATATTTTACTACTAGGACAATAACTACTTTATCATCTGAAATAAACTATACTAGCTGGATCAAACATGACACTCTTGCGTGCGTCCATGCGTCCGTCTGTGAGTGCATTGAGGGGTTGTACTACAGCTGAACCAGACATGTAAACCAGTTGTGTCCGCCTAATACGACTGTTCCCCCATGCCTTCACCCAGATATGCCCTTGTATCCTAACTATTGTAAATCGGGCATCAAATGAATTACCACAATTAAAAATATTGAAATCAAACGTTTGTGAGCAGAATTGTTATTGTACTTTTTTCTACTTATAGTACACATGTGCTATTTGTTTTTCCTAAAGTAAATGCAGCAGTCCAGTTTTTAACAAATAAAAATATGTAAATAGGTTTACTTGCATTGTCCACCAAACATGAGTAATAAGCGAAAAGGAAGCTAATGAGGTGAACCCTCGCGCCTCTCCCTATCCCCGCCCCAACGCAGGTAGAATTTCGTAGAAACTGTTGTTTTTTTATGAAAGCACATTATGCATATAATGTTTTGCAATATGTTTGCTTTCTGAGAGTGGGGACATAAGCATGTTACAGGCTGTAGAATATGTGTAACCTACAAAATGGCTAATTAGTTTACTGCATTTTGAAAACAAAAAAGGTACGGGGAAAAAGGTACGTATTGTGAAGTTTCTTCAGTATCCATGCTTTTTATAATATAAAGTTTCATTTCATCTTATTTTAAACTTCATATATCTATATTATTAAAACAACGTTACCATAATTTATTTGACCTTGTTAAATGTATGTTTTGACTCCAGAATTAAAAAAGTCAAGATTTCATATCTAAATATTATTCAAAACTGTGTGTTTATCACATACATATGACGATTTAAACATTATTTGGTTCTTTTGAAGGTCGTAACATTGTGTTTTTAAATTATTTTCTAATTTTTATACAGGAATAAAAAAAATCATTAAATAAACTATACAAGATTTATTGAAACATTCCTTTAGACATCATTGATGGTAACAATAATTTATATGCTTTACGTCATGTATTACAAGAAGGATAAAAATATCGGACAGGGAAAGCAGCATTCAAAGACGACAGTCAACCACAAAACACAAAAACAAATACGCAAACAGACAAACGAAAAGGCAAAAGTAATAAAAAATGCAAACGACATCACAAACACAAAAGGGTTGACAATAGGGTTACCGCCTTGGAACGGTCAGTGGCAAAGTAGGCCACTGGGGGTTTAAACCGGTTCTAGGGTGCACCAAACCTCACACTTACCCTACTGTCATCCCATTAAAACAGGACAGTGTAAATAAAGAAATCCCCGCCATGATCTAATCTCTAACCAACAAGGCAGCATCAATAGGCAATATAAGTAAACACAAATATGCTCGTGTAAATATAATACAAAAAAAACAATAGCCTAGAAAGCCACAATGAAGGTACTCAATGACTTGGCAGAAGCCAGAGCAGTAAGAGAATACACCATTAAGGGCACGACAAGAAAGATCATGGACAAACATCAGTTTCTTACGTTACCAATTATGTTTACACAATTTATTTAAATATGACATCTAAGTATCAAATGAAAATATGGATGCGTATACTCATGTCCCTTTATATACATGGATACGAAACGAAATGAAGTTTGTATACAATTTACATGACCCTTCCGTATTTATTTACAAATTCATTGAAAACCAGTAAAATATATGCACATTCTTAACTGCTACATGTATTTATATGTAAATCAAATGTAAATGAATTAACCAATGTAAAATAATTACGACATATATTAAACGTATAAAAATGTATAGCTCTACGAGAGGCACATATTGATATTGGCAATACAGCATTTTCATTGAAACATGTAACAGCAATTGAACTATTCCGGGGTTTTTTCATTTGTATATCAAGTGTACAAACATGTATATACAACATACGACTTCATTATTTTGTAGAATGGATTTAACTTCCTTCCATATGTAAATTCAAAACATTAAAAATATTGCAACGCAGACATTTTGTACAGCTTACATCACAACGAACGTATTTTGAACTGCAATCCACCTTGATTTAATTATATTATATTTTTGTCAGGGGTATATATAAGTTGTGAACTGTTCCATATTTCCGTAACTTTTCACTCGTTCTATAGTTAGGTAGACATTCTCTCAGTTGGCATGAATGTATTATAATGTTCGCCACATTATTATAATCTACATAAAAATAAAAACCCGAAAGTCGAACATTACTATAATAATAATAATAATAATAATCACACACAAATAAGTAATCTCGCGAGAAGTATTAAAATGGAAAGATAATTGCAATCATAGTATGGAAAGTGAGGTTACACGTGTCGACTTTAGCAATTAAAATCGTGGGGAGATTGTTATTATTTTGAACAGATTATAGTAATAATAATGTATGGCAATAATGATAATATGACTGTAGAAATTTTAATTAATGATAACCTACCGAAATTGTAAAAAAAAGGATGATTATAATTCAGTAAAAAATAATTATAATCGCAGGGTCCCTTACGGCTTACCATAAAGAATAGACACACTTCTTATAGATGAGCACAGATTGATACAAATATAATCAATATCAATTTCTGATGAGCATACATGTAGGAGGGTACCGACCCCCTTTTCGTACGCCGGATTCCGGCCCATATTAGCCAGTATTCCGTACGCCGGGTTGTGGTACGCCGTACGCCGACATCGCAGTTTTTCATACGCATATGGTGTGCCAAGAATAATGGATTTCGGTTCATGTAAATCACTAAACATCTTTATTAATATGTTCTTGGCTGACATTTAACTACATTCATACAATAAATGTAACACAGTTTCTTTTGCATTATTACAAAATATACATTTTTCCGTCTCAGACATTCCACATTTATATAATCTTGCATTTGTGAAAACAATTTGATGAATAATGTTATATTGTAAGGTCATCTGTTACACTGAGTGGTTGATTATATAGCATTGTCCTCATGTAGCATGGTGTGCCAAGAATAATGGATTTCGGTTCATGTAAATCACTAAACATCTTTATTAATATGTTCTTGGCTGACATTTAACTACATTCATACAATAAATGTAACACAGTTTCTTTTGCATTATTACAAAATATACATTGTTCCGTCTCAGACATTCCACATTTATATAATCTTGCATTTGTGAAAACAATTTGATGAATAATGTTATATTGTAGGTCATCTGTTACACTGAGTGGTTGATTATATAGCATAGTCCAATCCTCACTAGTTAATACGTATTCCAAATATGTCATTTCATTTGAGAATTATTTGAAATTTCAATTACAGATTTCAAAAATTGAGGATAGCATGTTTATTTACCTTTTATCTGTTTTAGGTTTATTAACGTTTTTATTTTTTGAATTCTCGATCTTATTTTTACTCCTTATTTGTAATTATTTTGATTTATATAGGAAACTGTTGCGGATCCTAGTATACCTTTGTACCATTTCATGTTTAAATTGGTCAGTTCATAGCTGCCTTTTTTAAACAATCTGAAGCCTGATGTACCCTCTTTAATGACAGAAATTACTCACAAAATGCATAATTCAGTACAAAACTACCATAATATGCATATCGAGCATATATATTGCTTTCATTTCAATGACTGAAATCACGTCTATTACGATTTACAAGGAGTATACTTCATTTACATTAGCATATCAGGCTAATGCAAGAATTGTCAGTAATTTGCAAAAGAAAGCAGCACGTACTCTTATAACGTCAGAGGAACAAACTATCTAGTTATCTATCTATATATACTGCAACACCCTCTTTCGAAGATTATGTGCAGGTGTGCGTCTGTGCAGTGTGAGTACGATAAAAAAAAAGTAAAATATGTCTTAAAAACAAGTGAAGGTGAAATAAAGATCGATTATTACGCAGTTTGTTTATTAATTATTTATTTATTTATTTATTATTATTATTTTTTTTATTATTATAAAGGAAAATACACAATAACTGCAACAATGTAGGTGTCCTCCAGCCTTAAAGTGCAATAATTATTGAATATTTTAGCAGTTTTGTCAGCGTCACACTTCCTTAGAGAAAACATGGACTCTGCATTTGATTGCAAATGATGTTTTGCTTTCTTTCAAAATAAGAATGCGAGTTAATATATCACAATTAGCGTGTGAATCAAACAATGACAATAGTAAAAGTAGTTGCTTCGCAAAGTAAATGGATAATCATTCCAAATGCTTAGACCCAAACATAGTCGCCTAGACTGTATACAATTATCTTAATTAACCCAGTACAGTCAGTCACTACGCTTTACGTTTCTCTTGTGCGATGACTGTACAACTTCTGAAACCATGACAGGGGAGATAGGTACACTAACTTTCGTCTAACATTACATCTATCATATCAAGATTGTGTTGAAGAAGTAGATATAAAAGTCGTATTCAAGGACCACAGTCAACAAAGGTTTATTTTAAGTGTTTTACTAGTAGTTTACATATACTATTATAATGTATAATCACTATATTACGTGGATTGGATGTCACTGTCATTACAGACAGTTTATATCAGTGAAAATACCATATGTACAGAAGCTTCTATATTTATAAAGATACATTAAACATATTTTCATTACCGAAAAACCTTGCAATCAAAAGGTATAATGGAAACCAAATAAATCCTGCAGTTGCTACATAATCGTCAATCCATGTCAATTAGATTTGTTTTCGACCATTACTATATTTAAAATGAGAAAAAAACGTCCTATAGAAACTAAACGCAATGGCACCGTAGGCTCGCACTGTACCACACACAAAAAGCAAATTAAAAATTCAATTTATCTATAATATCATATGTATTCAATACACAACACAAAGAGTGGTGAAGACAGGGTTAGCGAATTGGAACGGTCAGTAGGCAATATGGCCTACTGGTTAGCTTAAATTGATTTTATGTGTACACAACCTCTCTATTATTCTGTGTTGTAGCGCCCAAATTAACAAGACATTGTTAATAAAAGTATAACCCATCAAAAGACTATCTCTAACAATAAAGTCCACATCTAGAGAAATTAGAAAACGATAACGTATGTGTTGTTGTTGTAAAAATATATATATAAAAAATACAGAATTAGAAACGCCTCTAGATAATGATTTATTCTCTTGTTTCTCTGGCTTCTGCCAAGTCATCGAGCAATGATGTCTAGTCTATTAGAGGATATAGCCTTGGGATGACAATGGGATAAGAGTGAACGTGGGTGCATCCTAGAACTTGGTTTAAACCAAGAGCGACCTTTTTGCCTGTGACCGTTCCAGTGCGGTAGTCAACCCTTTTATGTTTGTAATGGCATATACCTGTTATTTATCCTTGCAATTGTTGTTTATTTATATGTGTGTTTCGTGTATATCTACTATATGATATGCAGCTGCGAGTAATCGCCTTATATTAATTTACCAGCTCGTTGTATAACTGGTATATAGTCCTGCCTTATGCCATATTGAGTGTTCACTAGTCCGTAGGAACGGGACATAAAGAGCTTCGTGCCGCAATCATTTGAAGCATCCTATTCAGTACGGGAGCAGAGAAGTCATTTCACGTGCTTGAACCGCATAACTCAAACATAAATAATTGGTGTTGGAGGCAACGTAGTTCCCATTTTGCAAGCACGTGCAGATGCGCGGATTTTATAGTACTCTTTTTAGAAACACTAGTTTAAAGCTTATACTAGATGGCAAAGAAAACAAATCATATCAGTTATTATGTCGGAGATTTATAAAACAATCGTGTTGACAGGTTTTATTGAGATATCATAGTCGGAAATCGCGGTACAAATGCGAAGATCGAAAAAAACTAGTTTTTGTTTTCTTCGAAATTGCCAATGTTTCAAAACGGGTACAAAAATTGTATATTCTTAAATATTGTTGAAATTGACAGGAGTCGAAGATCATTACCTGATCTACCTTTCTTGAAAATTTCTTATTTTTTCGTGAATATACATTTTGCGTGCCCGTTTTGAAAGTTGGTACCTGCATTTCACTCTTTCAGAGGCTATTCAAAATGGCGGCGACACAGAAAAACACACAGCCCAGGGCCAGTCAGTCGCACGCCACAAACCCACTTCTCCATGGACAAATTAACATCATAATGTCACACAGTCACAGAAACTAAATATTGTGAATTGAACTGAACGTTTATAAATAGCTAAGGAATGTGCTAAAAATAGCTCACACACATTCAAAGGTCAAATAATGCTGATCCGTGTACATATACAGATAGAACGTTTACACATACGGCCCGATTGACCGATGGATTATTTCAATTTATTTGCACTGGAGTAGAATTAAAACAGTGTTACAATCACGATCGTATACAATTCCAAGTTTTGCATGAGTGCGTAATTTACAAACTACAAACAAATAGATCTATTACAGTAGACAATGTAGAGAATTAAAATTGAAAAGTGGAACACACCAGCAAATGCCTGAAATGGGTCATGGCATTGTCTGCACTGTAGCCTATGTAAGTAAATACACTTTTAATTTCTGTATGACAAGTGTTTAACGTTGAAACATGTAAAACGGTGGTGGTTGATATATATTAACTTAATTCTGATAATTTTTTAGAACACATGAGTGATGAATAATTGATGAAAATGTAAGCCTTGAAAATCTACTATTTGTTCATGAATGCCACCTGTGACTTACATTTTGGACAGTATCATCTTCTGGAAAGCACCACTTTCAATTCCAGTTGTGTTTTAAGTAAAAAGTTATGGAATGCTGACATTGCTAGCATTGAGAAAGTTGGACAGAGTTATTAATATATTAAAAACAAATGAAACAATATCATATATGACTTGTTTGTTTCAGGTCTGCTAAGACTAAGTTAGCTAGAGGCAGTGTGCAGTATTACCATAGCCAGATTCAAGTCAAATTTCCCAGTCTCACAGTATAACTACATCAAGAGCCTTGTATTAGCCAGTATGTAGGTAAGCGCAGCTTCAACACATCTATGAATTTATCAATGTTTGTTCTTTGCAAAATATGTGGCATTGTGCACCAGTCCTGCACCACAGACATATTAATAATTTGTTATTAGGTCTGTGCCTGCACTTAGTCTCAGACTTTTTATACTAAAAATAAAAATGGTGTTTTACAGCACATCGACACATAAATAGGTCATATTGTGCTTAGTACATATGTAAAATTAAACAAACAAAATAAAAAGGTCCCTGTATTACATCTAAATTATTAAACCTAACCAAGACCCCTATCCTCCAAGCACGATAAACAACCATAGAAATTATTAATATATACATTAGTAAGAGTAAGACAGGTTCTCGAATTCCAATGTGTCATTTGGGGCGGCTCTAAATAAGGTATACCGGTAATAAATGTGTTGATTTAGCAGAAAACGATTATTTTTAATTTATTGTACATGTAAAAAAAGTTCTATAATCACTATTCATTTACATATTTCAGTTCTACAACTTGTTACCTATTTAAGTTGAAACAAAATATCATGTATGTCATTTTTATTTTCAGAGCCTGGAGTCCTGAGATGCTGGGAGTTAGCTGAAAATAGTTAGTGATGTCCCAATATATATGGGAGGATTTTATTGAAACAAGTAGTCACATATAACTTTTTACAACATTAACAACAGAATCAGAAATACTTAAACGAACAAGAATAGTATATAATAACAAGATGGTGTACAATATTTTATTTTTTTTTATGAATCATGAATCAGCAATACCTCATACGGACAGTACTAGCATCAACTTCAAGAAAAGTATGTCTAGTAAGAGGATCACCAGTTCAGCCAGCACAATATCATATCAACATGCATATCCGACTGTTGACACAAGGTGGATCGTTGGCGACATTAACTGGATAGTTCATTGGAGTGGCTCAAAATAAGGGCTAATATGAAAATATAAATGTGTTTCTGTTAATCTGACCGGCCGTGCCCAATTTATTTATTGGATTAAAATGTTTTCTGAATTTTATTGGATTATATAAAAGTTTGTGGAATAACAGATGGCAGGAGGTGTATATTACCGGTTATACCCAGAAGAAAAGTGAGTGGTCTTCCTCACCAAAAAAATAACAAACAGATACATGTATATATATATAACCCCACATATGTTCAAATTGGCTTGCACCATATAAACAATTACATATTAAAGGGACATGCAGCAATCTTCTTTTTTTTAAACTCCAAAATGTTATAACTTATAATTTAAATATATGCAAGCGGGTGTAAAGTGAAAATAAATTATTGATTAATCAATCGAGATGCACATTTTAATGCTTGATAAAAACTTGATAAATGCTGTGTGTCCCTTTAATAAATAAAAACAATTATTGTATGATGCAATTTAATTTGTTATGTAATACCCTTTATATTTGGGATGTTTTGATGTAAATATTTGAAATAAAATGTTTTAAATCAAATAAATAATTCATTTTGATATCTGACTTGTTACATATTTTTTACTTAGTCATGAAAGATAATATTTAAGGCCTTAATATGTACCTTAAATGTTTATTGTTTACCATTGAAAGGTGAGGCGGCATATGGTGTTAGTTATCTGTGCGTCTATATCCTTCCACAGTTTTTAACCAATCTTTTCGAAACTTTACATGATCTTTATCTATGATGTCTAGAGGAGCATATCGATTTTGCATCAAAATAAAATTTATTTATGAATATATATTCTTGCATAGTACAATTTTCCACGGATTGTTTTCAGTGCGTTCATTCAAGTCCCATGGACATAATGAGTTATGGAGATGTTCGGTTGCCTTTTTATATTTGTATACATTCTCATCTTCACCTTTCACCGCTGCGGGTTCAATTCCCACTGGGAGCTCAACTTGTAGGTGAGAAAGTGTCGATTCTTACAGATAGCAGTAAGTACACAGTACTGGTTCTACCCAGGAAATATGGCCTAAAATGTGCTATAATGACATAAAACACAATTCAACTTTAAAAATATAAAGTAAAAAAAATGGCCTTCTTTATTTTCCTTCGATGCTATAAGTATAAGTAATACGGTGATATATTCCACGGTTGATTCATGATACTAGCATGGGACAGCTATAGTACATATGACAGTGCTGAGTGCAGTTGCGGATGAATTGAATTGAATATTTAACGGCTCATCAACACAGTACAGGTTATTTAGAGCCGCCTCAGAGAGAGGGGAAGGATACATAGGAATCCGGGAACCGTGCACTACTCTTATTAGCGAACAGATTCCTATGGTTCTTTAACATGCTCGGATGATAGACCTATACGCGGGACCACCCTGTTTACGTCCCCATCCGACGGATGAGGCTAAGGGAATGTGTCTTGCCCATGAACACACCGACAAAACTCAGTGGCACCACCTCCGGTAACAAATCCGCTGCGCTACTGACTGCGCCAAGTTGCGGATGACAATTAGACACTGGACAGTCTAGTAAAAAAACAGGGAGTACGTTACGTTATAACGTACTCCCTGCAAAAACACAGCAACAAATATATTATCTGAATATGTTTAAGAATGTACTGTATGCTTGGAAGAGCTTTCAAAAACAGACTAGCTTTTATGATTTTAGTTGGGGTGGGATGGGGCGCATCCTTTTAAATCTCAGTTCAGATGCCCTCCCCCTCCTTCTCTCCATCCCAACTCCCATCTTGAACAGTAGCGATTGTTACGTAAACTTTCCACATATGAGAGGGTGCCCAATACTACCCGCTCCATCGAATACGCGCCTGCAGTTCTTGCGAGGTCAGTCGAGTCAAAATTACAGTTAAATCAAACAATTCGTATTTTCGTGTACTTTTGATAAAGAAATAACATGCTTTTCGTGATATGCAGCAAAATTCATGTAATGTCTGAGCAAAAACAACAATTCAAGTATCTCCTCGTACTTTATTTAACAAAAAACACACGGTTGTTGTCATTTTAATCGCATTCTAAAAATGGCATCTTTTAGAGTTATCGCCCCTCGCTTCGACATTTTACAAGGCGGGTCTGCATTTATCACGCAGTAGAGCTTCTAAAAAAAAAGTCGGTACAGACGAAAATCACGAAACCTAAAGGGGAAATGAAATTTCATGATCAAAAATTGTCACAATTTTCCAAATTATGCGTTTTAAAAAATTCAAAATGGCGGACATTTTTTTTTTTTTGACGTTGCCGAAAGTTGACGTACTACTTTTCGTTGTCAAGAGTGGTTGCGATATTTGAAAGATGTAGGAAAATATCAAGGCTGCTCCCGTACTGATTAGTGAAGAATCTACAAAGTGTGTGCGACCTGTCAATTGTGATATTACATGCTGGATTTGAATACTAATATGTCTTCAAGGCAAGCGATTTCCAGGGAACCTTTTAAACAGAATGTTTTACGCCGTGCCAAATTCAATGGATATATACTCGGGAAGCGTGAGCTGATATGTAGGGGATGTAATGAAAGAACAATCTTGACTTGATTTAATGAAAGTAAAACCTTGACTTGATGCCCTTTCCTTTCTCGTCATATAGCACGGCAAACGTGTTAATGTCCGTTCTTTTGAACAGGGCAGCTAGCTGTTGAAACAAAATGCGTGGCCTCTCGACTTCAAAAATACTCGCAGGGTTCACTGAGTACAGTTTTTATTCACTTAAAAACTTGGTCTGAGCTATGACCATGACTTTGATAATTCAACATTGTTAATAAGTATCGTGACTGCATATTTGATTGTCTTATTATATTATACTGAAGCCATGGCCAGTTTATTCCAATAAATATATACGATTTTTATAATTGTGTTTTCTTTCACAGGCCATCTGCACTAACTGTTTTTAAAATAAAATAATGCAGTCTGTCATGCTATCGCACGCATACTTTTCTTAATCTAATCAAATATTGATGTGATTACCCCATATCATGCCTAGCCGGTGACTCTGACTGAACTCAATATTGCACTGTAATCCCGTCATGTGTGTGCGTGTGTGCACGTTTGCTTGTTTGATTTCTTATCTAGTTTGACACCCTGGTCTGTTTCTCTCGCCTCAAGTTTTGATTGGTTTCATATATATATTCATTAAACGCTGTTAAATCAATAAAGGCACGACACGATTTGAGACCACATATTAAATGTTACCGTCTCCTAGGATTAAGGTAGATGTCATCATAGGCTCCACAATATGTCCGGTCATCGCACAATCAAAGAGGAAGGCATAGTGGCGAACTGTAAATGTGTCAACCACTAAGCAAGAAATGCGTTGCAAAATGATAGGGTCATAATCTCTTTTGATAAAATTGCTATTACGTTTAATAAAGATTATATGTGAAAGTAAGCAAGACCGAGGATCTTCTAAAGTGGTAAATCTCGTTATAATTTAAGTCACACTGTGATAGTCATTGTCGCAGAAGAGTTTTTAAATTAATTTTATATTTTAAAAGCAGATCAGGGTTACGATAATAAAAACTTAAACAGGTTTTCCGAAATGTATGGTAACGGTAAGCCTGACGGAGTAGCTAACCCAAGATTACCTGTATAATTTGTAATAACGCGTGAAAATGCCTTATGTTGAAATCAAATTAACGTAAACGTCAACATACGGGTTTTCAGATCAGGACCTGATATGGGTAGCCCAGATAAGTTCTTGACACTTGTTAAGTTATAGTTTTATTCCATGGTTACACTATGTTATATATATATATGTAACGTATTGTTTTCTTTGCGCAATATGACGTCATCTGGTGCAGACTGAACGCATTCGCGGTGTGCACTTTATATGCACTTTCTCTTAATGAAAAATGAGAAACATTGTCCCATAGAAACCACAACAATCAAACGCAATGGCACCGTTGGTCCGCACTGCACCACAAACCGAAATAAATGAGCTCTTTTAAAAAGTCAATTTAAAGGACAATACATAACATGAAGAGTGATGAAGGCAGGCTTACCGACTTAGAAAGGTCAGTAGTCAATAAGGTCTAGAGGTAAGCTTAAATTTATTTTATGTGTACACAACCTCGCTATTATCCTGTATTCAGAAATTATCTTACAATAAAGTCCACATCCAGAGAAATTAGCAAAGGATACACTTAAATGTTTGTTGTAAAAATATATATATAATACATAATTATAAACACCTCAGGATGTAGCCATAATTGTTCTGAACTACAACAGCAGCTGCAGCAAAGAGAAACCCAACCTTGTGTACGACTGAAAAAACGTTTTCCGGGTTTCAGCAATCATAGAGTCCCAAGACGTTGTCCCGTCATCGTACAAGGGAAAATTGAAGCGCAGTGACTTACTGTATAGAGTTCAATCAATGAAAACATGAAGTGCGTTGCAATACTAAATGTTGGTATCCTTTTCTGACGAATTGCCTGATTAAACTTGTAAAGTGGTCAAAACCCGTGAGATCCCTTTAACTTTAGTTTATAGACCATATCTCAATAAAACTCTTTTATGTTTGTGTTGTCGTGTCTTGCCTTTTAGTTATCTTTAAAATTGATGTCTGTTTCTATGCTATATTTGTTTCACTGTGGTTCTTGAGTGCTGCATTTCCTGTTCGACTTTTATATCTACTTGTGATATTCCTAGTCGCTGAAATGTTTTAAGGTTGGTGTTGACCTAACGCATATAGTCCAAACGTAACGTTTATTTTCCAGATGTAACGTATATACTCCGGACGTTGTAAGGTGCGTGTGTAAATTAAAATTAAAAGTACATGTGAATAAGCACAGAACTATGCAAGTAAAATGTATTCTAACGCGATTGTACAAATACTGCAATCTGATTGGTTGACGTTCACAAATTTGCGACAACACATAATGATTACCGGTCGCAAATCCCGCGACGTCAACTTAAATTATGTGGTTACGTGTTTTAAAAAGTAAACAAATGGCGTTTGCTGAGACTGCGACTATTGAAAACATAATTTTCGGAAGTTCAACAGATCAGTGACTGATAAGGATATATATTTTTGAGATCGTGCAAGCCTAGAACGGGCTTGGCGTGACGCGGATGACGATTTGTGTGCGTCTGCACTAGAATTCATTATTGCTATTCCATGCAATGACGTCCAAATATATGAACAAAATCAAGCCTAAACTAAAACGAAAAGAACGGTTTCGTGCATTGACAGACAATGATATTGGTGCGCTTGTAGACAGCAAACAGTTCAAGAGAATTTAGAAGATAACTACCACTGTACGTGTCAAGTGAAAAAGTGTCCACTGTTGCAGATGGCGGGAGGTATACAGTACTGGTTCTACGCAGGAAAAGTGGAGTGGTCTGCCCTTACCAAAAAAATTCGACAGTCATATATGGCCTAACATGTGCTAATAACACCATTCAAACAAACCAAACAGAAGATGAATACATGGACTGTAAACAGTCAAAACTTAATAAAAAAAGAAAATAAACTATTAACTCTACTGCCTCTTTCTCTATCTCTCTCACTGCAATATTTACATATTTCAGTAAAAGTAAACTTTAAATTAATTCATCTGCATTAAACAATGTAATCCTTTTTTCCCCCTTTTCTTTTTTCTTTTTATCTAACAAACAATTTAAAAACATCTGAAATACATAAAATACCACAAGTTTCAATATGCATTTTTAAAGTTCACTAGACACTATAGGTTCAAGGACTATCACAACCTGACTTCTATGGTGATATGATCTACAAACTTCGTAAGAACCTTGGTCATGATCACTTTCATAAAATCTTTGTTAAACTTGTTAAAAGGTTTATCAAAAGAGGTTATGACCCTATCATTTTGCAACGCATTGCATGCTTGGTTGTGGAGCCATTTACAGTTCGCCACCATGCTTTCCTCTTTAATTGTGCGATGACCAGACAGGCTGTGGACCCGATGATGACGTCTACCTAAACGTCTCACACCACAATTTCTAGGCTATTGGTTTTTTTTGTATTATATTTACACGAGCATATTTGTGTTTTACTTATATTGCCTATTGATGCTGCCTTGTTGGTTAGAGATTAGATCATGGCGGGGATTTCTTTATTTACACTGTCCTGTTTTAATGGGATGACAGTAGGGTAAGTGTGATGTTTGGTGCACCCTAGAACCGGTTTAAACCCCCAGTGGCCTACTTTGCCACTGACCGTTCCAAGGCGGTAGCCCTATTGTCAACCCTTTTGTGTTTGTGATGTCGTTTGCATTTTTTATTACTTTTGTATTTTCGTTTGTCTGTTTGCGTGTTTGTTTTTGTGTTTTGTGGTTGACTGTCGTCCTTGAATGCTGCTTTCCCTGTCCGATATTTTTATCCTTTTTTAGGCTAAAATTCTTCCTTGATCCAAAATCTGCAATTAAAAATGCAATTAACAAAAATTTACCAGATTGAACTTTTTTTAATTTCTTGCTTGTGTGACACCTATCAAAATTCAGCGTAATAATATGACACAATTACAACATGTGGTGATTCGACCCATGATGGCCAGAAAGCTGATATCAATATGAAATTGTCTGTGATCTCTTCCTAAAATGCTGTAGATAAATCCATGTGTGCGATGTAAAGTCCTGTGAAAAGTAGAAAAAGGGAACTATGTTTTTAGTCTTCCTCCATCATCTGTATGACACGAGTACTCAAGGGAGTTAATAGTGTCGTGAATCCTAAAGCCCAAAACGACGGTGACGTTTGATGTTTGTCTGCAATCTGGTCTTGTCGTGCCCTCACAATGGTTTATTCTCTTGTTGCTCTGGCTTCTGCCAAGTCACTGAGTACCTTCTTTGTAGCTTTCGAGGCTATTGTTATTTTTGTATTTATATATACAGGAGCATCTTTGTGTGTTACTTATTTTGCCTATTATTGCTGCCATGTTCGTTAGAGAGTAGTTCATGGCGGGGATTTCTTTATTTACACTGTCCCGTTTTATTGGGATGACAGTAGTGTAAGTGTTAGGTTTGGTGCACCCTAGAACCTGGTTTAAACCCCCAGCGGCCTTTTTGTCACTGACCGTTCCAAGGCGGTATCCCTATTGCTAACCCTTTTTGTGTTTGTGACGTCATACGCCTTTATTTTTTGTTAACATTGCCATTCATGTTTGTCCTTTTGCGTGTTTTGGGGTTTTCTGTGTTCTGTGAAAGCTGCATTTTCTGTTTGACTTTTATACTTATTTAAATATATTGTATCATTGATTTTTCAGACGGTATGTATATCAGCCGATATGTCTGAAATATTGGGTAAAAGGACTGTAGATTTAAATTTATAGACGGTATATCGACCGTTTAATAGTCGCAAATGTTGTTTAATGCACAGATAGATATGTATAATATTGCATTACAAATGACGTCACGTTGACGCCCCCTATTGCGATGCCAAATTAAATATAGGCATTAATCATGCCTGTCCTAAGTACATACTGGGTGGAAATAATCCATTATAAGATTATCAGTGTAAGATAGTGAAATATCACCGAGAGATCAGAATTTCACGCAGGGACGAGGCTCTAGTTTGTTATAATCTTACACGTGTGCCGGACAAAAAACATGCTTCTTTCGAAATGACGGTGATACATGTATTGAAGAATACATGCTTTGAGCATTAAGTGATTTATTTCGTGGTTGTTTCTTTTTTTTCAAAAACATCATTTTACTACTAAATGATCAATGATAATTTATTTGGAAATTATTCGAAACACATGACAAGCTAAAGCAAAAGTCGATGGGGGTGGGTGCCATTGCAAATGCCGTACTTCGCTGTCATGTACACGTCCTAGTCAACCACTATGTCAAATATGAACACCCTTCTTTAACTGGCGTACATGAAGGCTAGGTTAAAAGGAAATAATAGGAATGCAAAGCAATTTCATTAACAATTTTGAAAACTAGCTGTTATGTTAAAACAATATGTATTCAAGAAATGTGGTGAGCAATATTTCAATATTTCAAATAATACATGGACAGTAAGTTTGTAATGCTGTAACGTTATTTTTGGTGAATTAGATTTTTTGAAAAGTTCGTTGTCATCTACACATCCTAGGCAACCAGTGTACTAAATATGAACACCATTCTGATGTATGAGGAATTTAGGCTACGAGGAAACAATAAAAATGCGTGCTGACGCCGTATGACCACAAGTCCCCTATCCCAGGGAGGAGGATTCTTACATCAAATCGTAAAACCCTTTCAATAGTGTATGCGGATATAATTAGTTAAAGTGTGTAAGAAATTTCTTCTAAAAATATTGAAAATCACATGTTTAATGTTCATTTTAGTGAATTTGACCTTTCGATCTTGACCTCTGGCTCCCAGGATTCGAAACCTTCCTACACATCATAAGCAATCACTATACCAAGTATACACTCCCTCCTTTATCTTATGACAGAGGAGTTCAGGCAAAGAACAAACCTGATGGACTGACGGACGGACGGACGTACACACACCACATACATAGAAAAGTGCGGATATGATAATTAGGGGAAACAACCGAAATAAAAAAGTTAAGTAAGTAAGCAAACTGATTTACTTCCCTTAATAAAACCAGCTGCCTAACATGTCAGACACCGATTTCAGCGATTTGTTATGATTCTTACGTCATCATTGATGAAAACCAATATAAACATTGGTGACCCATTTTAGTAGGAGAAACCACGGACATTTTCTGGGATTTTTCTTGTAATAGGTCTAAAATGGATATACAGTACAACAGCGATATTGATCAAAGGATTTTCTTGAGCCTTCCAAACGTTTACTTTAATAACTATATACTATCATATATATCAACACTGCCCTTAGCAATTAAACTATGTTTTTATTTATTATTACGGTCCAGAAACTCAATTCATTGCATTTGGTATTGGTCCTCTGTGGTCTAGTAGTATTAGGCGTTTACTCAAGATCTCATTTCTTACAGCTACTGTCGTGGGTTGGTTCACTATTTATTTTATGTACTGTCCTTTTCATTAACTTTATAAAAAAGCGTAGAAAGCTACAATGCATGTACTCAATGACCTAGCAGAAGCCACGGCAACAAGAGAACAAACCATTAAGAGTACGACAATACAAGATGTAAGACATCAAACACTACTATCCTTTGAGGATTTAGGTAAACGTCGTAATGTGGCCGCAATCTGCCCCGTCATCGCACAGTCAAAGAAAAAAGCATAGTGGCGAACTGTAAATGGGTCAACCATTAAACAGTTAGTAACCAATGTTGATACACTTGTTAACAAGTTAAACAAAGATTTTATGAAACTTATTATTACCATGGATCTTACGAAGTTTGTAAATGACGTCACCATAGAATTCAGGTTATGAACGTCCTTGTCACAGAAGCGTTTTTATATTACTTTTATATTTTAAAAATAGATCAAGTTGTTATAAAATAAAATAGTAAATACTGTTCTGACTAATGTCGTTTAGTGGTCAGGAAACCTGTCAGACGCTTTTACTTCCTATGTTTATAGGTCACATTTCCGTAGAATAAAATCCGTGCTATTCCAAGTCGTAGACATGTTTTAGGGTGGTGATGTACTTCTTCAGTAGGTTTTCATTGCGATAACGAAAACCTTGCTGAAGAAGTTTACTTGTAATAATTTGATTTTGATCATTGACGTCCTTCAGATTGTTTCAACTCTAGCAAAACGAATGAGGAGATGGGAGATATTAACCCCATATGATGTATCACTAGGAACATTCCCATCTAAATGTGGATAGTTATCGATTATAAAGTTAGTGTTATACCTCTTATCATAGATTGTAGTATGTAATCATTTGAAATCATGAAAGGAAGATCACGGAATGCTTCTGTAGTATCCGACCTGTTGGCTTTATCCAACGCGAGCTCTGGTTAATAAACAATAGTGATCATATGAGCTAAGAGAGGATATTCAAAATTGAGTATGCCATCCAGATACCGAGATGTTTTATTAAACGCATTAATATGAAAATACAAAGTCATAAGCAAAATGTATGACAAGAGATAGGATTTAATTTTTTACTTCGTTAATTATCCTTCCTTAGACGGGGATGATTCATGATCATTATCTTATGGGTTATATGTCCTAACCTTTTTATACCTAAACACGCTCAATTACCTTTACTTTTACCATAATATTTGGGCAAAAAAAGACTTAACAAATTGTATTATTGTAATCTTGATATAATTTTAAAATATGAAAGTAATTTAATAACTCTTCTGAGACAAGGACTGTCACAATCTGATTGATGTGCTGACGTGATTATTTACAAACTTAGTCAGATCCTTGGTCATAATCACTCTCATACAATCTTTATCAAATGTGTCAGAGCATTTGTGAAAAGAGCTTATGAGCCTATCATTTTGCAATTCAATTCAATATATTTCTTTCATTCATGTAGGAGATTATGAAATATAATACTATGCAACATAATTATGACAATATATCGTATGGTGTTAACAAACGAAGTTTTAATTCATGGAGAATACAGAGAGAGAGAGAGAGAGAGAGAGAGAGAGAGAGAGAGAGAGAGAGAGAATGATTAATATATATACATGTACATACATATTTACATTATTGTAATATGTAGTATGAATGATCACTATCAATATCTGACACACATAATTTTTAAAAATAACAAAATAAAAAACATTGCTACAAGATGATAGTAAATCTGAAAATTTACAGAACGCAAACAATAATCGAGCAATGTTCTGACTGATAAATATAATGAGCGACTTCGATCATCAACTATAGTGTCTCCAGTCGGGCTATGGTATGATCAAAATTCAGAATAGTTTTACCAGAGTGACTTCATATGTATACTATGGTTCATCTCATGCAAAGGGCATGGTAGTTGTAGTTTCAAAATGGCGCATGCTCATTTTGATCAAGAGTATTCAATAAAAGCTTGAACTTCGTTTTAAATATCATTATTATTATTATTAAGTTCAGGTGTCATTGTTTCTTGTTTTATTGATGGCAATACAACACGTCACGATTGTCGTCTAAAAAATAATTACAGCGTTCAATATTAAAACAACTGAATAATGGGCACCATATCTGCTAATAGTGACACCAAAGGGTATTCACTCAACCTTTTATCCAGACATGCGCAAATCAACGACCGGAACCATATTTCAGCTATAGTAGTTGATCGAAGTCGCTCATTGTCAAAAGATACATACATTTGTAAAAATTAACAAAAAAAACGTTGATAAAAGATGACAGTAATCTTAAAAGTTACAAAGTAGTAACTGCAAACACCTGAGTATTATAAGATGCTTACAATTTTGTGGAAAAAATCATGAATTATTTTATTTTATTGCACACATTATTTTAAAGTATTACACTTAAATGAATGTAGACGTCGAAATTTCAACCGACATACTTACGTTTGTTGATTATTTAATTAATAAAATCTAAACAAAATTAAAAACGCATATCTTTGTAGGGGAGTAACTTAGCTATCCTACGTGAGTATAAGATATAACAAAAATCACTCATAGAGACACGGCTAGACATGATACGTGCAACCTATTATATTATTGAGCCCAATTTTAAAGTCCCAAATAGACATAAATTAGCAACTATAACAAGTTGGCGGGATAGCTACTGTAAACTGTGTGTAATACTCTGTTTAGGGGTATCTCGTACTTTAATCTCAACTAGAGGTTATAAGACGTTTGACTGCATGGCTGTCATAACTTTTTTCCCCAGCTGATTGCAGCGCGCAGCCAGTTCGAATGGCAACTGAAGTGGATTGACTAGACATGCTCCCCGTGCTATCTGGCACAGATTCTTTACCCGATAGCTTTCGTCGGAGCTCAAGACACTGAACTTCAACTTCATCAAGCCGTTTTGAATTTTCTTTTAGTTGTTGGTAGACACTAACTATTTCTACTTGTGCTTCTGTTTCGGCGATGTTATCCCCGTCATTACCTATAAATGGAAATATGGAAAATATATTGCTACGTAAATGAATACCCATTTCCTGAAAGTGGTGCGTTGATAAATATACTCTAAAACTGAAATATGAATATTTTATTTACGAAATATACTAAAACATTGATCTTTGTAAATATTTAAATTTCTTCTTTCATACTATTTTTATATAATGTATTTGTATAGTAACGTTAACCAAACAAAACGTAGGACAGGCAAATAAAACGAAGGCATACCATTTAAACTATAATCGTTTTCTCCTATATAAGTCCTATCAATTCCTAGATCAGCGAGATCTTTCAAGGATGCGTTTTCCTTCAGCAAGCCTTCCAGAATGTCAGCATACATTTCTGGAATCATCAGTGTTATCAGAATGCTTGATGATGGCTCCACTCCGGCGATGATGACGAATCTCAGTGGTATGCACAACAACCTGGATACTTTCTGTCGCAGGGAATAGATGAAGTCTTTGTCGAGTGTTTCAAGTGCTTTGCCGCAGACATGAAACTTTGTATATTTGTAACGAGTAGCTGAAATAAAAAAAAAGCATCAATTTTAAATAAACGGAACCAGATGATATATCAATAATTTTAACAAAACCTTGGATATTTAAAAAAATCAATGTTTGGTCCTCATACCTGGAATCAATAAATAAGTCGATCACCAATGAAAGTATACTGAACGAAACAAATGTAGTACATAAAATGCATGTCATTTTCATAGACCAGATGCGAAAAGTAGATATAAACGTCGAACAGAAAATGTAACATTCAAGAACTAGTCAACCACGGGTACGCATAGAAACAAACAACAATTACAAAGATGAATAAAAGGCAATATATGACATCCCAAACATAAAAGTGTTGACAATAGGGCTACCGCCTAGGAACGGTCAGTGGCAAAAATGACCGCTGGCTATGTATGTTCGGTGTCAATGATAAAGTGACATAGATATGACAATTAATATGCTACAAAGTCATTTGTAAAACAAAAGGTCGGGTATAAAAAATAAAGCAAATATGTTTATCGAAAGTCGTTCTCTTTTCCATGAAAAGGAGGGTAATTTTAAAATTACGAAATTTGAAACGTTTTAGTTTGATAATAGCAATGTTTTGTTGTGAAGACATTTTAGCTGTTTTTAAACAATGACAGAATGGGCAATTCGTGTCAATGCCAAACATTTAATTTGTTCAAACCAACACGTTTGTATAACGAAATAAGTAGTTTCTTATTATATAGGAGGTAATTCTGATACTTCGCTTAGAAAATAATAAAATAGCACAATGTTTTGAAAATCACATCCTTAACCAGCATTGGCAAAAAAATCGAACAGAAAAAGCAGCATTCAAGGACGAGAGTCAACCACAACCACACACAAAAACAAAGAACAAATTTAAAGATGAATAAAAAGGCCAAATAAGACATCACAAACACAAAATGGTTGACAAAAGGGCTACCGCCTTGGAACGGTCAGTGGCAAAAAAAGGTCGCTGGGGTTTAAACCAGGTTCTAGGGTGCACCAAACCTCACACTTACCCTACTGTCAACCCAATAAAATGGGACAGTGTAAATAAAGAAATCCCCGACATGAACTATTCTCTAACCAACAAGGCAGCATTAATAGGCAATTTAAGTAAAACACAAAGATGCTCTGCTCGTGTATATATAAATACAAAAAAAAAAATTGCATAGAAAGCCACAAAGAAGGTACTCACTGACTTGGCAGAAGCCAGAGCAACAAGAGAATAAACCATTAAGGGCACGACAAGAAAGATCATAGACAAACATCAAACGCCACCGTCCCAATGGGCTTTATATAGGCTCATCATAGGGTCCACAGCCTGTCCGGTCATCGTACAATTAAAGAGGAAAGCATAGTGGCGAACTGTAAAACGGTCCACCACAAAGCATGCAGTACGTTGCAAAATGATAGGGTCATAACATCTTTTGATAAACTTTTTAACAAGTTAAACAAAGATAGTATGAAAGTGATCATGACCAAGAATCTTACAAAGCTTATAAGAAATTGCTCGGGGAACTTTCCCGTCTAAATGGGGATAATTAACAATATCAAAATTAAAATCATCTCTCTTGTATTATATTTTGCTAATTATTTCACCATTTTCAATGGAGAGATGTAAATCAAGAAAAGAAGCGTTAGTATCAGAAATATTAGCTTCGTTAAGTTGAAGTTCTTTAGGGTATATATGATTAACCTTAGTAGAAAAGAAAGGGTTGGCAGTGTTTAATATGTCACCCAGATACCGAGAGGCGTCATTAAAGGCCTTAATAACATCTTCCTGGGTATCTGGTGAAAGACTCAACATGAAATCTCTTTCATAGCAATATAAAAACAAATCTGCGACAAGTGGTGCACAGTTCGTACCCATAGGGATACCAACAATTTCTCTATAAACGGTCGTTCCATATCTGACGAAAATATTATATATTAGGAAGATGAGTGCTTCTTGGTAAGTCCAAATAGTGTAATTGTCTAAACTGCCGTTGGTAAAAAAATGTTATTACAGATCAAAAATGTAGTATTTTCCCTAGCGAATGTGTTTTTGAATAGGAGCAATAAGCTTGTCTTTGATAAGGTGATGTGGTAAGAAAGTATGATAATGGACCTTTGGAAACGGCCGAGCACGACACATACGAAATATTGCAGTCTCGGTTTGATTGAGTGTTCATGAGCGGTAGTGAAATATGCTAGCTACCGCTCACGCCCTCTAGCCCCGGGTTGAGCAGAACGCAATATTTATAAAATCAATAGTACACAATTTTAACCATCCCAAAGACGGCATGCATACGGCGGTGGACATGGAGTTATATGCTTCCCCATGTCGTACGGCGTATGGTCCCAGTATCTAATAAAATTAAATGCCCCGAAGAGCGAAATAAACATAATGGAATTTAGTTGGGAGCAGCGGTTATGAAGCCTGCGTATCACAAATAACAGCCAAAAGACTAAATTAAAAAGCAGACAACAAATCCTATAAGTGGTTAAACAATACCCAGAGCCTTTTATAGGCCGGAGTAGTGGAACCACCGAATCAAAAATTAAGTAAGAAAACAAAGAAATTGAAAATGTACAAATCCTATAAGTGGTTAAACAATACCCAGAGCCTTTTATAGGCCGGAGTAGTGGAACCACCGAATCAAAAATTAAGTAAGAAAACAAAGAAATTGAAAATATAAGTATCGGGCTCACCGATCTCCAAAGATCGAATGAATAACAGTACTGATTGCAAGCGCGGGGAGACGTTTTACTGCCGCCACACTGCACAAGCAACGCCACTGTGCTATAAAAAAAAGTATGATAATGGACCTTTGGAAACGGCCGAGCACGACATATACGAAATATTGCAGTCTCGGTTTGATTGAGACTGTTCATGAGCGGTAGTGAAATATGCTAGCTACCGCTCACGCCCTCTAACCCCGGGTTGAGCAGAACTCAATATTTATAAAATCAATAGTACACAATTTTAACCATCCCAAAGATGGCATGCATACGGCGGTGGACATGGAGTTATATGCTTCCCCATGTCGTACGGCGTATGGTCCCAGTATCTAATAAAATTAAATGCCCCGAAGAGCGAAATAAAAATAATGGAATTTAGTTGGGAGCAGCGGTTATGAAGCCTGCGTATCACAAGTAACAGCCAAAAGACTAAATTAAAAAGCAGACAACAAGGTTGTATATAGTGTAGAGAAGTCATAAGTGCTAATAGATGAAACTTGACGAAATAAAGCGGGCATTATACGGATTTTTTATGTAATTTAGGAATCCAATACATAGTTGGCAATTTGTTCTGCTTTTCGTCTACCCCAGCCTTGAAAGTAGTGCACCGAGTGATATGTGTGAAAACAACATCATCCTCAGTAGAATGAATTCGAGTATACGAATTAGTGCTACCGAGTTCCAGGGGTAAAACACTGACGTAATGTAGGCGTCAAAAAGCTTCAAACAATTATATCAGTGTTCATGTGTTTTATTTCTCTAAAAAGTCACGATATGCTTATTTTGTTTAGCATATATAGCATAGTTGACCCTGGGGCGCTGCTTACAAATTAAAAAATTACAATACGTGGTCCCGCCTTAATTACTGTCGTCATTGAATGCTACTTTCCCTGTCCGATTTTTATATCTTTCTTTTTTTTATATTAGCAACGGATATTTTGACAATAAAACGCGTTTAAAAACATGTTTTACTGCAAACTGTGATAACCTGTTCAAAATTAACTAATAAATGTTTTAATTTTACAATATGCTAACTTGTGAAGCCGAAATTAAGGGTTTATTTCATACCCCGTTTTCGCTTCTTGGAGAAGGGGTTGGATGAAAGTTAATACTCGGTCTACGTAATGAGTTAAAAACCATGCAGCTTGACATTCCACTTTAATATATATTCGTTCTCGCTATATAAATATAAACATCTGGGGTCATTTTTTTCCATTATTTATATGCCTACTGCACATGTCACACAACACTTATGCTTAATAACTGAACTTAGTAACTGAACTGCAAAACCTGTTATTGGGGTTAATATATTTGGAATGGCTCAGATCATATATTGTTTAAACTACATGCATATCAATCTGCTACGACCCGACAGTCGATTAGGGTTTAAGGTGAGGATAATTATAAAGTATTTTTATCTTGTTATTCTTCGCGAACCAAACAATCCACTTTTGACCCGAATTTGAAAATTCTGAACGCTACAAGTAGGCTATTTCGGAATAATTTGGAAAAAAATAATCTCTGACTAATTAAAAGATTTTTACATCTATATATATATGACAGAAATTAATTTTAAGTTTCAAAAACACTGCTTTTTATTAAATAAATAACACAAATGCAGAACCCTTAGTGGTTTTTTTACGTAAGCGTATAAAAACGATTTAAGATATTACATAGTTCGTAGCAGATTGTAGCAGTGGCATGTGCACAATTTGTCAAGGCTGTTCTCCAGGCTTTAGGAATGGCATTTGCTGTATGATTCTTAATTGTAAATAAGAGTGTATGCATATTTCATTTAAATTATTTACCAATTTTAGAACTCTTAGAAGTATGATTTTTACTTAAGATTTTTCATTAAATGACATGTATCTTACCTATTCATACTCTTGAAATATTGGGATATTGTTAATTATTTGTATATCGTTTGATTAGAATATCTAAGAAACTCATGGAACGTTGTCCAAAATGATCTTGTTTATTAAGCAAATAATGTTTAGTTGGTATCATTTTTATATAAAATGCATTTGTTTCTCTAGGTGTAGCCATATTTTACCGCTATTTTAAATATACTTCATGTTAATTCTAGTCGGTTCGAAAGCTCTTCAAGAGCTTATGTTGTATTGATTATGTATTGCTCAAAATAAAACTACTTTATCTAACGTATGGTTTCGGAGTTTTTTGTTAGAAATAGTATCTATTTCCCAACGAAGTTGTAAGAAAGGGATATCCAATCCTCGGGATTTAAGTAGAAAGAACCGACAGAGACTGAGAAGCTCGTTCTTTCTAATATATAATAGTCTCATACGGTCATAGTTTGTTCACGCTCATGATAATTATATCTGCTTTGCTTTTTCTACGACGGATAACAAACAAACGACATATACGAGATATATACGTATATTGCTTATTGTATCTAGCCTTAGCATTTACCCTACTTTTCAAACCAATCCGATGGCTCATAATTTCAAATACTGTCTACATTTATTCATGAAGAATTTACTACCATCGTTCTTCATGGTTTAGAGCGTCACCTATATAGAGACTATCGATAAACACTAAGTCGGATAGAGTGTATGAAGAGAAATCTTCACCATTAAGAAACCGCGGTCGGTCGCTACGTTCCCTCCAGTTCGGTTTCTGAATAGTGAAGATTTATCCTCTTAGCCTCTATCCTATACGTCGAACAGCAACGCTAAAATGCAGAAACATATCACACTATTATTATCAAAAATATTAATAAAACAATCAAAGAAACTGTTTTACCTGGTTGTTCCTCTGGTACAAAATACATTTGTGTTGTTTCTGGATTTTCTTTGGCGTATTCGACAACCAGTTCAATAAGGTCTCGCCTTTTTAAGTGCCAAAGAATTGATTGTAAATAATCAAAGTTTTCTCTGCGCAAATAAAATTGCTGCCTCAGAATTGTAAACAAGTCAGATGTGCTTTTTATTTTTCCTAATATCTTTTTACCGAGACCACCTACAACAAAACATGACATTCATTATTATAGCGAATACAGTATTTGGATGGTTACGAAAGTATATTATATATTCTGTGATGAATTATATAGAGTTTAATTAACATTGTTGAAGTGATACGGGAAATAATTCCCGAGTGAGAAAGATTCTTGCGATATAGAAACGAGTGCGTTTTCGCACGAGTTTCTATATCGCAAGAATATTTCTCACGAGTGAATTATTTTCCGTATCACGACAAAAATGTTAATTAAACTATATTATATATATTCTGTGATGAATTTCTTTCCAATCGTCTTTTGACACAAGTATTCCTTCTTCTGTCACTCCTTTTGCGACAGCGCGGAGTAATATGACGTCAATTCGTGACGTAATATCGTGACGTCTATCGTTTAGTTCATAACATTTGGCTACTGTGCTATCTTGCGCACTAGGCGAGATAGCACAGTAGAGGAAGGGATATGATATAGATTTTCTTAATCTGTGAAATTTCTATAATTCATCACAAAATATATAATATAGAAATTTCCCAGTTTGAGAAAATCTATAACATATCCCTTCCTCTACTGTGCTATCTCGTCTAGTGCGCAAGATAGCACAGTAGCGAAATGTTATGAACTAAACGATAGACGTCACGATATTAGGTCACGAATTGACGTCATAATATTACTCCGCGCTGTCGCCAAAGGAGTGACAGAAGAAGGAATACTTGTGTCAAAAGACGATTGGAAAGAAGTTCATCACATAATATATATTATATAGTTTAATTAACATTTTTGTCGTGATACGGAAAATTATTCACTCGTGAGAAATATTCTTGCGATATAAAAACTCGTGCGAAAACGCACTCGTTTCTATATCGCAATAATCTTTCTCACTCGGGAATTATTTCCCGTATCACTTCAACAATGTTAATTATACTCTATATCGTCAAATGAACAAAACAAATTTTCATAAAGTATTATGATTATTATTACACATTTTCAGAAGTATACCATTCAGTTATGTTAATACTTCGATGACATTTCACATAAATGTCATTGTTCGGGCGTTGTTATTTTTTTGCGTTCTAGACAAAATGAAGAATGCCCGTTTATGCGAGAAGTTTTCAAAATTAACTAAAGTTCTACTGAATAAATATTGAAATTATATAATTATAAAATGTACATATATTTATTAAATATAGTATTAGTTAATTTCTTTCAGAGTTAGTTAAACATTATTCTATGGTGAGTTAACAAATATATGTGATTATGAGTTTTAATCAAAACAAACGTAATAAACTTGTATACGTAATAAACAGATTAAATTTAACAGATAATGCTATATATCACACTGTCATAACAATGGAATAATATTGGAATGGAAGATAGATAGAAACATTAAGGAACATAGACTACTATATATGGTTAGTGTATATACCCTCGAATCTGAATAGGTCCTTTATTTTGTTCAGTTCTCTTTTTGATATACGTGTAGATAGTTGGAGTAAAAGCGCGTTAAAGGCCCAATCCACTGGAACATTTGATGTTTGAGCAAAGCTAGATCGCTCGAAAGTATCTTGCTGCTGCTGCTGCTGTCGCTGCTGCTGCCGCCGCCGCGGCCGCCGTGGCCGCCGCTGCTGATGCTGATGCTCAACATGTGTACTTGCACTCACAATAGATCTCGGGGCAAGAGGCAGCGCATCTGTAGATAGCTCGTCACTCGACATTGTAGATAGCTCGTCACTCGCCATATCCTATCAGTTTGTATTCTTGTTTATCTGTCTTTATTTCGGACATGCAATATATGTTCCTTCCTGTATTTAGCTGAATTAAAGCAAGAAAAAAGTATTCACTTGCAATAACCATATGACGTAAAATGTACTACGTTTTTATACAAGAAATGTCATTATTATTCCGGGGTGGAGCACTTTAACGAACGTCCTGCTCTTATTTTGACATTCACTATTAAAGGTCTTAACGCCAGTTACACTGGCTACTCACTTCAAATATTGTTAAAATGCATAAGAAACAGTAAAACATAAACATTTGAACTAGACTATTTACGTATGTTAAGATCAGTGTGTCAAATATAAACAAACTTTGATTTTGAGAGACGACCGTTAGTGTCTTAGTGTGTCAGAGTGTAACAGTTTTAGTGATGCTTTTTAATTCCGTATTGCATGTTCCACGTTGCGACGGTAAAACGTTCTTGCTTTCGATTAAAATATCAAATCTGATTTGTATTTAAAGGAATACCGTTCATGAACAATCTCAATAGTTATCGTGTTCCGCGAATTCCAAATGTCTCCTTTCATACTCATTATGTTAGCAAATGGCTTACATCTTGAAACTGAAAAGCGCTGTAATGATTTGTAGAATGTATGTTCCGTTCCGACACCGGTCGCAATAATTGTTATGATTGCATATATGTTCATTTTAATTGATTGATATGGACAATTAATATGCATATTCCATAACTATAATTCAATTGACTACACAATTACAAGCCTGTGACATATTAACAAATAAACACCGAGAAGATGATCTCTTGGAATCAATGAAAACTAATAAGAGAAAGTATTAGGCCAAGAAAAAAAATAGTCTTGTTTCAGGTTTCCTGCTCAAAATAATAGGGTAGGTATTTCGATTTTTAATTGTTTTTATTATTATTTTTCCTACACGAAGGTAGAAATAACAACCAGAAAACATAATTCTAAACTCTGATTTTGAGGGCCTCAAGGATGTAATATATTAATATATATAATTTAAAATTGCTCCAACTCATCACATTAAGATGGGTAAGAAACGTCAAAGAGCAGAACAAACATGCATTTGTTTGGAACATTGTTTCAATAAAACATGTACTTACAAGTACACACAGCTCTCTTTGCTGCTTTTCTAAAACTGGAAGTATTAAATATGTTAAACAAGTGGATTGAAGCAAATTACTTTTATTCGAAATAAAAATCATTTAAAAACAAATAATACAATGATACATGATATAACTTTCTGATCAATTCATGATTTCTCGTAATAACCTGATATTAAACATAATAACATGACAACACCAAATATAAAGTTCCATAAATCAGGATTTCTCTCAGGGTCACCATGGAGTTGCATAGAATGATATTTGTAATAGAGAAACGTACGAGACAGCAGAAAATCATCAACATTGTAAGACATACAATGAAATAAAATTACGTGTTTTTTTTTTACTTTTATTATTTCAATTTTATAAACATTCGTCCTGTGAGCCGAAAATTACATCTGACTTTTTTTTTATTGTGTTAGGAAAAATACATACAGAACCGGTGGCAGTAATCGCGAGCGTAAGCTCGCCTTACGGTTAACGCGTTGTTGATTTTCTGAAATTGCCATACTAAGGCAATAAAAATCTTCGTCAAACCGCTAGAGTTACCTGCCCGTAAAGTTGCATCGTGCAAGTAAAACGGTGCACCGTGCAGGTGAATCTTATTTCTAGCACGTCACATGAACGCCGAGCGGAGCGAGGTGTTATTCGAAGGAAAATAAAGCTAATTACACCGAGATTACATCGAGCGAAGCGACGTTATACAGCTAATTTCACCGAGCGAAGCGAGGTATTGTGCATTGAATATAAAATACATGTAAATTAAGTTTGTTTTCGATTTTCAGTGTTTTCGCTGACTCGGTCCATTCAATTCAACATATTTTTTTTTTTTTTTTTTTTACAATCTAATTTGTTCAAAAACAACAAAATCCATGATTTAATGCTTGATTACGTTTAAATAAAAGTGAATGCCTCAATATTTATTATTTAAAAAAATAAAGATAGAATATAATAGCCTGGTTCTCTGGCTTAAAATAGAATAGAATAGAATAACTTTTATTTTTCCAATCAAGGACCATCACTGGCATTACACGCACAGTACTAGGTACTACCTTTGTGAAGGGCAAAACTATAACCAGTCTTTGATTGCAGTAAAAGTAAAGGTTAAAATGATTCATTTAGAAACACCAACAAATGTAACAAGAGGGCCATGATGGCCCTATATCGCTCACCTGAGTTAATTTGAACCAATAAAAGAGGGCCAGGGCCAAGATGGCCCTAAAGCGATCACCTGAGTACTGGCACATTATCGAACTTCTTCGAAATCTTATGGTCATATACAATCTGTGCAAGTTTGGTTAAGGTTGTTCAAGAAATGTGGGCTCTGTTGTGTATAACAACATTGATATAGACAGTTTAAGACACTGACAAAGTTTGGTAAAGATCAAATACAAAATGAAGGTGCCAGAGAATAACACCTTGGGCAGAGCCAAATGTGACCCCAGGGCTACATGTAATATATGAGAACTGTGTGCTTTGTTGTTTTAGAGAAGAAGATTTTTTAAGTTTTTCCCTATACAAGTCTATGTAAAACGTGACCACTGGGGCGGGGCCAAATGTGAACCCAGGGTCACCATTTGAACAAACTTGGTAAAGGACCATAAGAGTATAGTAAATGCAAAATATTAAACCCCTGGCTCCTGTAGTTCCAGAGAAGAAGACTTTAATGTGTTTCCTATATAAGTCTATGTAAAACTGTGACCCACGGAGTGGGGTCAAATTTTGACCCTGGGTCATCATTTGAACAAACTTGGTAGAGGACCACAATCTAATAGTAAATGCAAAATATTAAACCTCTGGCTCTTGCAGTTTCAGAGAAGATTGTTTTTTTCCTATATATATAAGTTTATATAAAACTGTGAATCCCGGGGCGCGGCAAAGTTTGACACCAGGGTCACCATTTGAACAAACTTGGTAGAGGACCATAAGCTTATAGCAAATTCAAAATATTAAACCTCTGGCTCTTGCAGTTCCAGAGAAGAAGATTTTTTTCAGTTTTTCAATATACAAGCCTATGTAAAACTGTGACCCCCGGGGCGGGGCCAAATGTGACCCCTGGGTCACCATTTGAACAAAATTGGTAGAGGACCATGAGCTTACAGCAAAAGAAAAATATTAAACCTCTGGCTTTTGCAGTTTCAGAGAAGAAGATGTTTTAAGTTTTTCCCTATACATCTCTATGTAAAACTGTGACCCCAAGGGCGGGGACAAATTTGACCCCAGGGTCACCATTTGAACAAACTAAGTAGAGAACCATAAGCTGATGCTACATGTAATACATGAGAGCTCAGTGCCATGTGGTTCCAGAGAAGAAGATTTTTATCAGTTTTTCCCTATACAAGCCTATGTAAAACTGTGACCCCTGGGGCGGGGCCAAATGTAACCCCAGGGTCACCATTTGAACAAACTTGGTAGAGGACCATAAGCTTATAGCAAATGCAAAATATTAAACCTCTGGCTGTTGCAGTTTCAGAAAAGAAGATTTTTTAAGTTTTTCCCTATACATGTCTATGTAAAACATGTGACCCTTGGGGCGGGGCCAAATGTGACCCCAGGGTCACCATTTGAATAAACTTTGTAAAGGACCTTAAGCTTATAGTAAATGCTAAATATCAAACCTTTGGCTCTTGCAGTTTCCGAGAAGAAGATTTAAAAAAAAAAATCCTATAAGTCTATGTTAAACTGTGACCCCCGGGGCGGGGACAAATTTGACCCCAGGGTCACCATTTAAACAAACTTAGTAGAGGACCATAAGCTGATGTTACATGTAATACATGAGACATCTGTGCCTTGTGGTTTCAGAGAAGAAGATTTTTTAAAGTTTTTTCCTATATGTCTATATGAAAAACATGCAAAATCTCATTATACAAACTTTGGACCCCCGGGGCATAACCATTTTTTACCCCGGGGACTTTATTTGAACAAACTTGATAGTCTAGACGTTGGCGATCATTTTAAAAGAAAAACTGTCGAAATCTGTCCAGCGGTTCTTGAGAAGAAGATTTTTTAAGGTTTCAATTATTTATGGTAATGGCAGCCATCTTGGACGTCGCGCTGACCTAATTTTAACAAATCTAAAAAGCATTCATCTAAGGATCATCCACGTGAAGTTTAGTCAAAATTGGCCAAGCGGTTTCTGAGGAGAAGTTATTTGAAGCAAAAGTTAACGACGGACGGACGACGGACGACGGACGACGGACGAAGAGTGATCCTTCGGCTCAGGTGAGCTAAAAACAATCCAAAATATGAATCAAATTTGATGTAGAAGCACTCGAGCAGATGTTTTGATTTTGCATTGAGTTTAGAAAACTCCACTGATGTAAACTGTAAGGCATACCAGTATGAGTATTGCACACATTATTTAATCGCTCTAGTCTATAAACTTAAAACGATGCTTGCCACTGTTCAGCAACAACAAAATCAACGATGTAATGCTTGATTATGTTTAAATAAAAGTGATTGCGTCAATATGTAAGTTAGTTTTAGTGTATCTATTTTTTTATATTAGATCTACATACTTGAAAGCAGTCCAATTTCATTGAAAATACAATATGACAAAAGGACTAAGAAAGCTGGCTAAGCGCTGACCATCCTACCTAATAGTAATAAATGTCTGAGATTGTGTGAACTGTGTCATTGCTTTTTGTTCAAATTGTATTTAACGACTCACTGTGCCATTTAAGTCTCAATTACACTTATTAATAATAAAAGTTCACCTGAAACAATAGTTATATGCAATAATAATTATTCGCCTACCTTTTTATCGTTAAATTGTTTATGCGAAACCAAGTGAAGTAAGTGAAATATCCTTTTTTTCACTTGAAAGCACACACGTAAACCTGTTTTGTTGTTTGTAGCCATCCTTCATTTAATCATCAGTTTTTGCGCACAATATGACCTATTTATGTGTCGACGTGCCGTAAAACACCATTCATTCATTCTTTGTAGCCAAAGTGAAGCACCTACTGTACTGTAGACGTAATAGTATGTCACCATTATGACAATTTTCAATGCTGATTACGTCTGTCAGTGACGTTCGACGCAATTTTTATTTCAAGAGGGTATGTAGAGAGTGATGACTTGGGAACAAGGTATTAAACGAACTGATTATTTCAAATGACACATCATCAATGATTTGTTTGTTTGTTTATTTGTTTATTTGTTTGTATGGTGTTTTACGTCATTTTCAACACATGTAAGGTTATATATGACGGTGGATTTTTGGATGGTGGAAGCAGACCACCCACCTGTCCTGGGTAGAACCAGTACTATACACCTCCCGCCATCCGTAAGGATCGACACATCCTCACAAGTCGAGCTCCCAGTGGGATTCGAACCTGCAGCGGTGAGAGGCGAGAAGGTTTACAACGCAACATTCAGTATCACATGAAACAATTCATTCCTATTCCTTCCTATCTGATCATTGCTGCTAAGTGAAGGCATTTACTTTTAGGAAATAGGAATAGATTGGATCATCCTGAGAAGTCTCATAAAAAAAAGTATGCATAAATAATTATACTGATAATGCTTATTCAAGTTCACCTGACACTTACACACTATTTAAGTCATTTTTTCACAACTGTGGCCGATTTGCTTCACAATTATTATTATTAAACAATTATTATTATTAATTTATTTATTTTATTTAATATCATTATTTTATTTATTTTGGAAAACATTTCTACCACTTAAATTGTTCAATATTGTTTTGTTCTGGATATGTTCATAGAAGAAAGTTTATCTAAAATGTTTCATATTATCCTGCTCCCGCAAAAACAATGCATGTATTCAATACTTTTTTCACAAATTAGGCAGTTTTCGCGTGTTTTTTTCTCCACCAAAATGACCAGGCTAGGGTCGGGAGTCTTCACAATTTTTAGTGGTAAAAGCCCTGCCAACATTACAAATGGAAATCACACTGCAGTGCTTGGTTTGATTTAGTTTAAACTTATTTATTTTACATCGATTGTAACGAAAGCTCTATGAACTTATTTGAATCACTCTCGATGACTTCCTGGGTAGAACCAGTACTAAGCAATGCAGATAAAGTGTCTTGCTCAGGAACACAACGCAATGGTGCAAATCGAACTCACGACTTTTGGATCATGGGTCCCACTAGACCACAGCGCTCCACGGTTTGATTTGGAAGTAATAGAGTATAATGTGTAGATCCCCATTTCGATTTCGAATAGTTATGCTTAAATAATTTGTTGAATTAGTTTTTTTTATGTGATGATCGCAAAGTTTGTATGTGAATAGTAGTGGGTTGCGTTTTTTGTTTGTCCCTTAGAACGGAGCAACTGAGTTGGGTTTAGAAAATCCCAATGTTATTAAGGTATTAAAGTATGAGTAATATTACAAAATGTAACCATTGTATTTACTTAAACCGACGCTCGCCATGAGGCAGTGCCTTATTCATATTAGTGTAGCCTTTATATGAAGGTTGAAGCGGCCCGATAATATCGGCCACAATGTTGTCGGTAGAAATACAACTAATATAACTCCTGGCCTCTTGGTGGTCGCATTTAGAGACCTTGAGCACCATAAGCCTTGTTGCGGCAGCCATCGCCGGGTAAAAACAAGCGTAAACATCCGAGATACACCAATCGCAGTATTTCCGTCGGACTAAATCATTGACGAATACAGAACGAAAACAATATCGTCTTCATCGCGGCACAAGAGATCGCGATTATTTTGATTTTTTGTTTCTTTTTTTTCTCATATTTTTTTTGAAACAGGGAAAAAAAGGTTAGGGTCGGGACAAAATATAGGATCGGTCGGGAACATGAAAAACGACATTTTTTTTCTTGGCCAAATAGACGCAGTTTAAGAGGTATTCTACTTAATGAGATCCAAAACCAGTAAGTAAATGTCGAGACGACTTTTTACAGCCACCACACAGCACACTTTACAAAATATGGGATCCTAAATTAGAAACTTATTTACTGCCTTGTTGGCTAAATACTGGAAAACTTATTGCGTAAGGTATGAACAAACTTAGACTCACCAGTTATCTAAATAGTAATATGTATATTAAAGTTATTAATCCAATAACTTCTTTCGAAATATGATTTTGTTAATATATATATATATAAGTTACTTACTGTATCTAAAATAATCAATCCAATACGCAGTAGGGAAATGTAATTGGACCCTATATTCTGATCTCATTTGTCATTGTAAACGATAAAGAAGATATCGAGTATTAATAGATCAACTTTCTTTACTGTATGCGTCAGATACCGCGAAAAAGCTGATATGATTACCTCATTTTATGTAATGTAGATCATTATTCTGATAATCAGGACGTGCGATGACACAATAAATAACCTATTGCTAACGTCACTACTATGCAATATATTATGATATATGTGTCAATATTAAATATTAGATAACAAAAACAGAGTAGTAAATTCAACTAAATTCAAATATGATATGGTCAAAATATAAACAAGAAAACAAAAAAGGGCATTGGTGACGTTGTACTGTCTTGACATGGGTAAAAAATAGCTAATAGGAGGAATATGTTTATATTCGGAGAAAGCAAAAAGTAAATAAATACACATGTTTATAAAAATTAACGTGTACTATTTTATTTCTATTCAATATACCACAAATGTCTTTACAAAGCAATTATTCTCTTTTTCTGTTTTTTTATATAGTCACGACAGTGAATATGCTTACATGGTCTACAAACACTTACTGATATATACCAGCGTCTCCGTGGCATAATGGTTAACGACGTTGCGTTGTGAACCTTCGCCCCTTCTCAACGCTGCGGGTTCGAATCCCACTGGGAGTTCGACATGCAAGTGAGGAAGTGTCGATTATTACGGATGGTGGGAAGTGTATACCCAGGAAAAGTGGGTTGTCTGCCTCAAACACAAAAACATCAACCGTCTATATAACCTTATATAACAGGTGGTAAAAAAAAATCCTCAACCGGGACTGACGAACCCAGGGTATCTGGTTTATGAATCGATATTTCACCATATACCTGTGTCCGATTACATACACTCCAACAGATTGAAATTCGTCCCTGGATTTCTAGTGGAGTTAACTCCAGGCCGGCTGTCAGACTTATTTTCATACTGTTTCATGCTAACAGACACGGTCCTGGATCCCGGACGAACCCCCAAATGTAACAGGTGGTGAAAAATCTTTCCTCAAACGGGACTCGAACCCAGGGTATCTGATTTACCTTACCAGTACTCTAGCCACTGAGCTATCGAGCACATACGGTTAGGAATCGATATTTCACCATATACCTGTACCCGGTTACACTTACATGTGTTGAAAATGACGTAAAACACCATACATACAAACAAACACACAGTACATGTTGGAGGTAGTCACACGAAGTAAGAAAATCAAATTAATTAAAATAGCAATTATGAAACAAAAATAATGAGTGTAACGGCATACATAAACAGTTAATTTGCTACATCATAAAAAATTACAGATACATGAATCAGCTTAATTGCAGTTCTCAGTATAGTGTTATCATCGCTTTATCAGTTACGTGATAAACAATGTGGTTCATTACGTTTCAACTCTCAATAATATCAGCCTTGCTTGTTAGAGATTATAACCTGGCGGGGATATCTTTATTTACACTGTCCTGTTTATTGGGATGACAGTTGGGTAAGAGCGAGGTTTGGTGCACCCGATAACCTGGTTTATCGTACTCTTTTGCAAACCCCCAGCGTCCTTTTCTTTGCCACTGACCGTTCCAATACGGTAGCTCTACTGTCAACCCTTTTGTGTTTGTGATGTCTTATCTTGTAGTTTATTCATCTTTAAAGTTGTTCTTTGTTTCTGTGTGTGTTTGTGATTGACTGTCGTCCTTGAAAGCTACTTTTCATGTTCGATTTTTATATCTACATATATAGTAGGTTTGTATGCGTAATCTGTGCCATAAGTTATAGCGTCCTTAAACCGTAATGTTTAACAACGATACATATATATTTATATTTAAATGAAGTCAATTAACCCAATCTCGTCATTCACTTTCTTCGTCAGAGACAGAAGAACAATATTGTTTATTCAAACTATATCGAACGCTTGTTCTGCGTCCATAAACTACGCAAAAACGCTTGGAACCCGAGTTATAGTATATGTAGGTATTACCAATTTATTGGTAACCCGAGTTATAGTATATGTAGGTATTACCCGAGTTATAGTATATGTAGGTATTACCCGAGTTATAGTATATGTAGGTATTACCCGAGTTATTGTATATGTAGGTATTACCCGAGTTATAGTATATGTAGGTATTACCCGAGTTATAGTATATGTAGGTATTACCCGAGTTATAGTATATGTAGGTATTACCCGAGTTATAGTATATGTAGGTATTACCAATTTATTTTAATGAATACTGAAAAGGGGATTCCTTTGAAACAACAAACGCAAACATGAGAGAAAAGTAGCAGACTCGGTTTTGTCAAGTCTAGTAAGAAATGCTTTTTCAACAGATCCAATTAACCTGCAATATATAAGCTGCGATATAAGCTCTATAATTATTTGTGTCGGTGGAGAAAACTTGCATTTTCCTTTGTTTTATTAAACAATGCCTTGTTTAACTTTCTGCGGTAAGGCATTTTGTATTGAGTTTAACAAACAAGATCTTCTGAAGCATTTCTAACATTTCTTGTGTCGTGCATGGTAAAGTCATCTTATTACCAGTTGTATTTCTTCTACCTTTTTGTCTGCGTTTCTTTGAAAATGTATATGCATTACTGAAAAACAATCCAACCTTCTGCCGCGTTATCAGGGTATTTTATTAAAATATCTTCACACACCATTTCACGTTCTTTATTCCTCTTTCGTTTTAATTTTCTATAGTTAGTGACTTAATATCTAGTTCCGAATGTTAATCTGCTCGACTCTCACCGCTGTATGTTCGGATACCACTGGTACCTCGACGTGTGCCCAATATGTGTGGTTTATAGAATACCGCTTAAATCGGTACTAGGGGGCGTTAGAGGTGCTGCAAATTATGTTACCTCTTATATTACCTCTCATGAACAGACTCAATTAAACCGACTCTGCTACTGTTCTCTCTTGCTTGATTGTGTTGCTTCCAAAGGATCCCCATTTCAATATTTATTGTAAATCAGAAAAGGTCGACTCCTACTGATGGCGCGAGGTATTTTGTACTGGTTTTACCCAGGGAAAAAATGTGGTTTGCCTCCACCACGAAAACATCGAACGTCATTTGTGCTAAAAATGACGAAAACACGATTCAACCAACCATCAGCTAATATATTATTTCGTATTCTACCGTTCAAATGTTGTTGAAGCTGAACTCTTTGTTTTATTTCCTTATATACGAGGAATACGATGGTGACCTATCACTTTTGTTTTCAGAAATTAATTTAATACATTCCAAATATGTTTTAAAGATTATAGTGAGCATGACTAAGGACATTGAAGAGATGTCGTCTACCTAAATCTGGAAAAGGGGAAGAAATACAGAAGCTGATAGCAGTCTTATATGCATTTATATGTCTTCTCTAATTATCTCTGTGGAATTCTGTAGGATATGTCCCCTAATTATCTCTATGGAATCCTGTATGAGACCCTCTAAGAAGACTAAATATAACATTTAATGTTTGTCGTCATGCCGTGCCCTTGTTGCTCTGGTTTCTGCCCGACTTAATGATAACTTGTAGTATGGATTCTAGGCTTTTGTTTTTTATATTCATAAATATCATGATTAGCTTTGTGTGTTACTTATATTGCCTATAAATGTATAGTTGTTAGAGGATAAAGCGTGGCCGGGAGATCTTTATTTACGCTATTCAATTTGATTAGATTGACAATATGGAGGGAGTGTGGTTTGGTGCACCCTATAACCCGGCTTAAACCCACAGCGGCCCTTCTTTGCCTCTGACCTTTCCAAGGCGGTACCCGTATTGTCAAAAAAATTGTGTTAGTCATGTTTCACGAAGGTTCACGAAGGTTTTGGCGAAAAGATTAATACAATTACGCTCAAAGCAATTCAAAAATAAAAGTGGTAACGTTCTTTTTGGATTCATTATACTGAGTACTTTCATATTGTCCCGTCAACTTGTTACTGGTATACTCGTGCAGTATTCTACGATATTAACCATTGGCATGGCCCCGATATTCCAGGTCAGTTGGTAACTGTAAACTATATCTGTAAAGAAACGGAAGCGCACCAAGTGTCAAAATAAAAGCGACATGCTCTTCCCAGTTTCTGTGAAAGACATTGAAAAAAATAATTGAAATATTCACTCACCTACTGATTTTAACGTTAACAAATAGTCAAAAATTAAAATTAAATACAAGATACTAATTCCAACAATGCTATAGAAGTTACATAATTATAATGAAAAAATATCAAACATGTTTTATAGATCGAAGACAATATGAAAGTATGCAATAAAAACATTATTGAATTTTAAGGGCAAAACAGTACTCGGTGCTGGTGGGGTTGGGGCGTGAGAGGTTTTGCTTCTAGAATTACCTCTGATGGTGGACTTAATAGGACCGAGTTTGCTACTTTGTTCTCTTGGTTGTGTTTGTTGCTTCCAAATGATATTTCTTATCAGTATTTATTGGAACTCGGTGTTTTGAATCATAACGCAAGCGTGTCGTCCTTTGCCGTAGCAACTAGCCCAAGTAATATCTCACCATACAAATTCAATAACCTATAGTACGCACACATATAAAGAAAAGGTAAACCGTACTGATATATATTTATATTTATTGTGTGAATGATTTCGAGTTAGATGAGTAAATTTATGTATGGAAGTCTCACAGCAAATATGGCATTCACAGAATACAGCAAAACCAAACAAATGCGATCACAACAAAGAAATATAAAAGTACGCGACATCAAAGAAGGCTCTACAATAGGTGTACCTGATAAACATAGTATACATTGTTCCATTACGATTCCTTTAAGACATGTTCATATACAATAATATCTATCATAATCACTATAAAGGCACAACTTTCAGTGGCAAGTTTTGACTAACATATGAACACATTATTGAATATGTACATATTGCATACAATAAATATATATTTAGACAAATATATTCGCCATAATGCAAATTAGAATATTAACACAATACAAATTGTGTGCATGACATTAAAGGAACAATGTCCGTAACTTTTACCTTATAAAACACAAATAACTACGTTGATAAAAATTCCATAACTGCCATCATTGAATATTTACTAAATAAAACAAGATGTTTTGACGGAATTCAATAGCGGTAAAAAAAAAATAAAAAAATACTGCAATGTGCGTTTGAACTCAAGCCGACACTAAAATTACACTCGCGTGGGGTATAATAATAGCCGAGCGCGTAACCAATTCAGCTAGACGGGCAATTGATGTAAAGCAAGACCTAATGTGATCAAAATCTAATGCGCTAATGGATGTCACGTGAGCAAGGGAAATATAAATAATGCGGTCCCTGCAGCCATGTTTACAAACAATAAATAAAATAAAAAAGTCAACGTCACGAGTTCATTACTACATACTTATTTGCGTCTATGCCCGTGTCTTTATGTACATATTTCACTTAAAATCAGTGTTATTTGCTTATGCTCAATACATGATTTACTTACGGACAATGTCCCTTTAAATAAAGTATTAATTTAACGTTCTGACAAGCTGTCGTTTGTTTTTATCGTTTTTCTGGGAATCGTTTAATATGAGAAATATAAACATAAGCATTACATAACTTGTAATTTGTGTTCATGTTGAAAATTATTGTTAAGCCTGTAGACTATAATAGCTGTACTATTTACTGCTTAAAACTGTTGCATTCGTCTATTTAAATGGACACACGGCAATCTTGAAGTTTGCATCAAGCAATAAAATTAGCACCTCGATTTATTAATCCAGAATCATGTTGACGTTAAACATGCTTGCATATAAATAAATTAACTATCAAATGTTTAAATATATTAATGGTGCAATATAATCAAGAGTTAGTCATTTGCAAAATCATTTAGCACTGTTCTAATAATTAATATTTATGATTTGCCAATATAAGAATTATAGATAACTAACGGGACGCTGCGAGTTTAATAAAAGATAAGATTGCCGTGTGTTCCTAAGTATATTCATCATCACTAGACCATTGTAGACTATGGATTAAAGAACGACTCAGCTGATTCTTCTATAAGATAGATTATCCTTTCAGAAGCATAAACAACTTTACAATTGTGTTTTCTCTGCCTATTTATGGAGTGCATTACCTGATAAGTCTATCTAAACACATTGATAAAAAAAAATGCTGAATGCTGAAGGGTTATTAAATTTCAACTCAATACATGAAAAAACCTGCAAAACAAAAATCCAATATAGTTTACAAGTTTTGTTTAACTGACATAGAGTTCCAACAACAACTTTAAATAATTGAATTGAGAATTGAATGCTGTTTAACGGCTCACCAACACATTAAAACCGACACCGTGTTATGAACTCGAAACTTCGTGCCTACGGCCATTGTTATCAAAGGTTTTCTGTTCACGCCCATTATACATAGATAGATCTGGCATAATACATATATCCTTAACTCGATGGTAGACGTGTTTTGTTGTTTTTTCTCACTCGCATACGATCGTTCGTGAAAAGAACCACGAATCTACCATCTCGTGAAGGATTTCAATATAATCGAACCCAGCAGTTAAATAATCTCTATTTAATAAAGGGCAAGTACTGCAGGTAGAGAATAATGGCTAATTGTCTTCTCCTGATCGTCCGCTAGAGGCAGGACTAGCGGTCCGCTAGAGGCAGCACTAGCCCAATTTAACAAGCAACGGATTATAAACAACATTCAAATTCGTAAAACATGGAACATAATGCAGGTGCTTCAAACCGTAATATACTCCTCAAAATAATATAAGGACCATGTTTAGATTTCGCTAATTTGTTTAAGTGCTGTAATTGAACAATTTACTGTCTTTTTTAAGTTGTTTCAGTTTAGTTGGATTCTTTTACAATTGTTACGTGACACAATTGTAATACATTTTTATATGCATATGAAATCCAGGATATTAAAGATTAGATATTTATTACTGTTTCTTTTTGTGGTCTTTAAATTATTTTGATGAGTATACATTGATAATTACGACATGTGTGCTGATTGTATGAGGTCATGCCATACATAAATTCAATTTCTTCCAGAAAAAAAGAAATCAAATATTAATAAATTATTAATTAATTACTGATTTTTTTTTTCGATTTTTTGCGTTATATTTTTTTTTAATTGTAAGTCAATAATGGAAAAACGTCCACCAAAATAAATAAGCATTTATGTTTAGTGCTAGTTAATCGATTGTGAACACAACATCTGAAATAGAGCATTTAATAAAAGTACACATTAAGGCTCCACATCTGATTAACATACCATGGATTGTCATAGCCTACTGTTGTTTTCACTACAAGAAATACGATTCATTGATTGAAAATACAGATGTGTCTGTCAGAAAAGACCCTTGAGCAAAACAACTGATTTATTCAATAGCATGTTCTATCATTCTCCGAAAAAGTGTTCAATATTTGAAATACAAACATTTACACACACTTGAACCTGTATTAAAATACTTAATGGTATGCGTGTGTCAAACAATATGAAGTATTCACGTTGGTTTGTAAATGTATATATGTTACGTCTTTAAAAACATATGTTTAAAATGACTTGTTTCTATCACACAAGTTTAAAATAATTCCGAAGATGAATCCCACTTTTCTCCAAATAACGAACGCTTGGATATGAAAAACTGTTGAATATTCCATCAAATCTGGCTTCATTTCTTCTCTCACCACTTGCCTTTATGACCAGCTCAATGCAATCTTGAAAATGTAACTGTTTTCATTCGTTTAAAAACAAACGTTATTTCATTACCGAATGGTCAGTTTCAAATTTAAAACCATCTTAATAATTCTTCGTAAATGGCTTAACTGATGTGACGTCATTTCCTGCCACATGCTGAACAGTCTTCCATTGGCTGCCAGGTCTTGGAGGCAATCGTTGGCCCTTACCATGCGTATTGACGTGTTAAACATACTATGGGCAGTGAGATTCTTTGAGCCATCGTCGTTAGCTATTACCACAACGGTTTGTCCTGAAATATAAAAAAAATCAATGGATACCTCGACTTTTATACTTATTTTCTTTATAGTATATATTAATATGAATAAAAGGAAATATCTGAAAATGATATATTTCATTTTCTTTTTTGTATATTTATCTCCTTACTGGCCAAAACTTTGGCCATTTGTTTACATTACGTTTTTGCAATCCGATTTCCCCTTTTGTTTTGATCGGTTAAGAACTGTTATTTTTTCTGTCTTGCCAAACAATCTTAGTTGTTTTACCTTACGTCCAGAAACGTTTGCAAAACTATCTAACTCAAAGTTTTAAATCCGACCTATCTAAATGGGAAGCATCATCATCAAATAGTGTTGACGATTTATACTCAGTGTTAGCTATGTTGACACACACACATACACACACACGCACACACACTTTATGTTAATCAAGGTGATGGGTTTTCAGTACGTCTGCAATATATCAAAGTGGCTGCCTTTGAAACGTTAATTCGTTTATTATTAATATATGACTGTTACCAAAAAATGTAAGAGAAAAATAATCATTTAAATGCATGGGAACACACCTACTCAGGTGGTGGTATGTTACATACAGATCATATGTATGTTTAGGTATAGGCTATACAGCTGAGACACATTTGAATAACAATCAAAATAAAGGTAACGAAATACCTCCGATAGACTGTGTATATTTCACTGTCGTGATTACCAAATCTTTCTCAGAACCATTGATATACGATCCCCTTGTTTCCATGTCTATAATGATGACATAAAGGCGGACATGCGGCATAGTTCGGAGATCTTCGTGTGAAAACACAGCATAGTACGGCTTTGAAGCGACCTTGACCCCTTCTAGATGACGCAGCATGGCTTCGGACAAGTTCAGAAAGACGGTATTGGCACTTTCACGTTGAAACAATATAACGCAAATTTCATTACGAAGTCCAACTCCACACGTGCGTTTTGGTGTGCTTGGGGCAGAAGAATCCTGTAAAATAAATAACCATATAAGGAGATGTAAAGGTCAACAGGAAATATAGCACTCAAGGACCAGAGTCAGCCACAAACACGCATAGAAACAAACGACAAAGTCGGAGATGAATAAAAGGCAAGATATGACATCACACACATAAAATGGTTGACAATATGTTTACACATTTGCTGCCAAGTATGTTTATAGGTCAATGAAACTCATAGTAACTAATGTACCCTTTATTTAATTCATAAATAGTAGTGTCATATATGTACGGGACAAATTGTTTGGGGCGCTTGCTTCTGCCGAAGCTGGTCGGCGGTGAAATGTAGATAAGTAGATCATGACTAATGATATTTCCTACATTCGTTGTCAAGCTCCACCTTCAATTGTTCCCACAAACATAAATCTCTACCCCGAGTTGTCGTTCCTTGTAGATAAGTAGATCATGAATAATGATAGTTCCGACATTCACTGCCAAGCTCCACCTTCAATGGTTCCCACAAACATCAATCTCTACCCAGAGTTGTCGTTCCTTATAGATAAGTAGATCATGACTAATGACAGTCAGGGGCGTAGCTTGGCCTTTTTGACGGCATAGGCCCGCAGTTAAAGTCATTATGCTAGCGGGGTCCGGGGACATGCCCCCACCGCGCCGCCCCCCCCCACCCCCCGATTTTTTTTATGTTAGAATGCATTAGGTGCGTGCTGAAGTATATTTTAGACTTTAAAAAGGGCAAAGATAACTAAACAAATATATATGAAAATGATATTTTCTGGTTACATGGTGACCCTGGTAGGGAATGCACAAACATTCGCCATGTGCTTTATTGTATTTTAGAGTTGTTTGTGGAACAAAAAAATACATGTGTATATAAATACTGAAAAGTAAATCCCTTGGAAGCAACAAAAGCACAAACAAGAAATAAAAGTAGCAGACTTGGTTATATTGAGTCTATTCATGTAATGCAACACCTCTCAAGCCTCCTAGCACCGGCTTAAGCGTTATTCTACTATAAAGCCACAAAAACTGGGCTTTATGATCCCGAATGACCAGTAAGTAATAACACTACTGATCTGTAGCCGGGGCAACTTTTTACGGCCGCCACACAGCACTAAACAAACGCTAGTATGAATGTCAATAATTACTGGACCAACTGTCTATATTAAAATAAAAACTACCTTTCTTTCTTTCTCCCTGACCAGTAGTTTGGCTAACTGTGGTCTGAATTTTGCCACCTTGTTGACCAGGCCGTGCACACGTGGACGGCACCAATAAAACAACTCTAGAATGAGTACTAGCACCACCAGCATTCCAAGTAATTCTGAAAGCATGGAAACATAATACAATTGGTGTTTACACTATTTATTTTGTTGTTGTTTGTTTGTTGTGTACTTTTAAATAATTCCAACCTTAGTTAATTTCATTGTTAAGAGGGAATTGACCTATTCGAAAATTTAAGGGTACGCATATGAACTACTTATATTTGTAAATTTGAAGATATTTGCGATTTGAATCTGAATTTTGTTTTGCCGTTATTTAAACATGTCTTTAATGATAACGTCTCAAATATGGCTATGTTTGACGTTTTTCATAAAAGTCCCATTGTACTCAGTTTTCAACGTTTTTGACATTTTTAGAGTGTTAGGCTAGTCACATGTAATTACTTTTTATATCAAACTTTTCGTCTTGATGAGACCTTTCCACTGATATATAAATTATTTCATTTACAATAAGACATAAATTAATATTTATACAATTTCCTTTTTCTTTCACCGGTTTTTTACCGTGAAATTTTAAGAAAAAACAAAGTTAAAGCCTTTTATCTTTTAAACGGCTTCATAAAAAACTGCACGTTACATATGATATTACTTTTTCAGTAAATACAATGTTTTTAAGTATGGTATTTCTTCAAAAACTTATACCGGCAAAAACATTTTATATAACACAAATATGTTTTTGTTTTGTTTGTTTTGTTTTTTTCGGAAGAAAAATTCCTGTTTTGTCCTCTAACAATACAAAAAAGGTGTCTGTTGCGCGGCAAATTAGACAAGGACACTATTTGTACTTCCCACGAAGTTTATGAAGGACGCGCGTATATTGAGATAACATTTTTGTCAGGTAGTCTAATGTCTATGTGCAAATCGTTGGTATATACCGACGCACCCCTTGTCGCAGATTTGTTTTTCTTTTATGCAAATCATTGGTATATACCGACGCATCCCTTGTCGCATATTTGTTTTTGTTTTATGCAAATCATTGGTATATACCGACGCACCCATTGTCGCTGATTTGTTTGTTTTTTATGCAAATCATTGGCATATACCGACGCACCCCTTGTCGCAGATTTGTTTTTCTTTTATGCAAATCATTGGTATATACCGACGCACCCCTTGCTACAGATTTTTTTTGTTTTCTACAAATCATTGGTATATACCGACGCACCCCTTGTCGCAGATATGTTTTTGTTTTATGCAAATCATTGGTATATACCGACGCATACCTTGTCGCAGATTTGTTTTTGATATTGATATGAAAGAGATTTGATGTTAGTCTCTCACCATATACTCAGACAGATATCTTCACGTCATATCATGCATAACGTCTTGTATATTTTGAATTTGGTAAGTATGCATCGACCTTTGAATTAATAAAACTTGCTTCATATAAATGTTCTGCCGTTGCCGTATTCGTGAGCAAATATGTTTTTGATTTTAAATGTGTTAACGGTTTCAGGTTATGCAATTTTAGATTTCAACCCTACCTAAATATGTGTAATATATCGAAATTTAGGCAAGCTTTAACCAAACTTCGCTTTTCGTCGCACAGACTTGAGATATAAGCTGGATGTTGGAGCAAACCATATAGAACACCGGTTAATGATAGGAAATGTAAATTTTGCCAGTCTTTAGAAGACGAATTTCATTTTGTTTTAGTATGTCCTTTATATACAGACACAAGAAAACCCTAAATTGAAACGTATTATTTCATGCGTCCGAATATGCAAAAGTTCATTTCTCTGATTAATTCTACATGTAAAAAGCAAATAAGAAATCTAGCTAGTTTTATTTATAAGGCTTTTAATAAAAGAAATGAGTACCTTTTTCCAAATAGGTAATACGAATTAGTTTTAATGATATACATGTATCAATGATATATGCATTTTGTTGTATAGAAACAGTATTTCACTCAAATGTGCATCACCTTCTCCACTGGAAATGTGAAATGACTAACTATACTATGCATTTGTACTATTTTGTTACATTGTCTGTCATGTTATTTTTATGTATATATTTGTACCACGAGGGCCTTAGTGCCTTCTGGATTTTGAAATAAACTATCTATCTATCATGTTGGTTTGGTGACGTTATCGGGATGTGTTTGCTTGTACTTAGGAATCTAATAATAATACGTTAACATTTAATGTACAAACGTGTTGACTGGTTAAATGTCATAAAGACGTTTTCATCCTCTCAGATGTATAGCCAGAATGGAGAACATTCCCTTAAAATGCTCTTTAAAAAATATTGGTCCTTTGAATTTGGAAACGTTTGTCTTTACCCTTGATAGCATTAGGTATCCTCAGTTTTTTATCTGTTTAAAAGTTCTGCTCATACTCAATTAATTTATCCTTGATGCCATTAGGGATTTTGAGTTTTTCATCTGTTTAACCGTTCTGCTCTTACACAATTAATTATGATGTGGTTTTACCGATGATTTTTTGGAAATTAAAAGAATACTTGCTTGCTGTAGATAGAAATCGAGACAGCTATTAGGTGATTCAACAAAAACATCAGAGTAATCCAACTGAAAGGAATGAGAGTACTTTTGCAAGGTAATTAAATTACTAATGTCCATCATTGTCAGATGGGTATAAATGAACATTATTTAAATATATTACCATCGGAATACAGTCTGTTTGATATGTTTCTGTATTTTAACTCCAGTTTACCAAATTCCACGCTAATGTTGTCAAGTTTTTCCAAGAACAGTGTCAGTTTTCGGTCTAGCGTTCCATAAATATCTGATTGGTCGTTAATCTCGCGTGCTATCGTTTCACGTGCATAAACTTGCTCCTTAAATGCCAATTCCAGAACATGCAGACGATTGGTAAAGTCGTCGATCATGTGATCCAAGCTGCATTCATTGGACGCTTTATCAGTTACTTGTTCTTGGGACAGCTCCTGTTCAACGTTGGAAACAGGGCGGCTGGCTGGATATGTACGGGGCCGTCTAGCGTGATAACCAAGTACACGAACCACCTTAATGTTCCCAGAACACCGATAACCGCGAACACCAACCTGAAAGATAGTAATGTACTGTTTCACTCTAGTCAAAATAAGTAGACATACAATATACCCGTTGAGTCAGTGTTCCAACTTCTGAACACCATCTTCCAACTTCTGAACACCATCGTATGAAAATGCTACAAAGTGTAACTGAAGAAAAACAATTTTTTGTGAATCCCATTTAGTATTTATACACCAATTATAACGGCGGATTAAACTCAATTCTAAAGAAAAAATATATCACTATGAAAAAGGGGTGTACAATTCAACCAAATGATTTTCAGTATATAAATGAACAATTTAGCATAAATTATATACCTTTTGTTCGGTTTTTCCTATATAAACTCAGGACTGTTGCTGGGACAATTGAATTGAACTGGGTTTTAAGGCGCACCAAACATGAAAGGTTATATGGCGCCTAACAGGCATGAACATGCCAGGCTCATCCTCCATGTACATCGAGATAAAATATGGAAATGGGCCTAGAACCTTCTCACCCAGAACTGCAGAGTTGCTACAAATTCTATCGTAGAAACTCCATTTACGCTGGAGCCACGTTTATTGTTTTTCTGCCACTGCTCTTTTAATGTGAGTGAGATGGCACCTGAAACAATGCAGGGATCATGATGAAGATCTTTAATGAACATGAACAAAAATGATAAAATGAACATGAATTTGGGGGGATTCTACCCCTCTGCCTACCCCTCCAAAGGGATCTGCAGTGTCGTTATTATTTGCCCCTTGGCCAAACGCCCCCCCCCCCCCCCCCTCCCCCAATCACACACCCGGGAACCACACGGGGCTGGGACAAAAATAACAAATAACGTTAGTTAGCTTTGATAGTTTGGGAGAAAACTTTTAGCGTGTATATAATGCTATGTAAGTATACATGTTTATTGATTCAGCTGTCAAATGTTTTCTTTTAATATCAAATATATAAGTAACTGGATATTCTTATATTAGACTGTTTGATTGACATCCAGTGTTTATATTATAGTAAATTCTAATGTATTGTTTACATACTGAGATGTATAGGTTCGTTATATATTGAGAATTTACAATATTGGATGCTGTGAATTAAAATATATCGTGAGAGGATAAACAAATATTGTGCTCATCTAGTGACATTGGATTATTGGATTATTTGGACAATTGAGGTATTGAATTAATCTTGAAGTGAAATTAGAGTAAAGGGGCACTTGACAATAGTATTTGGTCTTTATTCCTATATCGGATTTGTTGATTATATTATAAAAATAGTTGTTGCTGGTTTTACTTCCTTTCTTGTTACATTTTACACGTAACAGGTGTCTTAATTTAGATTCATCCAACATATAGAAGCTGTTTTTGGATAGATAGTCTAAACAAAAAATCTTACTCTTTATTGGGTAGAATTTTGCAATGAAATACATTGCGATTTTTTTTCTTTCTCAGCCAAAAAATACCTAAATCATAATAACGTTCGCATTGATTGTTTTATTTCGCAAACAATTATTTATTTCGCAACAATTATTTATTTCGCAAACAATTAAAAACGGTAATGAATTGTAGTTACCACTAAAATTGTCTGTTCCGCTGATATATTATAATTTATTAATTCTTAAAATTGAGTCTGAAACTCAAAGTCAGAAAAAACTCGTTAGCAGCAACAAGCGCCACAAGGAATGTATACAACATGAGAGCCATCAACAGACGACATCTAATGTAGTACTGCTGTAATTCACAGCACAAACAAAAGTAGTTACACAGAGAACTTTTTTTCCCTCTGCTCTAGGACAATATAAAGCAACTTCTAAAAAAAAAGTTTTATTACATTTCTGTGGGTGAAAGATAGGGATTTCTCAGTGAAAGAATATTCATAATCCTAAATTTTAATAACTAGTTCCGAACACAAAAATAACTAACTGTGACGCTGAGTTATGACGTCAATAACGTGTTGCTGATGTCGACCCTCATCCTCCGATAACGCTAAATAAAGTGAATAATTCGGGTTAAAATCATACATAATATGATTAAAAATGTAATAAATAGATTATTTAACTGTTGTGATCGATTAATATGGAAATCCTTCACTCGATGGTAGGCGTGTGTTGTTTTTTCACTCACACGCTTACGCTCGTTCGTGAAAAGAACCACACGTCTACCATCTCATAAGGATTTCCCTATAATCGATCCCAGCAGTTAAATAATCTCTATATTTTCATCTTGAATAACATACCCATGGAACCGCCGTGATATGTCAATAACTAATGTAAGATTTCTATCTTGCCAGTTCTAGCTGCCTATGGCTAATATTTGTCTTCAACATGTTGTATAATATTCTCTGATTATTCATAGAATGCTAATAAATGGTTACGAGGGATTCCATGTTACTAGGGAGAAGTTTAATTTCGCACATAATGACAATGTTAGAGACGTTGTCTTCGAAATACAAAAGCAATACAAAGGCAAAAAACGTGATGGATGTTTGTACTTTTTTTGAATGTTTTTACCACCGGTCATGTATGTCTCAATGTGTTTAGCTGGTAAATGCTTTATGTTGTATATGAAATGTACAGTATATTTCTTTAACAACTTTATCTATTCAATGTTATAGGCCCATAAATGAATACGCATATAGCCTAGATTATGGCATGGAAAACCATATGTCACAAAAGTCATGATGGGCCTTTGTGGAAAGCCGGAAAGAGATGGAACTTACGACAATATGATATGAATAACTGTGTATAAGTCTTGTTTGGACGGTATCCCCCCAACGAACCCAATCAACATAGCGTTGTTCGGTCATTTGTGTTGTTAGTTGTTTGGTGTTTAACGTCATTTTCCAGCACATTTTAGGCTATGTGTGATGGTCGATTTTTTATGTGGAGGCAGACTACCCACTTATTCTTGGGTAGCACCAGTACTGTACATCTTCAGCCATCCGTAAGAATCGACACTTCTCACTTACAAGTTGAGCTCCCAGTGGGAGTGGAGCAAGGATCACTGTGGTGCTTGAACAAACTAACATGCTGACAATCACCTGGTAATAACATATGGTGCCTCTGTCTTAACATATTAACTATAAACCCAGTATGTGAAGTTACACTATATAGCTGAGTGAACATCATGATCAAACAAAACACTTGAAATGATGCATGAATGGATCTTTAAATTATAATTGCAGTTTATAAAACTAGAACAATCAGCAAGCTAAATAAATGTGCTTGTTTAGCATTGGTATATGCAACAGTTGATATGCATGTCCCTATACTCTATAAAGTGCTAGTTGTTCAAAAATAAAAAATAAATCTTCTAACTGTTACTCTTTTATTCAATATGTCAGTCTCTTGACCTTTTTCAAGAGAAAAAGAGTTCACGAAACACTTATGTGACATGAAAATACGTCCATTTTGCGACGTAAGTTGGACATGAAGCGCAGCCATGGCGTTAAGTCATAACTTTCGTCAATGGACGTGACATACGTGTTTCGTGAACTCTTTTCTTCATGAAAAGGACCAAGGGGCCGAAATATTGAATAAAAGAGAAACAGTTTAAAGTTTTAATACTACTTCCCTTTATGGGGGATTTATTGAAGATTATGTTCAAACAAATATATGTAAAAAAAAACAATCCTTAAGTCTTAACTGTGTTTCACAACTACTTACCCAACTGTCTTGTACATGCTTGGCATGAACTCCGCGTCCCCTGATTTGCTGGTACCGCCGTTCTCAAAGATGCTCTTCGACGCCCCACTTGAGGTCGGACTCAAATCACGGTTCAGAAAGCTCGAGAACCAATGCCTTTTTGGGAATTTCGCCAATTTCATGACTGTTTTTCAAAGTTTGTTAACATTTAAAGTGTCTCGTTATCACACCACATCCGTCTGCAGACGGTAATTCTGTAATTCTGCTTACGTAAGTTTGCAGACGGTAGCAGACGGTAGCAGACGTCAGTTTTGCAGACGGTATTACAACAGGTCGTGTTCATTCGAAAGCGTCTAAGCTGAGTATTGTATCTTTTAAAACATCCAGGTGTTTGAAAAGTTAAGCTTACTTACTATGTTGATATTTGCTTAAGTAGGTATGTATGTATACAAAAATTATGCTGTTTACCACGTAATCAATAACAAAACATACTGACGGCTACGTACGGCAACACACAAGTAGCCCACACATGTCAAACGCAAACGAAAACACTTTCCTTCTATGTACATGTGACAACAGCTTCGAAGATTTACATGCGTCTTTGTGAAGCTTAAGTATAAGACGATATTTTCAACACTGTTTACGTCAAACGTGAAACTGTTTAAAACCTCACATTTTAAAGAAAAAACTCCATGACAACGTCAGAAGTATGCACATTCCTATGAAACAACACTCCAGAAATCTGACTATTGATTACAAATGGTGGGGAATTCATACACGGAAAATATTTACGTATCGATTATCCGACCGCATGCGTGCTTTGCGACATTAAATATTCTCAAGCGTTCATCAGTCGCTGAATCACGTGTGACTATAGCATTGCAGTCATTAAGTGCAACAAGACACGTGTGCGTTTGTCTTTAAAGATGAACTGTTGTCTTTAGTTTTGTTTATAAATAAATTATGTCTTTATTTTGTATTAAAGGGAATGTAGTGACACAGCCAAATAGATCTATTATTGAGATTTCTGTAAAACTTGGCAAAAGGTGAAAGAAAAATTATCAAAATCGAATGATGAATAAAAAAGATATGACCATTCGTTTGAAGGTTGTTCTAAGACGGATATGGAAGCCACCATTTTGAGAACTATGACGTCATAGTTCCAAATTACCATATATGGAATATTGATAACAAAGAAATACGTATTTTTCATACAATTGCTTTCATTTTTTACCCTGTAAATCAGTAAATTTTCATATTTATAAATATTCCATATATGGTCATTTAAAACTGTGATGTCATAGCTCTCAAAATGGCGGCTTCCATATCCAAGTCGACAGAACCTTCAAATGATCATATCTTTGTTGTTGATCATCAGATTTTGATAATTATTTCACCCTTATTCAAGGTTTTCAGAACGCTCAATAATAAAGATGGTTCGACTGTGTCGCTACCCTTTAATAAAAAAAAAAACCTTATATATACGTGTGTTGATCGCCACCTTAAAGAACATACTTTCTCTGGAAGAGGTCGTCATTAAACATTAACAATGGTATTAAAGGGACATACGGCAATCTTGATATTTTTAAAAACTCAATGCGTCCCGTTATTTTTGCTATATGACGCTTATGTGTTCAATCATCAACATTAATTATTAGAAGAGTGCAAAGCAAATTGTTTTTACATATTACTAAATATATATATATACTGAAAGGAAAAAGAAACGCAGGGTGCGTATTTCCGCTATATATTGTATGTTTAATATGCTACTGCTAATCGAATGGTACAGGGCGACATTAGGCCTGTCCTTTTAGAAAGAAGGTTTAAACAGCACTGAACACACCAATGGTTACCCCTTTAAATTTTCATTATCGTCAAAATGCGCATTTGGCTCAAGCAGGTGAGCAAACTTAGGCTTTAAATGTTGCAATCACTTAACATTAAATACAGTACTGAACTGGCTCAATTTTTCAAAGAGGAACTTCAGCATTTATGAATTTCTTGTTACAACGTGTACTGTGATTAAAACGCCTACAACATCACAGTTGTGTCCTTTCTCTAACTAACTGAACTTCTTTTTTTTTACAAAACATCTTTTTGGATTTCCTTGGAATATATATAGAATTAAGTATGCAGTATATGCAATATATAGCGGAAATAGGCACCCTGCGTTTCTTTTTCCTTTCAGTATATGTTATATTGCACAAAAAATATATTTAAAACAAATGGTAGAATAACGAAAACAATTGAAATCTCGTTTTTATTATTTAATTATATGCAAGCCTTGCTGAAGTCAAAGTGATACAGGATTAATACATGGAGGTGCTAATCTTTATGCTTGGTAAGTCCACACATACTGCCGAATTGAACTGAAGTGAATTGGGGTTTACAGGAATGAACATGCCAGGCTCATCCTCCATGTACCTCGAGATAAAATATGGAGAACGGGCCTAGAACCTTCTCACCCTGAACTGCAGAGTTGCTGCAAATTCTATTGTAGACACTCCATTTACGCTGGAGCCACGTTATAGTTTTTCTGCCACTGCTCTAATGATATGAGCGAGATGGCACCTGAAACAATGCAGGGGTCACGATGAAGACCTTTAACGAGCATGAACAAAAAATGATAAAATGAACATGAATTTGGGTTGGGTGTGTGTGTGTGGGGGGGGGGGGGGGGGGGACACCTCTGCCTTACCCTCCAACGGGATGTGCAGTGGTCCTATTCTTTGCCCCGTAACCAAACATACTGCCGAGTCAATGAGGTGTTCTTCTCGGGGCTCAAACGGTAGAGGGAATATAAAACTTTGAACTAAACACTCAGTCTTAATGCTTGATACAACATATATAAAGTCCAGACTCTGTTGTACCCATCCCTTTAGGACGTCCTTTCGGGTAATCGGGTGGCGGGACGTTAAACTTAGAAACAACAACAATAACAACAGCAGTGCTTGATATAAAACTCACGATTGCCGTTTGTCCCTTTAACAGCGGACATGTGTTGCTCGCCTAATCCAGTTGTTAATAATAAGTGCTGTAACATTATTGTTGATCAATACGGCGATATTTTATTTTTTGGGATTTATTCGACCGTTTCTTTATATATGCATATGTTACCATTTTTATTAATATGTTAATGTGTTGACTTTCACCTGACCCTTAAACAGTTATTAATATAAATAAGAATCACCACATTGATTTATTCAATGGTGTAGATGCACCATTAAATAGACTGCTTCACTGCTGTATCGCGTTTGAACCCAATTTAATAGTCGTTTGTGGAAGAGCTGTCTAACCCGTCAAATAACAATTCGCCTGAATTTCGTCATCTGTACGTCGGGTGACGCAACAAAACGATATGTTCTTGCCTGCACGAGAGAATGCTTGAATTGATCAGAGTTGAACTGTGTTTTACACATAAGGTTATATGGCGCCAACAGAAATGATCATTCCAGACCCACCCTCATTTTACATCGAAAACAAAATACATGTATGCAGAATGGGCCTAGCACATACCCACCTACAGAAGAACTACAGAGTCGCTTCAAATGCTGATGTAAACACTTCATTTTCGCTGGAGCCACGATCATTGTATTCTGCCACCACTCAAGTGAAACAATACAGTAAAGAAACTAATTGACAAATTTCACTACAAAACCGTTCTTACACTCTCTAGCCATGTGTTGATGCAATAAATAATGCATGCCTGCCTATTAACAGTCTATGTTTATTCACATGTACTTAAAGCATCCGTAATTGAAAATGCGTAAGAGTCTCATATTTCGGCGCCGCTTTGACAACGATAAAAATAGGGCGATTGATATGTAGGTTACATATGTATTAAGGGGTTTTGAAAGGGTTAGCGTCTGTTGTTAAACTTGCCTGTCGTTGGCGGGATAGAAAATTTCATGAACATGAATTTGGGGCGTGTTTGTGTTTGCAAGAATGGGGGGGGGGGGGGGGGGGGGGGGGGGGGGGGCTCTCTGTTTGTATAAGCAGTTGGCCTATTGTTGTACGGAAACCACGCGTGCGGACATTAAAGCGACACACACCAATCTTGATTTTTCAAAAACTCACGGCGTCCCGTTATTTTTTCTACATTAATTGCATTTGTTCAACCATTAATATTAATTATAAGAATAGTATGACGTAAATTATTTTTGGGGGGGTGGTGGGGGTGGGGGGGGGCCCTCTGTTTGTATAAGCAGTTGGCCTATTGTTGTACGGAAACCACGCGTGCGGACATTAAAGCGACACACGCCAATCTTGATTTTTCAAAAACTCACGGCGTCCCTTTATTTTTTCTACATTAATTGCATTTGTTCAACCATTACTATTAATTATAAGAATAGTATGACGTAAATTATTTGGGGGGTTGGGGGGGGGGGGGGGGGGGGGGGTGCCCCTCTGTTTGTATAAGCAGTTGGCCTATTGTAGTACGGAAACCATGCGTGCGGACATTAAAGCGACACACGCCAATCTTGATTTTTCAAAAACTCACGTCGTCCCGTTATTTTTTCTACATTAATTGCATTTGTTCAACCATTAATATTAATTATAAGAATAGTATGACGTAAATTATTTTTGCAGAGTATTAACTGTTGATTATATTGCACCAATAAGATATTGAACTGAATTGGGTTTTAAGGCGCACCAACACATGAAAGGTTATATGGCGTCTAACAGGAATGAAAATGCCAGGCTCATCCTCCATTTACATCGAGACAAAATATGAAGAATGGGCCTAGAACCTTCTCACCTGCAAAGGGGCTGGCGTGGCGCAGTCGGTAGCGCGGCGGATTTGTAACCGGAGGCCCCGGGTTCAATCCTCCGTGGTGCCACTGAGTTCCGTCGGTGTGTTCTTGGGCAAGACACTTTACCTTAGTATGGGGACGTAAACCGGGCGGTCCCGTGTATCGGTCTATCCTCCGAGCACGTTAAAGAACCATAGGAATCTATTCGATAATAAGAGTAGGGCAGGTTCCCGGATTCCTATGTATCCTTCCCCTCTCTCTGGGGCGGCTCTAAATAACATATACTGTGTTGACGAGCCGTTAAACAACATTCAATTCAATTCTCACCTGCAGAACTGCAGAGTTGCTGTAAATTCTATGATAGACACTCCGTTCGTTTATTGTTTTTCTGCCACTGCTCTAGTGATATGAGCGAGACGGCACCTGAAACAATCAGGGGTCATGATCAAGCATTTAATGTGCATGAACAAAAAACGATAAAATGAACATGATTTTTTAAAATAAAATTCGAGGGGTGGGGATAGGGGTGAGCCTGAGGTCTACCCCTCTGCAGTGGCCCTATTCTTTGCACGGTAACCACGAGGGGCACCAATAATATAATGATGTATATTGGTGTGAAGATGGTAACCGTGAAGAGTTAAACGATAGAACCTAAATAAAGAGATGGTTCTGTTATGACTAGTATTGTTTTTGTGGTTTTTACTTCAAAGTCTTGCTGTTTAAAAAGTCAAGACTGCCGTCACGGCGTGCCTTGAAACACAAAATGGATTCTGTAACAATTCCCACTTATATATAAAGAAATGTTTATATGGTTATTGTTGTAAATATTGAATAAAATGTTATATAAAAAAAATGTCTGTAAATGCATAGCTCATGCGTTAGCAAGTGTATTTTATAAATCAGCAACGTATGTCAATAAAAATTGTGTAGATCTATATCATGTTAGTCGATTCTTACCGATGGCGATAGGTATACAGTACTGGTTCTACCCAGGAATAAGTGGGTGGTCTGCCTTCACAACAAAAAATCGACCGTCATACATACATACATTCATTACCTAAATGATGCAACACAAACATGTTTAGCAATTTATTACTATGAATGTATCGTAAGTTTTAGCAATTTGTCAATATCTGATGTTAATATAAATGAGTTTTTTTTGTGGGTTTTGTTGTTGTTTTTATGAATGTGCAACTTACTAATTAATATAAACGACTGACTTAGTTTAGTTTAATAAACACAGAAATAAATTTCTCAAAGTGTGTAGCCGCTTTTACAAAATAAGAGTTTAAAGTCTTAACAGTTTTGTCACACATGTTTAAGTACTTAAAGCGTGTGTGCGGAATTCCAGACTTTTGGCGGGAATTCGGATCTTCTCGTCAGATGTCACAAAGGATTTCCCGCCAAAATCGGCTTTAAGATGTTTGCCTTATGCAAGAACCGCTCAAGTGATAATGCTATCTCACAGATCATAATCATGTCAAAGTCAGCGAATCAATAACAAATACCAGGTGGTAAAATGTGTGCTTAATAAATACCGTTATATAATCTGCAAATGTCACAGTTGACATAAAGATTTGATCGATCTGTAGGGATCCGTTTGATCAGTTACCGTCGTAAAACTTTACTCAATGTCAACAGAAAGATATACGGGTACCTTTGTCATGGCCGACAACGGTCGGGGACGAAACTAGGCAATCATTCAAGACTTCGAATGTTTAAAATTGACACCTATTATAAGAAAATGGTCAAAACTGGTCTTCATGTAACATCTGTTTCAACTATACAAAGAGCAGCACACGCCTGTCCGCGCGGTTCCCATGAACATGAATAAATTGAAATATTTAGACGAAACATTCAGGATATATTATATACTCAGCAAAAATAAAAAGTATCCACTTTGTTTTCCTGCAAAATCTGAGACAGTAAGAAAGAAGTAACAACTGTAGCATGATTTTCTTTTAATAACATCTTTGTTTGATGCTCACACAAAATTTCATCGAAATATACCGAATAATAAAAAAATAAATCAGTTCAAGACATTTTCTATAGTTTTTTCTGCATAACAGATTTTCTTTAAACTTTTTGTACAGTAAGTCTGTTATATATATAGACAGAAAAAACAAAAATAATGGTAGGTCACCATGCTTGTTAAAATTTTAAAAAATAATTTGTAATGCCACCGTCATGTCAATATGTCCAAAAAGTTGAACAAGTCCATGAAATAGCTAAATAATATATTTTTGAAGTCTAATCATTTATTAAAGTAAAGAACATTTAATTACAATAACATTTAAAGCTCATCTTTATGTAAAACCTATATTTTTTTACAAAACCTGTTGAGACTATAACCACAATTTATGCACAAATTAGCCCATGATACAATTTCCTTTTTTTTTTGTATGTTCCCAATTACAGAATTTTTTTAAACTTTCTAAGCACATAGTTTAAAGGGACACATGGCAATCTTGAGTTTTATTCAAACATTAAAATTTGCTCCTTAATTTACTTATCCTGCGTCATTTTGACTTTAAAACTGCCTGCATATAATTTTAAAAAAAAATGAGATTTCAACTTTCTTCACTATTTTACCAATTTTTTAAATATATTACTGGTGCAATATTATAAAAAGTTAGTAATATGCAAAAATAATTTGCTTTGAACTATTCTAACAATTAATATTAATGATTGAACAAATGCAAGTTAAGAGGAAAACTAACGGGACGCCGTGAGTTTTTAAAAAATCAAGATTGCCGTGTGTCCCTTTAACATATATAAAAACAAAATGTACAATAAAAATGATAGGTCCCCATGCTTGTTTAAAAAAGAATTTGAAACTTTACCCCTATGCTAAAAGGCCGTTTTGTATGAAATTATATAGAAATGGTATATTTTCCTTTTTTGTTATGTTCCTAATAACTTTGAATTGAATTGAAGTTTTAAGGTTCCTCATAACAGAATTTGTTCAAACTTCCTAGGCACTTATTTGAACATATATTTAGACAATATATTTAATTAAATGTATAGGTCACCATGCATATTGAGATTTAATATTGGTTTTTGGAACCATACCATTATGCTTAAATTTTTTAATTTTGTTGGAATTTTTACAAAATGCTATATTTCCCTATTTTATGTATCTAATAATAGGCCTTTATTTAAATAAAAGACAATAATAAAAAAAAAATTCAAAAAAATAAAAACAAGACAAAAAATACAACTAGACATCAAAAGCAACATTCCTGTAAATTTGTAGGAAAATCCATCCAATAGTTTTAGAAGAGAAGTCGCCCAAAAAAGCTGCGCATGGAAAACTACAGCAAATGCCTTTAAAAACCATAGGTGTGAAAACGAAATTAACAAAACTTAACAAATGTAAAGGTAACGACAATAGCACAGATTCAGCAATCTATGTCGATTCAAATACGCAGAAACATATCAAAACCTCGCTAAAATCTCATGTGTCCACCATTACACCGAATAGATGAAAGAATGCGACGTCGCATGCTTCTAAAGTAGCAACTGACGAATTCTGGAGCTAATGCGTTCCATTCGTGGACAAGTGCTGCTGCAAGGTCCTGAACACTTTGGATAGGGTCATCCTGACGTACATGACGTCCCAAATATGCTCGATGCTTCGTTAGTCGTTACGTCAGAAGCATGCGACGTCGCATTTTTGAGTGTATTCGGTGTAACGGTGGACACGAGATATTAGCGAGGTTTTGAACATTTTTCTGTGTATTTGAATGGGCTTAGACTGCTAAATCTGTGCTATTGTCGCGAATCTTTACATTTGTTAAGTTTTGTTAATTTTGTTTTTTCACACGTTTTTAATGATTTATTTTTTAAGCATTTGGTATATTTCGATGAAATTTTGTGTGAACATCAAAGATGTTATTAAAAGAAAATCATGCTACAATTGTTAGTTCTTTCTTAGTCTCAGATTTTGTAGAAAAACAAAGAGGATACTTTTTATTTTTGCTGAGTATATACTATCTAATTTTGTTTTTAGTAAATTTATTTGTTTTATATTTAAGAAATAGAACATCATTTACTGTGAATTATCGTTTAATATATCACGGATTGGAGTTCAGTTGTAAAATTGTTTACAATTGAACGACAAACCGTGATATATTATAGATAATTCACCGTAAACGATGTTCTATTTCTATTCTAATACCCCTAAAATGTGAAAATAACGCACACATCTGAAATATTTCGCATTGCTTTGCTTACTCTCCTAATGTTGCATACGTTACAATGCGTAATGCGCAATGCACAATGCTTATTCTCCTAACATTGCAAAAATTACAGCGATATATCGTTCAATATAACGAGTTATTTTAAACTAGGCTATATAGTGCGGGTGTATTAGAATGAAAGGTAAATGTATTAAGTTACTGTATATGCAAAGGTGGAGAAAATGTTAAAACAATTAAAAAGTAAGTGTTCCTCGTCATACATGGAGGCTCGAGGGCATCCTCCATGAAATATACGAATAATAGGGAAATTAACATATATCTTGTTAACACCCATAAGTTGGAGAAATGATATATCATATATATCTAGAGGCAATAACCATGTTAACGCTTAAAAAAAGAAGTCACAAAAACAAAGTAAAATGCCCCGGAATTTTTTTGACTCATTTGACCTCAAAGTGTGACCTTGACATTTGAGGTACGGACCCGATTCTTGTACATGACACACTTTCTCATTGTGGCAAGTGTCAAGGAAATCCCTTCAGTTCTTTCAAAGTTATGGCCGAGACATGAATGTTTCAGATTTAAGGACGAACGTACGGACGATGCGATTACTATATGACCCCCTTCAGGGGCATAAACATATGCAACTTTTAGTCAACAGTATGAACTTTATATAACAATATTATACCTCATTTGCATATTCCACTCTTTGTTTAATGTGACGTCATCCGGTCCATAAAGTTGCATATTGACCGGGCGCCCGGTCCGATAGCTATATTAACGGATGTGTGAAAAAAACGACGTCAAAATAAATCATAAAACGTATCGATTTAATTTGTTGGTCAGATTCGGTATAATATAACAAATAATGTATGGTACTTCGGTCCATATGAAGTTTATGGACTGGGCAGTCATACCTAGAGCGTTATATGCTTCGGTCCATATAACATTCTAGGTCTGACTGCCCAGTCCATAAACTTGCATATGGACCTCAGCACCATACATTATCTGTTAAATAGTTGTAGCGAAAACAAGTTATATCATGGCATATTGATCCGTTCAACTTCACAAAATAGTTCAACAACAAGATGCCCAAATTGGCCCTAAACACTCACAAATTGGCCCTAAACACTCACAAAGTGTTTCCCTAAACACTCACAAAGTGTTTCCCTAAACACTCACAAAGTGTTTCGACACATCTGTCGGACGCTTGCTTCTATTGGTAGTGTTGTTGGAGTAAACTGCCATCTACACCTTTTCCCTTCATCAAACTTGGTCGATAATTGTCCCCATATTTAATTTCATCCAGTTTGGAGAAGATTCGATAAGCAATTACCCAAGTTAAGAGTCCGGACAACAGTTATTTCCTAAAGTTTTACTATTCCAAGGGGCTTAACTCTGGACTGAGGCAATGGGGCTGATTACCAAGCTTGGCAGAGACAGGACTGAGGCAATGGGGCTGATTACCAAGCTTGGCAGAGACATTGTGCCCATATACAATTTGACTTTAGTTTGGAAGAGATTGGATAACAATTACACAAGTTAGAGTGCGTACACCATTAATTTCGCAGTTTTTTACTATTCAAGGGCCATAACTCTGTAACTGCTGGGGCGGATTATCGAACTTGGCCGAGACATTGTGCCCATATACCATTTGACCAAGTTTGTAAAAGATCCGATAACAATTAATCAAGTCGGAGTGCGGACATAATTTTTGCATGAACGGACAGGGGTAACACAATATGCCCCTTGTATAAAAAACTCGTCCAGTAACTCCACCAAAAATAATTCACTTGAAAATCTGCGCTACTAGATATCATTCTCATACTTTCTACTCTAAGTTTCATAAAAATCGAATGAAAAACGCAGACGTTGAGCAGAAACGCTTTACATTTGACAAACTACAAAGTCACGCAAATCCGCCAAATATCCAATCCAGACAATATGCGCTGCTAGACATCGTATCAAGTGGCGACAACCATATGCACTTCACTTCCGAAAATGTCAAAAAGCATAAGAACAGCAATAAAACACTAGATATGTATAGCTTGGTAGTACTCTTGCAAGATGTTACAGTACAGTAATGTTACAGTACAATGTTTCAGTACAGTAATGTTACAGTACAGTAATGTTACAGTATAGTAATTTTTTTGCAAAAAATGCTTGGAAGTCAAAATAAAAGAAACACATTGCTTAAAAATAAATTACATTTATTCTGCTATGACAGAACCGAGTACAAGTGTTATGTACAATTGCATGCCGACAGCCATATCAAATTCACACAGGTAGACAGACAGTTGGGGCCAGGCAATAAAATATACAAAACTTAACATCACCCATACAAGTAACTACTGTGTGGTAATGGTGGGTGGGAGGGGTTAGTTATGGGTAAAATGTGTTTCACTTTGGTGAGGGAAAATGTCTACTAAAATGCATCAATCCAACTATACACACACTATGTTGGCACAAAAATCTTTTTCTGTTTCAATTTATGCTGTTATGCTTTGCTAAGTTTGTACCGGGTATCAGTCAACCCTGCAATCATGAGTGTGATTTTGGGTACCAGTAGAGTAATACTGCATACTGGGTACCAGTCAACTTGAACCTCAATCACATATTAAAGGGACACATGGTAACCTTGAAGTTTTTATCAAGCATTAAAATTAGCTTCTCAATGTATTAATCCATTTTTTTTTACTTTAAACATACTTGCATATAATTAAATAACATTTTGAGTTTTCAATTTTTCTGCATTAATCTACCATAGGTTTAAATATATTATTGGTGCAATATAATCAACAGTTAGAAATATGCAAAACAATTTGCCTGATACTATTCTTACAATTAATATTAATGACTGAACAAATGCAAGTTATGTAGAAAAACTAATGGGACACAAAGTTAAAACAAGAGGTCAATGACCTTGAAGCTCTACCGATTGATTTTGATTTCAGGAAGTAGTCGATACAGACTTGTTTTTTGAAAAATTATTTTTGGCCGTGGCGGCCATCTTGAATTTCCGGCCGACCTGAAATTTTGCTAGGATCAATTAGACATCAAGAGCAACATTCCTGTGAAGTTTCATGAAAATCTGTCAAGTAGTTTCAGAGGAGTAGTCGCTACAAGTTTTCATCATATAACTCTATGTAAACAAAGATGGCCACTGGCAGCCATGTTTAACGTCGAATTAAAATAATGTTCAACTCGGATAACCATCATGTCATGCTGATCATTTTAGAAAAAGTCCCATATCAATATCTCTTAAAGTTTTCAAGAAGTCGTCGCTACAATCTTATTTTTTTTAAATCTATTTTTAGCCGTGGCGGCCATCTTGATTTTCCGGCCGACCTGAAATTTTGCTAGGATCAATAAGACATTAAGAGCAACATTCCTGTAAAGTTTCATGAAAATCCGCCAAGTAGTTTCAGAGGAGTAGTCGCTACAAGTTTTTACTATATAACTCTATGTAAACAAAGATGGCCGCTGGCAGCCACGTTTAACGTCGAATCAAAACGATTTTTGATAAGGACCAACATCATGTCATGCTGATCATTTTAGAAAAAGTCCCATATCAATATCACTTATAGTTTTCAAGAAGTAGTCGCTACAAACTTGTATTTTGAAAATTTATTTTTAGCCGTGGCGGCCATCTTGAATTTCCGGCCGACCTGAAATTTTGCTAGGATCATTTAGACATCAAGAGGAACATTCCTGTGAAGTTTCATGAAAATCCGTCAAGTAGTTTCAGAGGAGTAGTCGCTACAAGTTTTCATTATATAACTCTATGTAAACAAAGATGGCCGCTGGCAGCCATGTTTAACGTCAAATCAAAACGATTTTCGACAAGGACCAACATCAAGTCATGCTGATCATTTTAGAAAACGTCCCATATCAATATCACTTATAGTTTTCAAGAAGTAGTCGCTACAAACTTGAATTTAAAAAATCTATTATTAGCTTTGGGGGCCATCTTGGATTTCACATCAACATGAATTTTTGCTAGGATCAACTAGACTTCATGGGCAACATTTCTGTAAAGTTTAATGAATATCCATCCAGTAGTTTCAGAGGAGTAGTCGCTACAAATAAAAGTTAACGGACGGACGGACAGACGGACGGACGGACGACGGACGCCGCACCACGGCATAAGCTCTGCTGATCTCTGATCAGTAGAGCTAAAAATCAAGACTGTCCAGTTAAAAATATCAAGATCGCCTGGTGTCCCTTTAAGTATTAGGTTGATTTGAAAAATAATGTGGAAACCAAATCCTGAGGGAGTCTTGCTGGACTACAAGAGTGCAACTGAAATATGAATGTCTGTATAACGGTACAACAAATTATAACACAAAGTTTTTTATCATTATTGCCTGTTTTAGTGCTCTGGTATAAAACTGGCTTGTTGACTTGTAATACCTCTGTAAACTGTAATACTAATTCTTGAGATAAATTATCCCACCAGAAGCTGACTGTTATGTATGTTGACACTAGTGGAAATAAAACTGGGTTTTAAGGCGCACAAACACATGAAAGGTTATATGGCGCCTAACAGGAATGAATGCGCCAGGCTCATCCTCCATTTACATAAAGATAAAATATGGAGAATGGACCTAAAACCTTCCATAGGTAGTGTCATGATAAAGACCTTGAATGAGCAGAATGAAAACTGGCAAAATGAATTGAATTGAATTGGGGTTTTAAGGCGCACCAACACATGAAAAGGTTATATGGCGCCTAAAAGGCATGAACATGCCAGGCTCATCTTCCATGTACATCGAGATAAAATATGGAAAATGGGCCTAGAACCTTCTCACCCTGAACTGCAGAGTTGCTGCAAATTCTATCGTAGGAACTGACAAAATGAATATGAATGGAGGTTCCTACCTCTCTGCATATGACAGTGTGTTTGTCAGATTGCAGTGGCTGTATTCTACCCCGGCAACCACACGGGGCCACTAGTGGAAAGGTAGTGTGGAAATATTTATATGCAATTACCAATTCTCGTTTGTATGTATCTGCAGCTCTTTTTGCTTAACAATGCAAGATGCAAAAGAGGAAGTGGACACATGGCACACAAAGTGGATGAATAAAATATAAATAAACTAATAAATATTTTACTTCAAATATTTTGAAGACTGAAGCTCTTATATATGAATAAATGTTTCATAGTAAATTGATGGTAATATCATATAACAATCCCATTTCCATAACCAAACAATGAGTACTGGCAACTGCTATTTAACTTGTTCAACATGTATTGCTATTAAATCATCTGAACATTTCAAATAAGCAGTATCAACTTTAACCCTTAACCACCTACATATATATAATGAACTGCTCTTTTCTGAATTAAGACCATTCCATTTATGTGACAAAGGGGTGTTTTGGGGAAAATGACTGATCAGCCAGAGATAGCTAAGTTATATATATATATACTCTATCTCAATGTTTCAATTTGTGGGGGAAAACTGAGCAATACTTTACAATGAGTTTGGGTTGAACACACTCAAAAGCAAAATGTTAACCATCATTAAATGAAACCATAAGTAACAATAATAGTATTGGTTCAACTTGTAGTTACAAAGCTAGTCTCTTTGACGTCACATGTCATGGAACTTCAAGGGTTAAAAGAAACAATCTATATATAAAAAAAAGTTTCTAATATATATCGGGGGTTGCACGCCAAACTATTTTAACTACGTATCAGTAATTTCAATGCTAACACCCCCTGGATTATATGGCTTATTGCTCCTTGTATAATCATGACAATAATGCAGACCTGAATGACCAGACAGTATAAAAAGAAGAAACAATCTATTTAATCCAGCAGTAACATATTAAAGAATTTGCAAGTTAGAAATGATTATGTGTTTTGCCTCTTTTGGACAATAATGCAGACCTGAATGTCCAGACAATAAAAACAGAACATACTGTTTAATCCAGTGTTAACGTATTAATGGATTTGCAAGCTAGAAATGATCATGTATTTTGCCTCTTATTGAGACAGCTATGTACAAAGATGTCGGATAGGTTTTGCATACAGCAAAACACTGCACCCTATCTTTAGTACACACCCCTTTGTTTAGCGGTAGTAACAAACAAAAATATTGTCTTTTCATACAAGACAATTTTAATACTTTAAGCATTCTTATATTTTATACAATAAAGACATTGTAATCTTGAATTTTCTAACACCTCTCCTTTGTAACTTCCATCAAATAATTCCATTACAATACAGATGTGAGAAATGTTATCACTTTGTGCATATACTGAAAATATCATAAGCTCCTACCACTACCAACAAAAGAGAAAACTCGTCAACAATGAGATTTGCTGAAACCACAAGTCCGACACCTTGTGTGTAAACTATAATACCTAGTCAATGATCTTAACACTGGTGTAACAAAGGCTGTTCAACCATGAATAACAGTATTACTAGAATCTCATCACGTTGTACTGAGCAACATCGATCATAAAATCAGTGCTTTATAAATGTATGAAAGACTTCAACTAAAATAAAACACCATAAACAAAAGATCTTTGGAAGGTTTTAATAACTACCAGAAAATTCCGGAAATATAAAGTAACAGAAATCTGGGAATTTTTTTTTGTAAATGTTAAATGTTATCTATGACACAAAAGGAAACATACAATTTTCTGTCACAAATCTACAATCACACACTTGAGCACGGTTTAACCAGGTGTCTTCCATTACATGTGCAGTTAACATGCATTTAATCGTGCTATCTAAATGTTTCGATCCAACCTGCAATAAATACCAGTCACATAGAATCCATCCATCCTCAGTGAATGTTCAACAGGTAAACTCTTTTTTGTTTGTTTGTTTTTAGGAAATGTATGATGGTCGGTATTTAGGGGTGGAGGTAGATCACCCACTTATTTCTGGGTAGAACCAGTACTGTATACCTCCTGTCGCCCGTAAGAACACTTTCTCACAAGCTCCAGTGAGATTTGAACCCGCAGTGGTGAGGCAAGACCGTTTCAAATTCAGCGTATTTAACCTCTCAACCATGGTGGTTCTTACGAGACACTTCAAGTACACGCACAACAAGGACACAGGCAATCATGGTTTTCTTTTCTTTTTTTTCCAATATAAACAGGACGTTGTGAGTAGATAAAAACATTATGCAACAAAACAATATAAAAAAATCCCATTCCTTTTTTCACCAAATTTCGCACCATACCACCAGTGTATGTTTTTGAATAACTTTTTAAAAAGAATCGTTCCTTGTAAAACATTAGGTATCAGTAACAAAAACAAAACATCCATGCTGCATTTTTTTTAGATATAAAAACAAAATTTTAGAGAATCACCCCATTAAAATAATCTATTAGTTATAAAATTCTTAAAACATTTCTTCATTAAATAAAATTTCGAAAGCTTCATTTAATTTTTGCTAGCGTTTTCTCTCACTCATGGTAACAAATTGTTTAATGAAGCATTTAAATTTTAACAGTGAAAGACATTTTGACTACAAATTGCATAATTCATTTTATACACAAATATGAACACACCCAAACCCTCAAAACAAGTATAACTACAAGCATACTTACTAAAGCACTCAAACTTAGTTTTTATAAAGAAAATGTCATCATTAAAGGGACATACGGCAATCTTGCAAAACCCGCGGCATCCTTTTCATGCATAAATTGCATTTGTTCAATCATTAATATTAATTATAAGAATAGTATAAACCAAAATGTTTTTGCAAATTACTAACTGCTGATTACATTTCATCAATAATATATTCAAAACTATGATAGAATAACGAAGAAAAGTTGAAAACTTACAACTGTATTTAAATATATGCAAGCAGATTTAAAGTCAAAATGATACTGGATTAATACATCGAGAGGCTAATTCTAATTCTTGATAAAGACTTCAAGATTTCCATGTGTCCCGTTAATAATGGATCATTGAGAAAAAAAAAAAAGAACAGAAAAAAAAAAACAGTTTAAATTATCAGAATTTATTTTCAACAACTTTATTTTAATCCATGAGTTTTTTTTACTGAAAACAAATAAAAAATATGCTAAAATATTATTGTTATTTATATTGAAACTAAGGATTTTTTACAATAAATAAAAAAACCCATCTGTATGTGTGCTTACGGGGGGGGAAAAAATTAAACAACTGATCTAAAACTAAGACATAAAAGATTGCTATAATAAATAATCTACATTGTGACAAGTGATTTTAAATTTACTGTCCGGGTAAATACTGATAAACATGCAAATTGAATTGAATTGGGGTTTTAAGGCGCACCAACACATGAAAAGGTTATATGGTGCCTAACAGGCATGAACATGCCAGGCTCATCTTCCATGTACATAGAGATAAAATACGGAAAATGGGCCTAGAACCTTCTCACCCTGAACTGCAGAGTTGCTGCAAATTCTATCGTAGAAACTCCATTTACCCTTGAGCCACATTATTGTTTTTCTGCCACTACTCTTTTGATGCGAGCGAGATAGCACCTGAAACAATGCAGGGGTCATGATGAAGACCTTTAATGATCATGGAACAAAAAATGATAAAAAGAACATGAATTTGGGGGGATTCTACCCCTCTGCCTACCACTTGCAAAGAACGTGTCTCTAGAGTATGAAACAAATACATTCTGTCACTAATAGGAGCGAGCATTCTTCGGAACATGTATTGCCCGCGGGTAATTTGTGTTGAAAATTCATCAGAGGGGTTACGCCTTGTTATAGGCTACATTGGCACGAAGTTCAACCCAATGTGATTGTGTCAAATTTATAGTGTAATCATTGTGGATACCATTAAAAAAAACAGAAGAGACAAAGTGACCCCCACGTGTCCGCAAGTGTATGCTAAGCGGGCGACAAATTATCAGCTATGACTACATACACACACAATCGTCTAATTACAAGTGTACACTGTATATATATTTATATATTTCTAATTAAGAGATCATGAATATTAATTTTTGACAGAAAAATATTAACTGAAATTTACACACACTAAGCTTCAAGATTTACAAAAAAACATACATTTACATAAATCACCCTTGAAACCATTTTATAAAGCAGTTTACAATTTCATTATCGTATTACAGTTTGTATTATAAATTTAAATTTCTACTGTCTTTTTTTGTACATAAATGCAAATTATCTACAAATTGACCATTGCAATTTAATTTTGAAATATACAATTCTTCACATGCCATACATATAACACACTGATAAATTCAGAGCCTTAGTTTCACAAGTTTTAGCTTTATCATACTCTGCACCAAACACGCTGAATACGATTTGAACTGCAATTGAAAAAACATTCCATAAACACACAGCACACAATGGTACAAAACAAAAAATAAATATGCTGCCTTTGAATGCCAGTTAATAAATAGAAATGTGAATTCAATCGACCCAAACATTTACATAGTTCATATATAGCCTCTTATTAATATTAAATAAATACACTTATCATAGCTGGCTCTACTTATTCTCAGAACCATTGAGCTTCATGTTTTCCCACAATTTCTCTCTCTCAAATTGAGCTTATGTTCCACCGGGTCCCACACACCAACAACTTCTTTTTCTCAAGTCGAAATTGTGAGCATTTTTACAATCATGTACTCCTCGTCATAAACATGAAAGACAACTGGTACATGTTGGTTCCCTAACTGGTACATGTTGGTTCCCTAACTGGTACATGTTGGTTCCCTAACTGGTACATGTTGGTTCCCTAACTGGTACATGTTGGTTCCCTAACTGGTACGTTGGTTCCCTAATTATTTTCAGCACATGCGAAGCACAATACGTGTCAATCATTTTAAACCGTCTGCATCAATATGACACATTGTCCATTTATTCAAAACCTCCGTCAGGCACATCAGTAACAGACATACTTTAAAAATATCCGCTCGACCAAGCAAACGGATCTCTACAACAACGAGCATTCATTCCGGTTTGCCATATTATTTTAGACTAGATACATTTAATGTATATACAGTACCCTCCATAAGTCTCTTTACAATTGTTATAACCCCAATGTATTACATGTTGAATCAGTTAATTGTACGCTTGCTGAAAATATGCAAACACTGTTTATTCCAACATGAATCTATCATGTTTTTGTTGGATATACATTTAATTCATTTTTAAAGTGCAAGTATTTTATCTTCAAATTGTTTTCCAACCTATCCAGATGAAATATTTTCCTTTTCTATTGAAATTTTGCAATGATTTAAATGAAAATAAAATTTCTTGGTCACTCTCTGGTATATTTCTCTAAATGTTGGCTTATGTCATCAAAACTACCATATGTATTACAAAGTGTAAGATGTATACAAAATGTAAAACCTAAATTTAAGAATTATTTCTTGGATTTTTCAGTTAATCTTTATAGTGTATACACTAAATTTGATTTACATGTAACGCAGTGGGATTATAACAATTTGTAAAGAATTATGGAGGTACCTGCATGGATAGTCTTTATTAAAAGCACTTAAAATAAGATATTAAAAGCATGTCTCAATAATACTTAACAATGAAAGCACAAAGCCTTGCACTACGCAAGTGAAGAAATTCCCGTAAGATTCTGCGTCGTTAGAACCTCCATTGGGTTTGAGTTGGTTGTTACCGTTAACTTGGACATGTTACTATTACTAATGGGGACAAACCCTCCAGGGGTCTTATTAAGGTAGGTGCTGGGAGTAATTGCAGAAGAGACGATGTACTGTGGCGCGACAATTTGTGACCCGGGGTTTGGTGACCCAACTGCTTTGGTTGCAATCGGGCGTATCAATGCCGTTACACTGTTGGCGTCCTTGACCATCGATGGATGAACAATCTGCACGTTTGTGTAGGTGACGTTAGATTGAGTGGCCGGGTACGAGTACGAGAACATGCCCCCAGGACTAGACACCGTGGAGCTGATAGGCGTGAGAGTCGGACTTAAAGTGACCGGAAGACTTGGAATTTGTATCACGTGCTGAACTGGGCGATTGCGATCCTGGATAATGTGCACGCTGTGAGGCATGGGAACTGGAAATGTCATCCGCTGTCCGAGCTTCTGCTGATTATTGTGCATGCTCACTATCGGGAGATGCAAGACAGTGGTTGGCTGGCTAGACAACTGAACTGATGAACTCGAAACATTTATCGTCTTTAACAACGACGCCTGTCCTGACATAGACTCGTTTATAATAATCTCGATCTTCTTCCCCTGAGGTTTAAGAATCCTTGAAGCATCGCCGCTAGGAACCATGTTCAGGCTCACTGTGGGGTTTACAAACTCTGGTGCAAGATGCAATGCCCTCTGAGGAGAGGGCTTAGAAGCATCGCAAGCTTTTCTTTTAAATCGCGAAACTGCCGTTTCTTGGTTTCCAGGGTACGGCGATTGGTCGTCCTCCGACGAAGGTGATGGGAAGTCTAATTTTATTCTCTTTTCCATGGGGATTGTCCCATCATCGGGTGGCGGACGTTTAATTTTCACAGGGGTATTAACTGTGACAATGGGGGTTTTCTCGTTCACTTCCTTCAAGTCACAACCTTCCATTTGTGTTGTTTCTTCGGATTTCATCTGTTCATCAACAGGGGAGGACTGAGTTGTGGCATCAGAAATGTTTTCTTTACTGAGTGGCACAGGCACCTTCAATGATCTAAGAACTGCATCTATCTGCTCTTTCGTTAGAGGTATAACAGTTGGTTGCCTGCAGTTGCCCGATGGCTTTGCAGATGTCTTTATAATGATGGCTTCGGATCCTGGTCGTACCTTCCCTGATATTGTCTGATGATTTGCCGATATTTGTTCCGAGGGTTTGGCGCAAAACTTTTTCCGTACAAATCCCTTAGTTGGCAATTTGTTGCTATTTACGTCTGAAGTAATATCCCCATTTTCAACGATGCGAATTTGGCCACTTACAGCATCTGTCAACTTAACAAACTTCTTCCCTTCTGCTTCTTTCTTTTGAGCTTCTAACCTTTTCTTGATATCCTCAGCAGTATATACTGGAAATGTAAATAATATTTATAATATACTTCATTTTATATGATTATAAAACAAGCTCCACGACTTTTACAAATCACTTTCGATGGCTTGATAAATTTGAGAGTCTTCCCATATTAAAACAAGAGGGCCATGATAGCCCTATATCGCTCACATGACTACTGGCCCATTATTGAACCTCTCCTAAATCTTATGGTCATATACAATCTGTGCAAGTTTAAGATTGCTCAAGAACCGTGATTTGCACAACTAGACATCTTACTGAGGCCTCCTGCCAAATTTCATAGAAATCCAACAAGCCATTTAGTAGAAGTAGCGCTGGCAAGAAATTTAAAGCAAAAACGTCAGGGCCACAACTCCGTCAAAAACAAGCGAACTGGAACAATAGCTTGATATGCACAACTAGACATCTTACCAATGCTTCCTGCCAAGTTTCGTCGAAATCCAACAAGGCGTTTAGGAGGAGTAGCACCGACAAAAAATTTAAAGTAAAAATGTCAAGGGGCCGTAACTCCATCAAAAGTCAACGAACCGGAAAAAAACGCAATAGGTACAAGAAGAAATCATACCAATGCTTCTTGCTAAGTTTCGTCAAATTTCATAAAAAAAATCAATAATAATTAAAACAAGAAATCCATGGATTCACATGTCTCGCCTAACGGGGGCTGGACTTAAAAATAAAAAGGTCAAAGATGCTTAAATGAAAGTTTGTAAACATTTTAGTAACTAACAAGAGGTCAATGACCTTGAAGCTCTACTGATTGATTCTGATTTCAGGAAGTATTCGCTACAAACTTGTTTTTTGAAAATTTATTTTTAGCCGTGGCGGCCATCTTGAATTTCCAGCCGACCTGAAAGTTTGCTAGGATCAACTAGACATCACAAGCAACATTCCTGTCAAGTTTCATGAACATCCGTCAAGTAGTTTCAGAGAAGTAGTCGCTACAAGTTTTTACTATATAACCCTATGTAAACAAAGATGGCCACTGGCAGCCATGTTTAACGTCGAATCAAAATAATGTTCGAATCGGATCAACATCATGTCATGCTGATCATTTTAGAAAAAGTCCCATATCAATATCACTTATAGTTTTCAAGAAGTAGTCGCTACAAACTTGTATTTTAAAAATCTATTTTTAGCTTTGGCGGCCATCTTGGATTTCACATCAACATGAATTTTTGCTAGGATCAACTAGACCTCATGGGCAACATTTCTGTAAAGTTTCATGAATATCCATCCCGTAGTTTCAGAGGAGTAGTCGCTACAAATAAAAGTTTACAGACGGACGGACAGACGGACGGATGACGCACCACGGCATAAGCTCTGCTGATCTCTGATCAGTCGAGCTAATAAAACAATCAAATAAAAATTTAATTTAAAAAAAAAAAAAAAATCGAAAAATATTAACCGAACAAATAATTAAAAAAAGTAGGTCAAGGTCATAGATGAAATCCATGCATCCAAAAAGATGCACTACCCAAGACACAACTATGTCAAAATAGAATATGTTTTCTTCCAAAGATTAAGCTATAAATTAGGTTAAAACATCTAGTGCTTTAATACTTATAGTTCATGAGAAAGTGATGTAAATGTAACAATTAAAGTTATCTGCCCTTTGCATGGATGGTGAAGGTCACATCCACATTTGCTTTGTCATGTTGCAATGTACCACTCAAGATACAATAAGCAAAGTTTGAATGGTGTGCATACAGTTTGTGAAAAAGTGACCTAAATGCCAAAGTTGAAGGTAAAAATTATAACGTTATCTGCCCTTTGCTTGGACGGTCAAGGTCACTTCCACATTTGCTTTGTCACGTTGCGATGTACCACACATGATACAACTATAAGCAAAGTTTGAAAGGTCTAGTGCATACAGTTTGTGAGAAAATGACCTAAACGCAAAACTTGAATGTTGCCGCCGCCGCCGGAAAAGCAACACCTGTTTCTATTTTTCTTCGAAAAGGCGAGACAATAAAAAAACAAGAGGTCAATGACCTTGAAGCTCTACTGATTGATTTTGATTTCAGGAAGTAGTGACTACAAACTGTTTTTTGAAAATTAATTTTTAGCCGTGGCGGCCATCTTGAATTTCCGGCCGACCTGAAATTTTGCTAGGATCAATTAGACATCAAAAGCAACACTCCTGTGAAGTTTCATGAAAATCCGTCAAGTAGTTTCAGAGGAGTAGTCGCTACAAGTTTTCATTATATAACTCTATGTAAACAAAGATGGCCGCTGACAGCCATGTTTAACATCGAATCAAAACGATTTTTGACAAGGATCAACATCATGTCATGCTGATCATTTTAGAAAAAGTCCCATATCAATATCACTTATAGTTTTCAAGAAGTAGTCGCTACAAACTTGTATTTTGAAAATCTATTTTTAGCCATGGCGGCCATCTTGAATTTTCGGCCGACCTGAAATTTTGCTAGGATCAATTAGACATCAAGAGCAACATTCCTGTGAAGTTTCATGAAAATCCGTTAAGAAGTTTCAGAGGAGTAGTCGCTACAAGTTTTCATTAAATAACTCTATGTAAACAAAGATGGCCACTGGCAGCCATGTTTAACGTCGAATCAAAATAATGTTCGACTCGGATAACCATCATGTCATGCTGATCATTTTAGAAAAGTCCCATATCAATATCACTTATAGTTTTCAAGAAGTAGTTGCTACAAACTTGTATTTTGAAAATCTATTTTTAGCCATGGCGGCCATCTTGAATTTCCGGCCGACCTGAAATTTTGCTAGGATCAATAAGACATCAAGAGCAACATTCCTGTGAAGTTTCATGAAAATCCGTCAAGTAGTTTCAGAGGAGTAGTCGCTACAAGTTTTCATTATATAACTCTATGTAAACAAAGATGGCCGCTGGCAGCCATGTTTAACGTCGAATCAAAACGATTTTCTACAAGGACCAACATCATGTCATGCTGATCATTTTAGAAAAAGTCCCATATCAATATCACTTATAGTTTTCAAGAAGTAGTCGCTACAAACTTGTTTTTTAAAAACCTATTTTTAGATTTGGTGGCCATCTTGGATTTCACTTCAACATGAATTTTTGCTAGGATCAACTAGACTTCATTGGCAACATTTCTGTAAAGTTTCATGAAAATCCATTCAGTAGTTTCAGAGGAGTAGTCGCTACAAAAAAAAAGTTTACGGACAGACAGACGGACGACGCACAACGGCATAAGCTCTGCTGATCTCTGATCAGTCGAGCTAATGAAGGTCCTATCGTCTTAACGAGGCAATATAGCATTTTTAACTAAATAAAGGGCCATAACTCCGCTGTTACTTGTTCGAACTGGCTGGTTTTCGCAACTGTCCTAACTTTCATTGATATTAAAAATCTGGTAAAGTTTGGTAAAGATCACATGAAAAACGATGGCCCTTTTGTCCAGAGGTAAAATATAGCATTTTTAATGAATTCAAGGGCCATAACTCCGCTGTTACTGGTCCGATCTGGCTGGTTTTCGAATTTGCCCGAGCTTTCATTGATATTAACAATCTGTTAAAATTTGGTAAAGATCGGATGAAAAATGAAGGCCCTATCGTCTTAACAAGGTAAAAGTTAACGACGACGGACGAAGAGTGATCCCAATAGCTCACCTGAGCTAAAAGGGCGAACAAGAGCTCGGACTGAACCGAAGCCAGGGGTACCGTCTTTGCTGCACAAAGAGCAGAGTCAAGACAACCATGGGGCTGTAGAAGTTGGTTTGCAGTCAAATAAAAATAAAAAGAAATGCAGACAGAAACAGGGTGAGACAGTACATGCTCTTAACACACATAAAACATTGAGCGTGACATCGTGATACATACATTGTTTTTGCTGCACCAGCTTGGTAGGACTAGGCGGTTCTGAAGAGGCCTTCATTCTTGTTGTCTCCACTGATGCCACGGCACACAGCTGCTCAAACGACGAGTGACGGCCAAACTTCAGCTTCTCGTCATCTTTCTCTCCTGTAATTCAACATACATGCAATTTAAGTAAGAACTCCAACTATATACATGCATGCACAAATCGTAAATCTTTGGACATGTGTTACAAATACAAATATTTTGAAGTACATTGCATGAATTATAAGGATAAAAGTCTATTTTTCTAAACTATTCAGTGTCTATTCTAGGAAGCCCGATTCGCGCCATTTTCTACGAGATCGCGTTTTTTAAAACTTAATGAGCACCATGCTAACACGCGTTACGCGCCAATTCGCGACAAGTGGGTGTCTCTGGGGTAATTTATTTTTACAGATAAAGGCGAAAAAAATACATTTTAGGTCATATTCTTCTATAAATGTATACAAAACATAACAATATTGAGAAAGTAAGAGTTTGGAAGTGTTGTTGAGCAAAACAAAAAAAAAATAGCAAAAAAAATAGCAAAAAAAATAGCAAAAAAAACCCCACCCACTCCCTCAAATATTGGCCGCGATTTTTCAAAAACGGCCGTGCAAAAGACGGCTGCACGGTTGGCTGGCTAATACACTGATGAGCACTGATCGCGCGTACAAACATAGAAAAAAAATTTGTGACAAATATGTATGCGACATTGTAATCCTTAAATTTTAAAATTAACTAAATGGAGACAAGTTTATCAGAGCTAGTCTTGATCATCTTGATCATCTTGAACACTTGATTGTAAATACAAGCGTCGCAGATAATCGTAGCGGAGTTATCGTTATTTGTGTATTCCCGGGTTAGGTGGCGCTAGGTATCACATGGCGTGCTGACGTCACTCGATTTCAGATTGTACGGAATAATTTAGATGAAAATAAGTTTGGGACATGCTTGTTTTGCCTTGTTTTGCCTTGCGGTTGCAGACTTCTGTTTTCGTTCGTTTTAAAATTTGTAAAATTGTTTTTTACAGTCACATGTACGGCAAATTTAAAAGGTATCTGTCAGTTCATGTGTTTTCAAATATTCCCCACTGCCTTTTTAAAATCCCCCCATATTTTTCAAGTATAGGGGGGAAAATCCCCCCTACTTTTCGATTTCTGGAATAGACACCGACTATTAGAATCATTACTCTTGTGTTTCTAAGGCTTTTATCAAGAAAATAAACATGCCCCAATATGGGTGAAGTATAGATAAGATGCATAATGCTATAAGAAATCCCAAACCGAAATTATAGATATATACAACAGCTTACACGCAAACCTAGATCTGCCTTTATTGCACATTTTATGGGCCATCAAAATTTGGAGCCCAGAATTTGCAGAAGACAAAATTACTTATGCAACCCTTTACAACATACTATAAGGAAACCAATTACCAAATTCAGTCGAGCTAGGACAAGAAATGTAAGAAATATAGACCTGTAAACACAGCTTACACACAAAATTTGATGTGAAATAGACACATTTTAAGGGCTATCAGAATTTGGGTTCCATGGGAGCCCATGGCTTACAGGAACCAGAATTACTTATGCAGCCCTTAAGATAATGCTATAAGGAAGCTCATGGCCAAATTTGGTTGTGCTAGGATAAGAAATGTAAGAGACATAGACTTGTAAACACAGCTTACACGCAAAGCTTGATGTGGGACGCCGACGTGATTACGTAAGCTCTCTTATTCTTCGAATAGTCGAGCTAAAAAGGCCTTGAGCAGCAATGTTTATGCATAGATGTACAATTACAGGAATAATATGGCATTAAAGCAAACCCCTCCTCTATTAATTAAGCTATATTATTAAAGACAAGAAGCTCATCTGATATTATTGTTATAAAAATGCAAGTTATTTTTCAAATGAACAATCAATCCTTCAAAACATTTCATGAACATATACGCCTGGAGTGGGTGACCCAATAACTGTGTCAAAAGTCGATGTTTTGATTAATAGTGTTTACAATTTCTTCTTGGTATTTTGTATAAGATTTCAGTTAACAGATATGATCGATCATATGGTTTAGTCAATTAATTTCGCTCCCTGATGCCAAATACATGTGTATTTATGTCGGACACATAGTTTTCAAGATACAATTGAATTGAATTGGATTTTATAGTCGCACCAACAGCTAAGGTCATATGGCGACTTTCCAGCTTCCACTGGTGGAGGAAGACCCCAGGTGCCCCTCCGGACAATTTTCGTGCACGGACGGGCACCTGGGTAGAACCACCGACGTTCCGCAAGCCAGCTGGATAGCTTCCTCACATAAAGATTCCTAGGCCCCCGAGGGATCGAACCTACAGCGGTGAGGGGCAAATGATTGCAAGTCAGAGACTCTAACCACTCGGCCACGGACGCCCCTCAAGATACAAACAAAAGTATAAAGGGGCCATCATTTTGTTAAAATAAAAGTACTAGTTGTAGAACCTGGCTGTATGATGTCTAATGATGCCGAATACATGTGTGAAGTTTCAATCCATTATGTAAAGTAGTTTCAGGGATACAAGCCTACATTCAAAACTTTTACCGGATGCATACGACAATCAAGTGATGACAATAGCTCTTTTCTCTTCTTCGAAAAAAAATCAGCTAAAAATCACCCAAATATGACATGGTATGTCTGCTTGTTGCTATATTATGTGTTGGTCCATTTTTTATTATTATTAAATAAATCCAACTTCAGTTTAATAGAGAAGTATTTTACCTTCTTCACCTTTGGCTCCTGGCTTGATAGTCTTGTATTCATTCATAATTCTGGCAACTGTAGAATGATTGAACAAGATTAGAACATACTAAAATACTGAAATTGTATTTGTTTGAAAGGTGTTTTACGTCATTTTTAGCACATGTTATGCCATATATGATGGTCAAAAAAAAAATTAAGGTAGAGGCAGAAGGCCACCAATTTTTCCTGGGTAGAACCTGTATACCTTCAGCCATCCGTAAGAATCAACACTTTTTCACTTGGCAAGTCGAGCTCCCAGTGGACTTGGAACCTGAAGCAGTGAGGCGAGGTTTTCGATGCAGCATCTCTAATATCCCGACCACGGGTACACTTGAAAGAGACAGCTTATGGTATAGTTATGGTTGCCTGTTTGAACCCATTATAATTTCCTACGATATTTTCTTTTAAATGTTTCGTTTTTATCGATTTTTTCAGTAAGGCCAAATAAAATTATACCTGTGTTTACTGTAACAGTGCTGAAAAAATAGGGTAGGTAGGTAGGCATTTTATTTTTTTATTTTATTTTTTGGCGAAGTTACATTTAAGGTGGTGATGGGCTTTGATGAATGGGAAAATGTGGTATTTTAAAAACTACAATATGAAGTTGTGTATGTTTTATTGTTTCCCAAAAGGCCTGGCAACAACTGGCTCTTTTCCCAATCACTTGCAATTATTGCAAAGGGGTAAAACAATTTAATTTATTTTTCGCAAGTTCGGAAGAGGGTCAGTTCCAACAGCAGGACAATGAGCACGTGAGTCGACCGTGATCGCGTGGACATAACTATTTTTTCCAAAAAAAACAACAACATAATTTAGTCGGGGATGTTTTCTGAGGGTCTGTCGGGTTACAGTAAACTCAGGTATAATTTTATTTAGCCTAATTAGGTATTTATAAATACAGTCGAACCTCGATAGCTCGAAGTCAGCGGGACCATAGGGATATGTTCCAGCGATCGGTGGCTTCGAGGCATCGAGGTAACGGTAAAAACCAAAATATCTATCCGAACTTGTGTACCACCCGAAATAGTGCTACTTGTGTACGTGATGTATCGTTCTCGGTATGTTTTTATGTTCATGCATGTTTGTTTAAACCTCATTACGGATATATAACATGTAATTTACAAGAAAAACTGCAATAATGTGTTTGTTTTATCATTTATTTAAAGAAATATCATTCTAATAGATGTTAACATACATTCCGGAAGTCCGAATAATGAGAACAAGGTAAGACTGGTTTCGGTACATTATTTAATTAAAAAATCAACCGTGTTTAATTGATCGTAATTAACAGTAAACGAAGTTCACTAAACTGTCTATTATCGCTTTTCAATCATAAATGTTCGCACCTTTAACAATCAACTTTATCTGTTTTCGCACTATGATCGAACTTGCTACAAACAACTACAACCGCGTCGATTACAATTAATATGGCCGACGTCGCATGGCAACGGATCATCACCTTCGATCAAGTGAGGTTTAAATTCACACAGAAATGGATCTTCGGACCGTAAAATGTATTCGAGCGAGCCGGGGTATTCGAGAAATAATATTCGAATAATCAAGGTTAAATTACATTGAATTATATAGGAGTTGTGTCGGGACCGGAAAATGTGTTCGAGTTAACGATGGTATTCGAATCACCGGTGTTCAAGCTATCGAGGTTCGACTGTAGTTGGAATGACATTAGTTCCCTAACTTAATGACCACAGGTTTAACAACATTTGAGACTGAATACAAGATAACAATGTTAAAATAAGAAAGAAAACAGCCTTGTATTGGAAAAGAGAATTTGATGAAAGCGTTTTAATCTCAGATTGATAAATAATATGTTATTAAGTGATTTCATATTGGCCCAATTATTGGTCCAAGGACTGTTACTGCCATTATGACAGTTTGAAGTTCAAAAACTTGGACAATATGAAAACTAAGTCTTAATTAATGACAATTTTATTATTAACTTCCGCTATAGTAGAATTTGTTCTCAATAAAATTATTTTGACATTATTTGCGTATAGGGCTGTTCCATTAAAACATACCAAGGGGTAGCGGACTGCAATTTATAGAAAATACATGATAGGGTGCCTTGTCCCAAAAATCGCATCTATGGTACCGTCCTAATTCCAGAAAAACGCATCTACAGGGGTGGGTAAATCTCACACAAAAACAATCGAGTTGTGGGGAATGTGCGAGGGGGTGGGGGTGAAATAAATCAATCAACATGGGGTCTCAAATATTTTTAATCAAGATGGAGTGTTTTTCAAGTTGAAAAAAAATAATTTATACAGTCCCCGCAAACGAAGTTATATAATAACAATAGAAAACAAGCTTTAAATGGGTAATAGGCATATATATTCTGGCAGTGAAGAAAACTTAAATTTAAGAAATCTCATTGCTTGGAATCTTCATATCTAATGGTCAGAAATGTATGTGGTTCACCTGAACAGTAACAGTTGTTGGATTGAATACATCTAAAAAAAGATTTAAAACATTTGAATGCAGTTGTTGTTGTTGTATAGCAGGGCTCCAGAAATTTGATAGCCCGTCACCCGGAACTGGTCAAAATTGAAGTCGGGCTTTTAGCAATTTCCATGCAGGTGAGCCTAGTCAAAAAAAAAAAAACTGCCTAAATTACAGGCTCTGTGTATAAACAAGAGGTCAATGACCTTGAAGCTCTACTGATTGATTTTGATTTCAGGAAGTAGTCGCTACAGACTTGTTTTTTGAAAAACTATTTTTAACCGTGGCGGCCATCTTGAATTTCCGGCCGACCTGAAATTTTGCTAGGATCAATTAGACATAAAGAGCAACATTCCTGTGAAGTTTCATGAAAATCCGTCAAGTAGTTTCAGAGGAGTAGTCGCTACAAGTTTTCATTATATAACTCTGTAAACAAAGATGGCCGCTGGCAGCCATGTTTAACGTCAAATCAAAACGATTTTCGACAAGGACCAACATCATGTCATACTGATCATTTTAGAAAAAGTCCCATATTAATATCTCTTATTGTTTTGAAGAAGTAGTCGCTACAAACTTATTTATTTTAAATCTATTTTTAGCTGTGGCGGCCATCTTGAATTTCCGGCCGACCTGAAATTTTTCTAGGATCAACTAGACATCAAGAGCAACATTCCTGTGAAGTTTCATGAACATCCGTCAAGTAGTTTCAGAGGAGTAGTCGCTACAAGTTTTCATTATATAACTCTATGTAAACAAAGATGGCCACTGGCAGCCATGTTTAACGTCGAATCATAATGATTTTTGACAAGGACCAACATCATGTCATGCTGATCATTTTAGAAAAAGTCCCATATCAATATCACTTATAGTTTTCAAGAAGTAGTTGCTACAAACTTGTATTTTAAAACTCTATTTTTAGCTTTGGCGGCCATCTTGGATTTCACATCAACATGAATTTTTGCTAGGATCAACTAGACTTGATGGGCAACATTTCTGTAAAGTTTTATGAATATCCATCCAGTAGTTTCAGAGGAGTTGTCGCTACAAATAAAAGTTTCAAACAGACGGCCAGACGGACGGACGACGCACCACAGCATAAGCTCTGCTGATCTCTGATCAGTCGAGCTAAAAACACATGCCAGTCAGGCACCTGTAATAAAACATTTATCACTGTATGCAATTTGTGGGTAGGGTAATGCTAAAAAAAGCAAACAAAAAAACTCTGTCCTAAATTGTTCCATCTTACCATTGTTGGTGACTATTGCCAAAACAACTTAAACATACATCAATTGGTCATGAGTAGATAAGAATTACTGATTTTTTAAAAAGAAAATCTCGGTATTTAATGAATTATAATGGGAATCCGTTAAATCAGAATCAGCTTTAACATAATGAGATGTCGTCAGCTGGGTATAAGTTATAGATAGTCAGGTCTCATTGAGCTGGTTTAATTTAAATAAAATCAAAACTGTGATAAATCAAGATATGTAAAAGTATTTCCAAAGATAAATGATAACTGACAAAGACAAAAACAAACAGACATATTATTTTAAGGCAAGTAAAAAAGACAGGGCTTGTGACAAAAACACAGGGCTATGGTGGAAAAAACAGGGCTAGTGGATTTTCAGGACCCACTAGCCCTGGGCTAGTCCCATAATTTTTTTTTATTGGAGCCCTGTATAGACCACTATTTTGAATCCCAGCTTCACCAGCAGATTGTTAGTGAGAACATTCAATAGTTAAGACTTAAGTGCAGAAAATGGGTGGTTGCTCAAATTCATGAGTCTGAGTACACAACCCGTCAATACTAGTACTTCACACAACCCTTCATCCACCAATAAAAGCCTCCATCACATATATATTAAACTTAAATACATTTTTGGAAACTTTCAAATCATTAATTAAAAAAATACAGGTTAAACAATAAAAATACATGGGTGTTTGTCTTCCATGTCATTTTACTTCTATGGGTGGTCATATCAATATGAAAATTGCATCTAGGTGGGTGATTAAATTTAAAAGTGCATTCCGCTACCTCTGGTATGTTTTAATGGAACAGCCCTTATTTATAGTAGCATATTTATAGCATTAATTTCATTTATAGGTTTTATAAAGAAGCGTGAAAGTGGCCATTTTTTTCATATTGGCAAACTTCCGGTTCATATTGGTCGAGTTTTGTCATATTATGTGTCGAGTTCCAGTAAACATCTATAAGAGATGATAGATGAAGTTCGCCTAAACCTGACGTAACCTACATTTCAGAGCCATCTTTATGATACATTTTTCATATTAAATTTGGATTGGGGCCCGGGACACCGACTACCAACCTGCTATATATATGTATATCACACAACAACGTTATGTGACTGTGTATGTTGTCCACATCATTGTTGATGTGGGTGATTTGTAACTGCCCCCATGTGCAAGATTTTACAATATGGATACCAGGGCCGTCTTTCTGTATTGGGGAATGGGGCCGGGGCCATAAGAGGGGGAGAATTTTAAAGGAAAGGTGATTTTTTTGCTACAAAATTTGCATCAATTATATATCCGTTGTTTTTTTTATTATTTAAGTGGCACCAAGAATGTACCATTCCAAATTACAAAAAGTATGCCGTTTTCCTGTATAGAAGTTGATCATTTTCTAAACCTTTTTTTTTTTAAGGGGAATTTTTCACAGGAAAAGGGGAAAAATATATACTTTTAGGGGAGGGGAATGGGGCCCCAAAAACGGTCAAACGACGACCCTGTATACCCTTATCTAATATGCAAGATCGAAGCAGAAAGCACAAGGAACGTGCGGAAACTTACCATTCTGGTTCTGTATACAATCCAACATAGAATGTCTAGAACTGGGACGATGGCACCCATCACTACAACATGCTGCAAAATAAACAAATGAAATATTAAATTAACAAGAAAGCATGCCATACATAAATCTTAAATCGAAGGGTGACTGTGAACATTAAGTAACTATAGAATGTTCCTTGTTGTGTTCAGCGGGGGAAAGGAAAACAGCGGGGAAACAAGGATTCATTGTAAATAGACTTTTCCCTCCCACCACATTTTGACGTTAGAACTTTTATCCCATAGAACCTTAATTTTACACTTCGGTGAACTGGAAAGCTTCCAGATGACATCACAAAAGACTGGTATAGTACCGATTTATAATGTTGCAGTGTGGGGTTTTACAGGTTGATTTAAAAAATGATACATGTGACGACAGCCAGTTCACTAGAAGTTAACAAAAGAGCAACGTTGAATATGTTTGGAAATTAAGTTTTTAGTGAAAACAAACTTTTTTGACTATACAGTATGCACGACTGAAAAATTAATTGGGTAAATGGCCTTTTAAATTGCGTGAAATATGCGGATAAGTTGCTTATCTGGGAAACTGGTACATCCTCGCAAGTAAGCGGCTTTTGATGCAACTGAAGGAATGTGGGCAAGAATGGTATCCCTATAGGAATAGTAACGCAACTGTCCACTGTCTGGTTCCATCACGGCGTCATCCCAAAAACCTTTCTCTCAAATTATGATATCATTAAAACCAAATAAATCTTGTTTACCTAATGACTGCATCTCCTCGGAGTTGTCTATATCTGGACCCACATATTTGAACGCTGGTTTTCTTCCCCGAATCTCCGTAACGTGCACCTTACGTATCAAGTTGAGGCTGGTAAGAATGTTGGCAATGTCGTACAGGCGACGGATCTTAGCTGCAAGGACAAACAAATGCACATGTAATAAATGCAGGGCAAGTCTTTCAAAATTTATAAAACACCACGAAATGTCACCAGTAAGTGACAAATGCCCCTGCAAATTTTGACTCATCTGACCTCCAATTGTGACCTTGACTTCTGAGGTAAGGACACGTTAATTGCACAAGACACACCTTCTCATTCTTCTTAACATTTGTGCGAAGTTCCATGGAAATCCCTTTAGTTCTTTTCAAGTCATGGCTGACATGTTATTCTTGAATAAACTGAGCATCATTTGGATAACTAAAGCCGTTAAGATCTAAGACAGGGTTGAGATTTAGTGAAACGGGATGTGGTCGATGATCTAGACTGCAAAGTGTTTCTCAAACTGGACAAATGGTATTTAAACACATTTTGAAACATTAAAGGCTTAACCAATTTCAAGTTCAAAAAATATTAAATGTACAGAAAAAACTTACAAGCACATTCTACAAATTAACATGGCAGAAGTTTGTTTTGAATGGTGTTTAATGTCGTTTTAAGCACATGTTAGGCCATATATGCAAGTGGTTTGGTTGTGGTAGAAGCAGATCATCTCATTTTTCCTGGGTAGAACCATTAATATATACCTTCTGCCATCCATACACAAAGACAAGTTGAGCTCCAAGTGGGATTCGAACCCGCAGCGGCAAGAGGCTTGACAGTTTTAGATGCGGCATCTTTAGGGCAGGAAAATTTGTTTCTGAGTTACTTGTCCTACGTAATATTTGAATGGTCAAATTGATAAATTGTTAAAGAATTTATCTGAATGTTCATGACCTGGTCTTTTCTATCCCGGCCACAAAGGTGCAAACATGGCAGCAGACAATATATATGAACTAATCTTATCTGTAATGGAGTACTTACTTTTGAACTTGGAACTTTCAGTTTTGTCAATGTTGGCATCACCTATCAACAACTTGGCTGACAAATCCAAGTTCACCGTCTTTGGCTGAAAATTAAAATGTAGAGTTAAATTTTATTCTAATCTGCACAAAATATTATTTGTTTGAATAGTGTTTTATGTAATTTTAACACATGTTAGGCCATATATATGACAATTTTTTATGTGTAGAGGCAGACCACCTCATATTTCCTGGATAGAACAAGCACTGAATACCTCCAGCCATCAGTAAGAATCAATACTGCAAGAACATTCTATCATATCTCCTATTTCCTATTGAACATGAAAAGAACAAAAATGGAATCAGACATACATCTTCTGCAGTGTATTGATTTGCAAGAATTTTTAAACCAGTTATTGTTTTCAAACAAGCTTTATTATCATGTTTTAAACAACTTCGAAAAGCAGGGCTGTCTTTATACCATGGGGGAATGGGTCCGGATCCCGCTGAGGGGGGAATTTTCTTGTCAATTTCAGTAAAAGGGGGAATTTTGCATGAAAGTTCAAACATCCCTAACACATTATGATATCATCAATATAAAATGAAATCATGCTGATTAAATAGATATATAACACTAAATACACAAATAAAGCAAGGACTTAAGCATACAATAACACAATTGTATTGTTGTTTATGCCAACCAATATACATTTAACAATAAATGGGTTCAAAACAGACTTGAAAAATATGTATGTTGACTAGCTGTAAGAGTTAGACTATGTTCAAAAAGTACCAATGACAGTTATGTCATTTACTTTGTTCTACTTTCTTCAACACAAGCACAATTAACACTTAGTTCTCTTAAAATTCTAACCTTCTGTCTTTCAGTTTATTTTTTATTTTTTTCAAGGGGAGAATTTTGACACTGAGGTGGGGAAAAAAAGATACTTTTCAGCCAAAAGACATCCCTGAAAAGGCTGGAAGAATTATCGAAATCGGTATCATAATATACAAAGAAATGAAGGTTGCTTCTAAAATGGAATTGGAAGCCTTCATTTTGAGAACTTCCAACTGATGTCATAGTTCTAAAGTTCTAAATAAGGGCATAGCGTCTCCGCGGCTGAATGGTTAACAACGTTGCGTTGTAAACCTTCGCCTCTCACTGATGCGTGTTCGAATCCCACTGGGAGCTTGACTTGTGAGGAAGTGTCGATTCTTACGGATGACAGGTGTACAGTACTGGTTCTACTCAGGAAAAGTGGGTGGTCTGCCTCCACAATAAAAAAATTGACCGTCATATATAACCTTACGTGTTGAAAATGACATAAAAACACCATACAAACAATACAAATAAACAAGGGATATTCCATTAAAACATACAAGGGATCTCAGGAAGGCACTTTTGAAAATGAATACCGACCCTTTGATGCAAATTTCAGAAAATAGGTGTCATCCGTGAATGTTCATTAAATTGCCTTCCTGCGGTCTCGAGTAAGTTTTAATGAAATAACCCATACAATACGATAATTTGATAAATATCATTTGAAGCAGAGAAATTCACTGCAAATGACATCAACGAAAAATAATTCATTCATGTTACTTATTTCTCATATAGTTGCAGTGACTTTCTTGCCTATAAATAAATCAGTTAATTATTCTAAACATGAATGTATTCACAAAACAAAGAATACAATCAGTGGCGTAACATAACTGTTGAATGAAGTTCTTACCTTTGATACTAAAAACAACATAAGGAACTTCTGACTCATGATCCCCAGGGACTTGTCTTTTCTCAGTGCAGCTGAAGAAAAGGATTTAATACAACTTGATAGGATAGATTTATTAAAAGTCAAAACATGGAAATATCAGGTTACACATTTATAGACAAACTTCAGTTTAGTTATTCAAAGGGTTCTCTTTAATAGAGAATTTCTCATGAATACAAAGAACTATTTTTACAAAAAGTTAAATGCAGGTGTTCAGAAACTATTAAGTGGTTTAGATACGATCAGTAAACTTCAGTTCTCTTTTCTGCCAACATGCTACAAAATTGTGGCATAATGATCAAACCAGCACTTAGGGCAGACCATAACAAATTCTTGGTTTGCTGTTTCCCTACCTAATTAATTGTTAAGCAATTCTCTGTCTTTTTTTTTAATACTAGTTTTGGTATATTTTTCTTTCATTTCTTAAGGTTTTAACTATATTGTGGGGAAAAAAACTGATTCACCTACCCACTTATAAAATCCTTGGTCGGGAAACAGCAAATAAATGTATTTTTAAGGAGGCCTAGCCAGTCTAGTGAAACATTCAATTGTGTTAAGCAGTCAATTAGAATTATACTAGAGGAAGACATGACAAATCATGGTTTTAGGAATTTTAACGGCATTAGAAAATTACGTTCATTCATGAACACTAGCATGTTGGAGGAACTAACAAGTAAGACATATTTGCTCGTTTTACCAGTTCAAAAATAGTCTCCACCAAAAAAAATACTACCATCACTAATGTTTGCCCCAATATTATCAGAACCACACATACCATATTCCTTTATTTGGCCTAACCTATATGGCAGTTGTTGGCGTTCTGCGAAAATACTGAAGCACTTCTTTTCAACATCAAAAAATATTTCTACAATACTTGCTAGCAAATCTTGAGGAAGTTATCAGAAAGCTAACTCAGGGCTCCGGAAATATGGTTGCCTGACGCCCCTGGCAAGTGGATTTTGGGTGCGGGCAGGTGACCTTCATAAATCTGGTTGTCCGTCACTTGCCCGATGGACGTTTCAGCATTAGATAAACAAGAGGTCAATGATCTTGAAGCTCTACTGATAGGTTTTTGATAGCTAGATCAGCATTCCTGTGATTTTTCATGAAAATCAAGTTTTCTATACAAAGATGACCGGCGGCGGCCATGTTAAACGTCAAATCAAAATAATTTTTAACAAGGATCAACATCATGTCTTACTGATATTTCAGAAAAAGTCCCATATCAATATCACTTGTAGTCTCTACAAACTTGTATTTTGAAAATCTATTTTTAGCCATGGCGGCCATCTTGAATTTCCGGCAGACCTGAAATTTTGCTAGGATCAATTAGACATCAAGAGCAACATTCCTGTGAAGTTTCATGAAAATCCGTCGAGTAGTTACAGAGGAGTAGTCGCTACAAGTTTGTACTAGATAACTCTATGTAAACAAAGATGGCCGCTGACAACCATGTTTAACATCGAATCAAAACGATTTTCGACAAGGACCAACATTATGTCATGCTGATGATTTTAGAAAAAGTCCCATATCAATATCACTTATAGTTTTCAAGAAGTAGTCGCTACAAACTTGTTTTTTGAAAATCTATTTTTAGCCGTGGTGGCCATCTTGAATTTCCGGCCGACCTGAAGTTTTGCTAGGATCAATAAGACATCAAGAGCAACATTCGTGTGAAGTTTCATGAAAATCCGTCGAGTAGTTTCAGAGGAGTAGTCGCTACAACTTTTCATTATATAAGTCTATGCAAACAAAGATGGCCACTGGCAGCCATGTTTAACGTCGAATCAAAACAATTTTCGACAAGGATCAACATCATGTCATACTGATCATTTTAGAAAAAGACTCATATCAATATCACTTATAGTTTTCAAAAAGTACTCGCTGCAAACTTGTTTTTTGAAAATCTATTTTTTAGCTGAGGCGGCCATCTTGAATTTCCGACCAACCTGAAATGTTGCTAGGATCATTTAGACATCAAGAGCAACATTCCTGTGAAGTTTCATGGAAATCTGTCAAGTAGTTTCAGAGGAGTAGTCGCTACAAGTTTTTACTAAATAACTTTATGTAAACAAAGATGGCCTGGGCAGCCATGTTTAACGTCGAATCAAAACGATTTTCGACAAGGACCAACGTCATGTTATGCTGATCATTTGAGAAAAAGTCCCATATCAATATCACTTAAAGTTTTCAAGAAGTAGTCGCTACAAACTTGTATTTAAAAAATCTATTTTTAGCTTTGGCGGCCATCTTAGATTTCACATCAACATGAATTTTTGCTAGGATCAACTAGACTTCATGGGCAACATTTCTGTAAAGTTTCATGAATATCCATCCAGTAGTTTCAGAGGAGTAGTCGCTATAAATAAAAGTTTACGGACAGACAGACGGACGCCGCACCACGGCATAAGCTCTGCGGATCTTTGATCAATCGAGCTAAAAATCAAGTGAAAATTTGCCTTGACTGAAGTTTGCTGATAATTGCGTAGGAATTAACCGCCCGTTGCTTTCGCCAAAGCAATTACTGATGTGTCGTAAAACACATCTGTGATGATCGTGATTGTTTAATCCCTCCCACTTGACAGTTTATCAGAATTTGATTGGCCGAGGAAGGTTTGGGGTGCCAATCTTCAAATGAAGACGTGGTGTTTAGAATTCGTATACTGTGTGAAATATACACCCGTAACAAGCCCCTCTATGCAGGAAGTAAGTCATGCACCAGATTAGTGTGAAATACACATCAATGTTTAAATCAGTTACTGAAATGGTATTGTCTCTGTATTTCGGTCGGTGTGTCGTAGTGACCCAAGGTAATCTTTTGTTCAATAATTAAAAATCACGACGTAACACTTGACCTAGTACTGTATCCATATTATCCAATCAAATAACGGATGTATTTTTATCAGCCAATGAAACAACTCTCGTTCACTACCACGTGGTAAAGTGAAACAATGGCGAGTCAATCGAACCCTCTCCCACACTGATATGTGCATAATGGTAACAACCTATAGCTTTGATCCTTCCTAATTTAAAGCATTAATTTTACAATGAAATCATCTAAAAAATTATGACAAAAAAACAGTAATAGTATTCAACTTAGCGCGCGATCTCAAAAAAAAGGCATGTTGACATAGCTTAATTTTAGGGCTAGTGACTTTTGAAATAGGGGCAAGTGACATTTTGGGCAGGGCAAGTGGATTTTCAAAATATTTCTAGATCCCTGTTACTGAACTAATAATGTCAGTAATTAAGACAAAGTTACCTTGGTTGAAAAGGGAACTTTCACCGAAGATGGAGAAATCAGGTTCCGACGGTTTTGCGTTTGGATCGTATCGACCAATCTGTTCTTCCAATTCTCTGTTAAACTCAAAATCTTTCAGCTTCTGTATCTGCTCCCCAAACCCTTCACTGTCCCCTAGAGCCTGTTAATAGATAGTGCAAACATTAATGTTTAACGGTAGGAAAGTTTGTCAGTGGACTAATGCGAATTTCAAATAATTGTCATAGCCTCAGATAAGCTTGTTGGGTTTTTTACTTGCTCAACTGAGGCGGAAACTTCAGCTTTTTATATTACTGACATCACCTTTTGCTTCGAACTGGTTATTTTTTTAGTTAATGTTTTTGTTTAAATATATAGAGGATTAACTGATTTTACAAGCGTGTTCAGTTCATATGAAATTTACGAGTAAAAAGACTTTCTACGAGTTTCATATTGTTCAACCTTACATAGATCTTTTAAATGTAGTAAGGCAGACTGGGAGGCAACAGTCACAGAATGGAAGCAAGCAAAGCTACAAACTATTGTGGCAGTGCATCTAACATCTAGTGCTTTTATACAGCAATAGACTGCTCTCTGCGCTCAAGAGATTATAAAGTCAAACTGAGTTCATACCTTTAACTTGGCAAGTGTTGTGTGAAGATTACTCTTGCCGTGCCATGCATACTTGTTCTTCGCCACCCTGCTAACAATCTCCACACTCTCTAGCACATTCACGATGTCGTAGATTCTCCGACGTTCTACCTCTATATAATATACATCATAAAATATATATAATGTGTAACCACAAAGTTTATACACTGAAGTGACAGATTGAGCTTCGGGCTTCAGTCAATCAGCTGATTTACATTCTCACAAACTTTTCGGGACGGGCCATTAGGTGGTAGGGGCATAAAAACATCTACATGTACAAACTGCACAAAAATCCACTAACCCATTGCTTAAATAATGAGTAAGGTTCATCAATACCCCCACCTGCCTTTGTCTGTTTATATTTTGTTTGTATGGCAAAATTAGTCAACTCATATAGAAGCAAACAATTCAAAATTAAAATTAAATGGTTTATGTGTGATCAACGTTACAACTTACAGGCAGACTAACCTCGCTTGTATACCTCCATGAAAACTTGTTTTTTGCGCAGATAATTATATTTAAGGAGGAGGGTCTTACAGTTAGGAAAAATTATAATTTATGAGGCGATCAGGATGATATATTTATTTATATACGTACGCAATTCTTTCGCAACCTCGTCAAGACATAACTCAATCTTTTCATTTGTTTTAGGGAACTCTGGGTATTTCTGTAAGAATCTGAAGAAAAGATTGGTTAATGCTATTAAAACAATAAAACAACATGACTCACAAAAGTAAAAATAAATGTAGCATTGGCACAATTAATAATCTCCAAGTGAATTTTTTTTTGAAAAGTCACTGTTTTTTTTCTTTAAAAATTAAGCATTTTACTCTATTTTTGTTCAACACACTCAAGACTAAAATATCAAAACAACAACTTACTTTTGGCACAATAACCCCAGGGACTTTTGTTTTCTTGAAACCCCATATGTGTATGCCGCGACTTCTACTTCCTCAATAATTGTCTCAAAGTGATGATTAATTTCTGGCTGACTATTTGATGGGCTACTATCTTCATCTGAAGTATCTTTTTTCTGTTCATCTCTGTTTCGTAACTCAGGACTCATTGCATTAAATAGCACTTTTAGATTAGCTGTAGGCGTAAGGGGTTGTCCTTGAACTTCGACCTCATTTGCAGGTGTACAAGCACGATTGTTTTCATTTGCATTTTCATTTTTTAAGTTTTCCTTATTCTGTGCATTAATTGCTTTAAGGGTCTTGTCAATTTGTTTTAAATCCATACGAATGGTGTTCTTTGCAAACGGAACTCTCTCCATGTTTATTTCTCCGTCACTGTCAATTTCAGCGTCGCTGCGGGATGATTTGATGTGTTCAGGTAATAAATTGTCCACCTGACTCATTTCTGAAATGTATATAAAAAAAAAAATATATATATACTTCTAGTAACAACCCCGAACAGCCAACTTTTGCCAAGGGCTAAAGTGAACAATTTCCCCGAGGTAAATATGAAAAAAGCAGCTTTTTTTGTTTACTTATATCCATCTTTAAATTTAACTGGATATTATTTGTTATCGAAGGATATTACAACATGTTCCCTGTCAGACTACTTGTCTTGAAAAAGTAAATGTGAACATTCAAAGTTCAGGTTTGACCATTTCTAAAAATTACTTGTTTTGCGCGTTAACCTTCATTTAATCTGTGAATTTCGCTAATTGATTAAAAAATGTCCTAGTCGGTATGGTTTATTTAGGTAAGACAAGGTTGCAATAATGAAGAATTATGTATATGATACAATATCTGACCTGATCGCTGAACGACTAAAAAATTACACACGGAATAGAAAAAAGAAAAATCTGAAAACACAAGTCTCTTCTTCTCTCTAGCCTTATATACTATCGTAATGGAAGCAAGTGCTACTATCGTAATGGAAGCATGTGCATAGAATGCAAATCCCTGCATTACAAAGCCATCACATCACGATTATACATGTAAAAAAAGTTTATCGCAACCCAAACTATCATTTATAGGCCTAAAACTATTCAAAATCAAATATATATCTATCTATCTGTTCATACTGCTATACTCCCCTTACGGGTATTTTAAGCAGGAATATATGCCAAAATATATCTGTTTAATCCATTATGTAACTACAAAATGCATTGGTGGTCGCCCTTCAACCAAACTGATAACATCCCTTCATTGTTTTAATGAACTTTCCGTAACTTCGCTTGAGTCATTCCATCTGCCATCTTGGAAATAGTGTAAACAAAATGTACATGTGGGTCCAGGGGGTAAAATGAACTTTTGTGGATTGAGGGCCAATTTGTCAACCGATTTAGATGGCTGAAAGTATCAAAAACCCACCTTTCTATTGATCTAAGTTTTTTAATATTAATTGTCCAGTAATGAAATTTTGTTTATTGAAAATCGTTCTCTGGATCTGGTGAAAAGCACAGTAGGAAAATAAATATTCTATTCATCTATGTTTTCTACCAACTTAACCAAGTCTCAATCCAATATTAGGCCTCCTTTCTAATATTGGAAACAACCATGAAGTATCATTACACTTGAATAGTTACACTAATGTTCTGCATTATACAAAACATGTTTATAATCTCTCAAAGTCATTTTACTGTTTCAATGTTTACAAACATTACACGCCCATATTTTTTCCGCCAAATCCAAAAACAGTCTTTTGAAAATCTAGACATACTTACGTAAAAAACGCATCGCAAAACCGTTATTAGCACATCAGGGACAGTTTAAAATGATTAAAAACAACTGAATATTTCACAACTTAAACATTCCTACATCTACGTGTTCAAAAAAGTAGGTGACTGCGTTCTATTTTGTTGCTGTTGGTGTAGGTTTCACCCGCGTTCAAAATTGGCGCGTGATAGTATGCTTATCGGGCCCTGGTAGAGCATAACTGTAATTAGCTCAACAAACAACCCCACTCTCAAGCTCTTTACGGTATATAAATCGAAAATAAAAAATATTAAAAACTTCTATTTGTCTTAATGCACCAGTATATATTATTTAAATACATATATTTTCGTTAATCAATACCATGTTTGAGTCACATTTTAATAAGCGTCAGAAGGTCAAAAAATATAACACATGCAAGGTCACGCGAAACGAGATGCGACATATTCGCGGAAAAAATTGACCGACATGTCAGATGAAAAATAAGTTGTGAAATACTGCTTCATCTGAATAGTTCGAGGTCTTTTTACTTACTAGAAATGAGTTGGGTGTGTTAAATAACCATTTGTATGTCAGTATACCAAAAGATCGCTCTAAATAATCGTTATTTCAGCCCTTAAAGTTCTTAATATCTAGGTCAATCTAATCGTGGTATGAAGAATAGCCTCAAAACTGCCGCACAGTCTGGTCAAAAATACCCAGTTGTAGATAGTTTACATAACTTTGAACTGGTCTATGAATTCTTCACCAACAATATCTGTATTTTGAATGCAGTCAAGTTTCATCAGTAAAGCTATACACAGATTTTTTGCACATCTACTTTGCGTTTAAGGCTAGCCAATTTCGGTAACGCATCTACGTCAGAAGGAATGAGTATTAAATGTACAGAATGAAACAAACCTGGCTTCTACATAAATCCAAATATCCTGAGAAGAGTAAATGCACGTTTGTAATACCAATGGCTAAGTATGGTGCTATTATATTATTGTAAACACATACAAATCATGAAAAATGTCGGCACATTATTTGGCGCGGTATGATGTCGACTTCGTTGCCGAGGTTCCGCCTACTTCTGACTATCCAATGAAAATCAATTACTGATCCACGGATCCGTCTCTCAACCAATCAGAACTGCTATTTCAATTGTGTCAGATGTCAGAAGGTCATGTTTCCAGTTGAGTGAATTAGACATGTCCGTACTCTGTGTCGTATTTAGAAAGTACGGGAAAACATGTCAAATCGGGTTTAGGTCTTATCAACCCCGAATAGCCGTCTTCTGTCGAAACAAGAGCTTTAAAATAAATCCCCGGGAAAAAATGTTCAAATATTTTATATATCAAATTAGCGAATAAATTAAATAAATCAAAACTAAAGATAATTAACAGATGATTGAACACGATCCAAGAAATGTAAACACAAAAAGCGATGACGTAGAGCACACTGGGTTGCTGAGAATGGTGACTAAATGCTGAGACTGAAAAATGAAATGACACAATTATTCTCATTTATATTTAGTATCTATGTAGTAAGGAGTGATTTTAATAGATATGTTGGTTTGTAGTGATATAGGTTCTTAAATGTTATACAAGGATTGTTTAAAACCAGTGCATCGACGCAAATACGTGCTATTTGTCATAATTATGTCTGATTGGAGTTAATTAATAACTGGATAAGGTAACTAACTAGTAGATCTAATGCATGAAACATGTGTTCACAATTTCTAAGAGCATATATACATAGTTATAGTCTATATACAGTATGTTTACCTTTAAAGTATTAGCATGCTACAAATGCTTAGTAACTATTAAAGGGATACCACACTTTACAATTATTGTGTACCTTTGTTTGTTTTTACGATTTAATTTTTAGTTAAATATTGGAAAAAATAATGGAATCAATATAAAATTATTTTTCATCAGTTTTAGTAAATAATGATGCATTATTGAAAGCATTATTTTAAAAAATTGCGAAAATAGTTTATCGGTGAAATTTATATCAAGTATGATTTATTCAGATGTGTAGAAAGACTCCGAGTTTTACAAAAAATAAGATTGCTGTGCAGGCTCGCAGACTCGTTAGTTTTTCTGCATGTTTGTCAGATTTGCACATCATTATGAATAATATTTGAATAATTCTAAGCAAAATTTATGGTCTAACCATAATATTACAAATTGTTGATTTTTTTTTCAAAAACTGATAGAATTACAATGAAAAGTTTCAAAAGCGCAAATTTCTGTTACTTTTATTTAATTGTATAGATTAATGCAAGCAGGTTAAGAATACAAACGATGCTGAATTAATAAAATGAGGTTTCTTTTTTAACACATGATACTTTAAGACTGCCAAGGGTCCCTTTAAAACTACATTTAATTGAATGTAACTTGGTGTTGTTGGTTTTTAATATCCTTAATGGGGGAAAGGAAATTAATACTTTAAAGATATTTTTCTATTCTGTGCACACCCCTTTTGAATAATTATACAAATGCTACATTTAATATAAAAACTTGATAATATTATAACATAACATGATGTTATATGAACGTTATTAGTTTTCAAAATACACATCTTTTATACAAATACAGAATATATATAGTATACAACTTAATAATAGCATAAGAAATGTATTTAAAGATTTTTTAAAAATTATACTAATTATAAACTGCTACATTTTGACTTAATAACAGTAATTGCTGCAAGCTGTGAGTACTAAACATGAAAGTAAAATGTGCATAATTGACACTAATTAACTGTATGTAATTGACGCTAATTAACTCTAAGTGTGACAGCAATTATCTAGTTTGCACCTCTGACCATCATGACCATCTTTCAATTCCTGATTATCAAAAGGGTTTAAAGAATGTATGAGCTGTTACAGTTATTATGTTTTGTTTTTCACACATTTTCCTATTGATCTTTTAAAAACAAGAGACACAATTATTACACCCAGTGAAAATGAAGTGTAAGAGGGTGGGTATGTGTATGTTGGTTTGAGCTTGCCCATCTGTCTGTCTGTCTGTCTAGTGTCTAAACACAAATTGAATGTATACAACTTCTTAATTGTGTTCATTCTTACCTTACCAAATTCGGTGAGTTCCCATTACTTAAGTTTCAATGTAACAGTTTAAATCCATTTATTTCAATTTAATCAAGGGCACTTACTCTGTAATGCTTACATTGTTTTTCGCATATCAGATCGTCCAATATTTAACTTGGTGTAAAAAAAAATCCATTACCATTTTTTATAATGCATAAACAAGCAGTATTTTCACTTATTTGTCATAATCAAGGGCCACAAGTCTGTATCATTTGGATCTGCTACGCTTTCTGTTGAAATCATTCAACATGTTTATGGTGCAAATATTCTTGCAAAGTTCGGTGAAAGTCAGACCATTTACTAATGTTTTTGTTCAAACAGACTGAAATTCACTTATTTCGACCCATGCAATCAGGGGCAATGACTGTGTTACACATGGCCATTTTGTTTATTGTTGAACTCTTCTAAGATCCCTCAAGCCCATAATGTTTACTTAAGTTATAAAGACACAAGACTGAACTAAGGGAGACAGACAAGGGACAGAGGGCTTAAAATTGCATAAGCATGTCTGACCTGTGGTAGAGATTGGGACACACTGCAAACTTGAAGTATTTATCAAGCATTAAGTATTATTAGTCCAGTATCTTGTTAACTTTAAACCTGTTTGCATTTATCAAATTAAAGGTAATTAATACAGCTTGGGAGTTTTCAAGTTTTCTTCGTTATTCTATCATAGGTTTAAATATATTATTGGTGCAATATGATCAACAATTAGTAATGTAGAAACAATTTGTGTTAAAATATATTAATAATGATTGCAAATATGCAAGTTTAATAATGAAGAAAAACTAGCTTACGCCATCAGTCTTAACAAAAGCAAGACTGCTTTGTGTCCCTTTAAAATAATTTATACAAAACATTGGCCCAATCTGTTTTCGGACAAAATCAAACATAATAATATATGAATGAAATCTATTTTTAGCAATTTTAACCGATTTAGAACCATGCTATTATTTGTATTATATATCGCATTTGACCTACATATATGTTCATGCATAGCTGCATCTTTATCTTTATACGTACAACCCATATGTACCTGTTTGCATTCACAGCTTGCAGACCCATTTACAAACTCATTTAATGCAAATCTATACACTTACACTCATAAGTACATAACCACTAAAAATCATGTTTTTAACATAGCCTAATATGTGCTGAAAATAATGTTAAACCCCAAACAAACCTCATAAAATACATGTATACCTAATACTTTAAGTATATATACACTTACACACCATAAGTACATATACACTTACACACCTTAAGTAAATATACACTTACACACCTTAAGTACATATACAATTACACACCTTAAGTACATATACACTTACACACCTTAAGTACATATAGAATTACACACCTTAAGCACATACACACTTACACACCTTAAGTACTACACACTTACACACCTAAAAAAATGCACACTTACACATCTTAAGTACAAACACATTTACACATCTTAAGTACATATAAACATTCACACTTAAAGTACACATAAACTTACACATTTTAGTACATACACACTTACACACATTAAGTACATACACACTTACACACATTAAGTACATACACACTTACACACCTTAAGTACAGATACACTTACACACCTTAAGTATGTACACACTTACACACCTTAAGTACATACACACTTACACACCTTAAGTACATACACACTTACATACCTTAAGTACATACACTCTTACACACCTTAAGTACTACACACTTACACACCTAAAAATGCACACTTACACATCTTAAGTACAAACACATTTACACATCTTAAGTACATATAAATGTACACACTTAAAGTACATATAAACGTACACACTTTAGTAAATACACATTTACACACCTTAAGTACATACACACTTACACACCTTAAGTACATTCACACTTACACACCTTAAGCACATACACACTTAAACACTTTAAGTACATATACACCGACACACCTTAAGTACATATACACTTACACACCTTAAGTACATACACACTTGCATACCTTAAGTACATACACACTTACACACCTTAAGTACAGATACACTTACACACCTTAAGTACATACACACTTGCATACCTTAAGTACATACACACTTACACACCTTAAGTACAGATACACTTACACACCTTAAGTACATTCACACTTGCATACCTTAAGTACATACACACTAACACACATTAAGTACATACACATTTATGCACCTTAAGTACCGATACACTTACACACCTTAAGTACATACACACTTACACACCTTAAGAACATACACACTTACACACCTTAAGTACATACACACTTACACACCTTAAGTACATACACACTTACACACCTTAAGTACATACACACTTACACACCTTAAGTACATACACACTTACACACCTTAAGTACATACACACTTACACACCTTAAGTACATACACACTTACACACCTTAAGTACATACACACTTACACACCTTAAGTACATACACACTTGCACACCTTAAGTACATACACACTTACACACCTTAAGTACATACACACTTACACACCTTAAGTACATACACACTTACACACCTTAAGTACATACACACTTACACACCTTAAGTACTTACACACTTACACACCTTAAGTACATACACACTTACACACCTTAAGAACATACACACTTACACACCTTAAGTACATACACACTTACACACCTTAAGAACATACACACTTACACACCTTAAGTACATACACACTTACACACCTTAAGTACATACACACTTACACACCTTAAGTACATACACACTTACACACCTTAAGTACATACACACTTACACACCTTAAGTACATACACAAACACCTTGAGTACATACACACTTACACACATTAAGTACATACACATTTATGCACCTTAAGTACAGATACATGTACACACTTTAAGTACATATACACTGACACACCTTAAGTACTTACACACTTACACACCTTAAGTACATACACACTTACACATCTTAAGTACATACACACTTACACACCTTAAGTACATACACACTTACACACCTTAAGTACTTACACACTTACACACCTTAAGTACATACACACTTACACACCTTAAGTACATACACACTTACACACCTTAAGTACATACACACTTACACACATTAAGTACATACACACTTACACACATTAAGTACATACACATTTATGCACCTTAAGTACATACTAATTTACACACATTAAGTACATACACATTTACACACCTTAAGTACATACTCACTTACAAACCTTAAGTACATTGGCTTAGCTACTATTAGGCGATATAGGCCTGGGCCTACATATCAATTTGAAAAATGAAAAGTAAAAAAATGCAATAAAAATTGAAGCCATAGTGGTTGTGCGGTTAAGAGTCAACATGTGTTTCTTGTTTTATTTTACAGTTTAGGTAATTTAACTTTGTCAAAGGTGCACATCTTAAGTACTTACACACTTACATACCTTAAGTACATACACACTTGCTCACCTTTAAGTGCTTAATCAATCTTACTTTATGTAGGCGAATGTGTCATGATGGAAACACGACTATCATATTGATTGGCCATTAAGATGTTGAGCTAAGCCTTAGTGTTTATAAGCTCCTATACTGACTCGCTATTTCATTTTGCGTCCCTTTATTAATAACGGTAAATGCAGAGTTGTAATTTTCAAGCAAAATACACTTTTTTATCTCAAAGCTGAAGAGCTTATACTAAGGGATGTAATTATTCAGTATGAAAAAAAATGACTCTTACAGGTGTAGCACACCCATTGCAACACAGGAAGTGTCGGCCTAGGGTAGTCGCATAATGGCGTCAATAAATAAATTCTCATTTCTTTTTGTAAAAAAAGGCATTTTCTCTAATTTAAAGTGCTATATATATTTTTGGTTTATATAACATTGTTGATCTATTTGTTACATTTTTCAAGCATTGCCATGTTAAAATTGTGAGTTTTTAATTTATTTTGCTTATATGGAAATAAGTGTATGAATACAATATTATGGCATCTCAGTGTTTATGTTTTTAAAGGGACCATTCATTCATGAGACAAGTTCTTTCTTAGAAGATACATGACCCCCATTTTTCTGTGGATTTTTTGGCAGCATAATTTGTGTCATTTGTGATGAGAATGTAAGTTATTCATTTTTATTTTGGGCCTAGATATGAATGACAACATGTCATTTAAATTTTAATTCACACACAACTCAATGCAACAATCAATGGGCGTGTTACACCTACATGTGCAGAGTTGTCATTTAAGGCTTCCGGGGAGAAAAATACGCTTTTCTTAAGTCAAAAGCGAAAGAACTTATATATTTAGGCGATGTAATTTTATGATGTTCTATCGAACTGGGCTATAGACACTGTGAGGTAACAGCACTTGCCTCGCATGCCAGGTGTCCAAGGTTGGAATCCCCACTTTGGCTGCTGAGTTTTCCCATGTTCTGTTAATAATAATTGCAGTGTGTCAATTTCAGTTGCCTGTTTTATATGTGACAGCATGTTTTTTTCTCTTGTGGTACCGATAAATCTAAAGGACCCATTCTCACTTACAAAAAGTATGTTTTTTTCCCACTGCTGGTGTAAAAAACTCCCAATTGAAAGCCATTTAAATTCCGAAATGAAAACCAAAACAAATTTGTTGCCGGAAGCTTCTCTTTAATTGAATTGAATTGAACGGCTCATCAACACAGTAAAGGTTATTTAGAGCCGCCCCAGAGAGAGGGGAAGGATACATAGGAATCCGGGAACCTGCCCTACTCTTATTATTGAATAGATTCCTATGGTTCTTTAACGTGCTCGGAGGATAGACCGATATCGTCAATAATTGTCATTAAACATTTTCTAATTTATCAAACCTTTTTCATTGTAGTGTAAAGACTTGTGGAAGTAAAGTGATTCTTTGACATGATGCAAGAGGCCTTGAACAGATTCTTGGATTGGATTAATTAGAGATACTGCACATGTTTTGTTACCATGGCAACAGGGTCACCAGCAAGACTGACCAATCAGAAACAGTCAAATAGTTCAATAGATGAGACGGTCAAGGTAAGTGATTTAAAGCGGTATTGATCGCAGAAAAAAATGCCAAGAAGGAAGCTTGAAGTCATGTGACACTGAGCATATAGTGGACATCTTTGTTCCTAAAGCCATCTCATCAACATTGTCAACATCTGCATATTAAACTTGTCAAATATGTAGGTACTGTTATTAACACTAAAGAGTGTCAAAAGCATCTGCATTGGCACAGGAACAAAATAGCTGCCTGTTTATGTCACCTGCTTAGCATGGCAGACACTTAGGGATCACTTTGTCCATTGTCCATCGTCATCATACGTCACACTTTAACCTGCAACCTAACCTTGGTCTTATTTGAAAAATTATTTTATGTTTATGAAACTTCATTTACATCTTCGTCTTACCCCAAGGAATATTGTTACACATGCCCAATAACTCTGGCTTTCATTTCAGCAGAGTTATGCTCCTTTTCATGCAAAGTTAATCTGCTGCAACCTAACCTCGCTCATACCTTATAAAATATTGATATATGGTCATGAAACTATACAGTTTTTCCTTATCAATTATTCAATGCCAATGACATTTCCTATAACTCTGAATTTTATTTTTGCAGAGTTATAAACCTTTCATAAATCTTAACTTGAAAAAAAAATTGACCTAGGTCAGGAAATAACAAGCAAAATATTGAGAGGGCCAAAACATACTCTGCCCCCTCCTCCCCACCCCCCACCCACCCCACCCTCTTGTCAGATTATGGGGTTGGAGAGTGGGGCACAGACTGGCCTTCCCTGACACTCCCCCCTCCCCCACCACCATCACTTTCCTCATTCCTATGCCTATGAAATGTGCATAATTTATGTGTCAAAATAAATACATGACTGCATCGTGATATTATAATTATCAAAATGACTAAAGTTTGACACAATTTTGAATGTGCAGGAGTTGACTAATGTTGAAGTTGCCCCATGTAATTTCAAGCTGACCAACATATAGATGAATAATTATTCAGATTCAGAATGCCTGGGACCTAATCCTGATGTATATGCAATTTGTGCTGAATTGTCCCATCCAAGACGGTACTGAAGTATTCTGAAAGTTCAATGAACTTATCATATTTGCTTATTTTTTAAAAAAAATGATATATTGATTTGATTTTAAAGGGACACACGGCAATCTTGAAGTTTTTGTCAAGCATTACAATAAACATCTCAATTACAGTTCCATTGTTTTTATACCTGTTGCATAAAATACAAGTTTGAGTTTGAGTTGTACGTCTGTACCATAGGTTTAAATATATTATCGGTGCAAAATAATCGACAGTTACTAATATTCAAACAGCAATTTGATTTATACTTTTCTTATTATTAATATTAAAGATTGAAAAAATGCAAGTTATATAGAAAAACTAATGGGATGCCACACATTCTTAAAACAACAATATTCAGTGCCATGTGTCCCTTTAAAATATTATTAAAGAAAGAGAAAATACCGAATTTGTAAATCTCCTTTTGTATATATTTAGTTATTGCTATGTAAACATTGATAGTATACAGACCTAATTCTTATTAAGTCTTAAGCATTGTTATTAGGTCTTGACAATAGGTCTGTGTTGATAGTAATTACACCGATTTCAGGTGCCCCAGACTAACCTTGTTATTACAGGGTTTTACAGGACGCAGATATGTCCAGTGGGACGCAAATAAGCTGAGATATTTTTTTAATTATCAGCTGATTTCGCAGGAGTCAGACATATTTCTAACACATTACAGTCATTTGGGTACTACACCATATAACAGTAACAGTCAATGCTTTTTTTGTTTGTTTACCTGTGAAGAAGCTAAAAGACCAAACACAAACAAAACATCGAGATCATTTTTTGTTGTAGTCTTGATTTTATTATTTTACCAGTATACATACTAGGGACCCCTAAAATCAAGGATTGAACCACCCCAAAAAAACTGATTATGCGTCCCATGGACCCCCAGAATAACAATCTGGTGTAAAACCCTGTATATCTATGTGTATGTTGTAACAGTTATAATAATGGTACATGCACTTACCATTCCGTCGCTGGAAATACGGGTGATCCATGAGAACAACCATTTTGTCAATAACAAATCCGAAAAATGTATGTTCTATAACGAGTTTAATCCTAGAATGTTATTCGGAAAACATCTCATTAGGAATTGTATTGAGTTATTCAAGTCACTTGATTTTGTTTTAATATGATGAAATCTGATAACTTGTGGTGTTGTGTTGACCAGAAATATTTTGGTTATGGTGCTGTTTCTAAATATATATAATATATAGTCTGCATGCACATGTACTGTCCTATCTGACACCTTATCTTCATGTGGTATCTATAAATACAATTAACAAATTGTCATGTCAAAAATCCAAGGTTGCATATTATGTAATGTTATCTACAAAATATTATGGAAAACCTTTTTTCTTATTGCCTGGGGTGTAGATCTTGAGGGGGTCCATTAGGAACGCTGAAGACTTTACCGTTAAAATAATAACAGGGGCAAATAACTTTTAAGTTTTTATTTAGTGAATAAGCATGAATATGATATGCATTTTGAAATTCTTTGTGTTATAGCATTATTATTAGAAATATATCACAAGTTTGTATGTATAAAAAGTTATTGTCATAAGGTCCAAACAAATATAATTTTTTAAATATTCTTGAATATTTCATAGATTTTTTAGCTATTGCTATATAAGCTTAGAGTTAGACTCAGTGTTAACACCCTTACATAATTGCAGCATACACTGCAGAGCTGCATTTACACTGCAAACATACTGCTTATCTACTGCAAATTTGAGCAGTTTCCCAGCATGATGAATAAATATGCTGCAATGCAGTATATACTGCACTAACGCTGCTACGCAAGCTGCATTCATGCTGCTGTTACATTATACAAATTAATTGTATGCTTCATTCCTTCCCTCTTTTCAGTCTGCTAAGTTCTTCCATTTTATTGTGTATAGCGATGATAGAATTCGACTGTTTTTATCGGCATTGCGCTAGTTTTTACGCAAGACAGTTACATTCTTTGAAGAACCTGTCCTATATTGGAAAAAGAAGAAAAGTTACATGGTTGGTAATGAACAAAGCATTTTATTTAAGTTTCTGTCAATTGTATAATTTTGATTATAGTAATAATATTGTTTTATATTTATTATGTTCATCTTGCATTTTATTGTGATTATATTCTATTAATTATTTTTCATCTTTACATCTCTGCCAAGGGCTGATACCAATATTGTCACAAAAAGTAACATGGTGGGTGATGTGAACAAAGTGTTACTGATCTTATCTTAGTGGTGATAAATATCTAAAGAGAACAATATTGGAGGTAAAACTGCTCCTTGTTGAACCAGCATGAGATTGATTTAATGGCCGCCCTTAGGGACAATTATGTAACATATTAGGCCCCAAGAATATAGAAGATAGAGGAAAACTTTTGAGTAGGTAAACAAAAAACTGTTGTATCTTGTGCCTTATTTATATATAGTTGCATTATTTTAGCATTTACTCTTTGTTTTATACATGGATCTGCTGGAAAAGAACTTTTGACGGCATAATTATTGCAAATTTATGGTTGTAAACTATTTAAATCATGTAGACTTATCTTCTCTTAAATATCTTGGATTGATTTCTTTTCAGTGAAAGTGATAATTAATGATTTATTGCCTCAAAATAATGATTTATTACAATAACTGAAATTAATTAGAAATACTGTATGCTTGAATGCTGATCTCAGTTATGCTGACTTCTGTTGATTATAATTTAATTAATGACATTTTAATTTTGGTGCACCAGATTTCTTCAGGCTGGACAAAAGAAGCATTTGTAATATTCACTTTTCTGATACTATGTTTTGTACCAGCTCCAGACTATTGCATCTCATAGCTTATATACACGCAGCAATGTTGGCTTGTTTTTACAAATGCTTCATTATAACTGTAATACTTCCATGGCCACGATGGTAAAGACGCTGTGTCTAAAACTTCCTCGCCTCTCACCACTACAGGTTTGAATCCCGCAGGGAGCTCGACTTGTCAAGTGAAAAAGTGTCAATTCTTACGGATGGCAAGAGGTATACAGTACTGGTTTTACTCAGGAGAAGGTAGGTGGTATGCCTCCACCACAAAAAAAATTGACAATAATAATTATATAGCCTGAAATGTGCTGAAAATGACCATTCAACCTAACCATCTTTACTGAAAAATACTATTTAATGTTTTAAAGAGATGCACGGCAATCTTGAAGTAATATATCAAGCATTAAAGTGTCTGTATGTGTGTGTGTAATAATTGTGCTATCTAAGGGTTTATAGTCCCTCTAATGTGTCAATCAAGGGACAATCCTCAAGCTTGGCCATTAGGCATGGAGTGTTGTGGATGCATGGTTTGTGGTTCATCAATTTTATTGTAAACTCAACAAAAAAAGAAACTTCCGCAACTTTACCCATACATGTAGACACAATGAAAATATATTTTGTTGGTCTTATATGTTAATACCTTTGTTAAAAGGCCAGCACTGTCATGAAAACAATTTTCCTTGAATCAAACTTGTACGCACAGTTATTCCCCTTGTTTTTGTTTAAACAGCATTTCCGGGTCTTGTGGTTTAAACTTTGATTTAACACAGTTTTGTTCTATTGAAATAAACAGAAGATAACCCCAGCACCAAAAAGACGGAGAAAGTAAGGTGACTAGCTGTTCACTCACTTCTGCGCCATAGAGCTTTCAAGAATGAATATTTTCAGAATACCTCCCTTATATAATACAAATATAGTGTGTATTTGCGGTGTATGTTATATACACCGCATTTGAAGGACTGCATGGTAAGGTGTGAAATACTTTTTAATTATTTTGATAATAGATCACTATTTTTCCTGGCTGAGATAGAACTCTGTATTCCTGAGATCCTCCTCACACATTAAAATTAGCACATCCTTTATTAATCTAGTATCATTTTAACCTTAAACGCTATATATAAATTATTGCCTTAATAAATAAATAAAATATAATAACATTTGTTTTATTCAATTTGTCTACATAATTCTACCATAGATCTATATGAATTTTCAGTATGTTTTTAGTGCATTATTGTGCCTTTAACCCCCTACATATATGTAATGGACTGTTCTTTCTTTTAATTAAGACCATTCCATTTAGTGACAAAGGGGTGTTTTAGAGAAAGGAAAATGACTGATCTGCAGCCAGACATTGTGTAAACCCTGGTCAGGCTGATCTGGGTTTACAGTGAACGCAAAGGCTATTATAGTTATGCTTAGCGGGTTAAGGATTAAATATTGCCCATAAAGTATTCGTGTTTGAATCTTTGTTTATTTCGGAAAGTTGTTGAATGTTATTTCTTTAATGACTGATATTCAGTATTTAAGCTTCAGTTTGTTATAAGTGCATTGTAAAATCAACAATGAGTAATATTCAAACACAATTTTTTTTGAACTTTTCAAATAAACTAACTGGGGGGCATATGACTGTGGATTGCCATGTGTCCCTTTAAAACTATTTACTTTACTGTTCTGTAACGCTAGAGAAAAGGAAAGCATCATGAATAATAAATTGCATATTTACTGGAGAACTTTATAATTGTAAACATTTTACTTATTGGCGAAGCTGGAGAAGAATGTTTGTAATTATGTTATTGGATGGTAGGTGGAAATTATTGTCTTAATAGTGGTTACATGTTGATGTCCTGGCACAGGTTCAGGAAGTATTCAAGGCACAGATGTAGACTGAAGTGTACCGGGCAACCCTCGAACTCATGGCCCCCCATCTCCTTCTCCAGCAAGTGTTTACATGTTGCTATGCTAGCACATGTTTAGCAGATATTCTCGGCAAAGATGTAGATTGAAGCTTTACCGGGCAACCCTCGAACCCACGGCCCCCAACAACCCCGTCTCCTTCTGCGGGCAACCCTCGAACCTATGGCCCCAACCCCAACTCCTTCCCCAGCAAGTGGTTACATGCTGCTATGCTGGCACGGGTTCTGAGCAAGTATTCTAGGCATAGATGTAGATAGAGGGGAATTAACTGGGTAACCCTCGAACCCATGGCCCCCAGCTCCTTCCTCAGCAAGTATTTACATGTTGCTATGCTGGCACGGGTTCTGAGCAAGTCTTCTAGGTGCAGATGTAGATTGAAATGTATCACGCAACCCTCGAATCCATGGCCCCCCAACCCCGTCTCCTTCCTCAGCAAGTGTTTACATGTTGCTAAGGCGGCACTGGTTCTAAGCAAGTATTCTAGGCGCAGATGTAGATTGAAATGTTTCATACAACCTTCGAACACATACCCCCGACCCCGGCCCCACTCACCAACCTCGATATGGCTTTCAATTTGGAAATCTTTGCAACTCCATCTATCATTCCACCTACAGTGAGTGTACTGATATGGTGCCCACTCCTATGGTCGTTTCCCAGCAACCCAGCTTTTCGTCATTAGGAATCACGCTGTCCGTAACATCCCTTAACGTCATGTCCCGTCCCGTTGTGTCCCGTCGCAGCATGTAACAACTCAAACAGTTTTGAATGCATTGTTTCTGAACTTCATACTATACCCATAACAACTGATGACCTTATGTCCCTCTACATCAGCCATTGCTGATTGCCTAATTTATTACATTTGTTTTACTTACAAATGTCCACTCTAATAATGTATTATGAACTTCCCTTCTATTATTTGCATTTCTCAAATAGTTTCCAATGGATTATTCCGAAACTTCATATACACATAACAACTGATGACCTCATGTCCCTTTACATCACACATTGTGAATTTATTACAGAATTATGGCCCTTTGATTTACTTAGATTATTGTATAAAAGAATATTGTATAATGAACTGCATGTGTCTTTCACTTCAAAGGTTTTAAAAGTATTCATCACCTTCAGTTATTATAAGTTCAAGTTATCCGAGTATTAAAGATGAATGGCCACCTTTTTTGTAGTATTATCAATTAACAAATGTAACTCTTAAACGTCATAGGAACATGCCTTGATAGTCCCGGAGAGAAACATATATTTATTTGTATGTAAAAATAAGTATTATTGATACTACTTTTACCACTGCGTGACTGCACGGGGATTACCACTGCTTGACTGCACGGGGATTACCACTGCGTGACTGCACGGGGAAATGAAGTAAATGTGACTTGTAAAGCTGTACAATTATTGCCAGATAATTGATAAATACATTTACCTGAGGATTAATTTACCTGTTCAAAGTTTTCTACATCATCAAGTAAAATCCTGTTCATGCTTTTCACAGATATTGCAATGATAGCTATTGTTGTGTATTGATTTCGATTTAAATAAACATAAAAGTGTTCATGAAACAAAACATGGTCAGGGAACTTTAAAAGGTGTATGGGTAATCTACACTACCATCACCTCCATCACTATCAAAGAATTTTGTTCCAGGACCCACCGATAGACAAACTTGGATCTGCACCTGTATTAAATGGGGATTATACAACGCTGATGAGAAAATCATAAAACACACCATTTTATTTGTATTTAAGTCTTCCAGTTATATTCCTATCATAACAAGTAATACATACAGTCCCATGGCACCTCATATAAATGTATGAAATGAATAAAGTTGTATGACAAATAAGATATTCTGAAATCCTTCTGGGCCGTCGGACAATAAGCAGAGTTTACTCAACTATCGTTTATGGTGAATTAGTTCTCAAGAGAACTCGGCAGTGTTTGTTTCACGACTGAGTGATACCAGATACGACTCTGCATGGTCACTCATGTTTTTTTTGTATAAATGAAACCTGAACAATTGAATATAAACTTTGTTTAACCTTTTGCTAACAACTAATTGACAATGTTTTCAGTATAATAACAATATAATAAAATAACGTACAGGGGTGTTCCTGGGGCTAATTTAGGTATACACACCATCGAGTTTTGGATTCACAAATGTGCCTTACCCCACTATACCTTCAGTTTTCATTGCATATTTCGCATTTTTAGCCCTTACCTGGGCATACGCACTGACGCACGTGCGTACAGGATATTAAAGAAGCAAACAAATAAAAAGGGCTAAAATGCAAAAGATGCAATAAAAACTGAAGGTATAGTGGGGTTAGGTACATTTGTGAATCCAAAACTCGATGGTGCGTATACCTAAATTAGCCCCAGGAACGCCCCTGCCCTGACGTATATGTATGTGACAGTCTGGTGGTTTATCCTTTCATGTCCTTTAAAGATACAAGTATTGATAGCCATTGCGGGTTAACTATTTCCATAGTTTTCTTACTAATTAGGAAATATTGTCGAGGCAATTTATGGAATATTGTCGAGGCAATTTATGGAATATTGCCAAGGCAATTTATGGAATATCATAAAAGATGAAAGGAGCCAGAGGACAAAAATTCCAATTGTCTGCTCGCCATGCTGCGTGCTCATTGATACAGGATTAATAGAAATCAATATAAATTCTTTAATAATATATCAATTTGACCATTCAATATTACGTTGGATGAGTAACTCAGACACAAATTTTTCTCCTCAGATGAGCAAGAAAGGCAATATTTAACACATCATGATGCAGCATGCAAGAGACAAAGTCACAGCATGTTCTTTCACAGTTGTTATAATTAAAAGTACAGTATTGTGATGTCACATTTGTATACGCCCGTAGGGACGTATTATGTCAAGGTGTTGTCAGTCCGTCTGTGCGTTAACTTTTACCTGACAACACTGGAACTTGGTAAACATCTTAGCATGATCCAATGAATACACCTGATAAAGGACCATAACTCTCTGGTTCATTTTTTAGCTCTTTTTTCTTTACCAAACTTTAACAGATTGTTAGTATCAAGGAAAACTCAGACAAGTTCGAAAAGCAGCTAGATCAGACCAGGAACAGCAGAGTTATTGCCCTTGATTTAGTTGAAAATGTTATATTTTCCTCGTTAAGACAACTAAGGGCCGTTATTTTTCATCCGATCTTTACCAAACTTACCAGATTGTTAATGTTAATGAAAGCTCAGATAAGTTCGAAAAACAGCCAGATCGGACTAGTAACAGCGGAGTTATGTCCCTTGATTTAGTTAAAAACGCTATATTTTGACTCGTTAAGACGATAGGGCCTTCATGTTTCATCCGATCTTTACCAAACTTTACCAGATTGTTATTGTCAATGAAAGCTCGGACAAGTTCGAAAAGCAGCCAGATCTGACGAGTAACAGTGGAGTTATGGCCCTTGGTTTAGTTAAAAATGCTATATTTTGCCTCGTTAAGACGATAGGACTTTCATTTGATCTTTAACAAAATTTACCAGATTTTTTTAATTTTTGTTTTATTATTAGTATATTTTTTTGTTTACATTTTTGTTTGAATTTTCTTCTTTTTTTCAATTTTTGTTCTTCAATATTTGATTTGATTTGATTTTTTTTTCATTTTTGTTTGTTTGTTAATGCCGTGGTGGATTTGACGAAACTTAGCAGGAAGCATTGCTATGATTTCTAGAGCCTGTTGCGGTTTTTTCCGGTTCATTGATTTTTGATGGAGTTATGGCCCCTTGACATTTTTACTTTTAAATTTTAAATTTCTTGTCGGCGCTACTCCTCCTAACTGCCTTGTTGGATTTCGACGAAACTTGGCAGGAAGCCGATTGTCTAGTTGTGCATGTTGCGCTTTTGTTCCTGTTTGCTGATTTATGATGGAGATATGCCCCTTTGACATTTTTACTCTTTTTCTTTTGTCGGCGCTACTCCTCCTAAACGGCTTGTTAGATTTCTACGAAATTTGGTAGGAAGCCTCAGTATGATGTCTAGTTGTGCAAAGCGCAGTATATCAATGACATCTTGAACAAGTTAAAAAACTAGCAAGATCTTGTTAGTAACAACAGAGTTACGGTCCTTGATTTGTTGTGAAAAATGCTATATTGTATTATTGTATTTTCCTTTGTTAAATCTGTAATTACTTCATTTCTTATCTGATCTTTACCATATTTGTTTAGAATGTTAATATAAACCTCACCCCAAATTAGAGATATTCTGAACTATCTGACATTATGATGGAATATATATGTAATAATGAACTGTTATGTCCAGCTAGTGGACTTGATTGCTCCTCTTGTGTACAGTATATATGTTTTGTGATTTAATGATCCCTTAATATATGGTAGTGTGGGTATAGGCTAGATGGTATTTTAGAGTGTGTTTTAGAACGGAAACAGACGCATGAAGTGGAGCGAATGTGTCTTGCTATCTGAAGACATTCTAAAATACCTTAATTTTAAACCACATCATCCACTCGTTGTTCATATCTTTGAAGCAAACGTTAAAAAACATATTTTTCGTGCAAGCACTTTGTCTTTGTCTTCAAAATAAGACACACCCTTAAATTTACAGGCAGTATACTGCGCATTTAAAGGGACACAATCGTAGCAATTATTTTAAAACTCACAACATTCCATTACTGGATTAATAAATGAAGCTGTTAGATTTGATGCTTGATTTATTAAACTACTTCAGGATTGCCATGTGTCCCTTTAAGGTGCAAAACAGGGAAGCTGTGCCTAACATCATGATATATGACTTTCAATTTCATTTCTTTTAGCTTTTCACAATATTCAGATATCCTACATTTCTTATCAACTTTATGATAAAACCGGATAAAATATCAGTATCAGATTCAGCTGGACTTGAACAATTCCCACACAATTGAAACATGGATACAGATCTGAAACTTTCAAGATCTTCTCATTATTAATATTCAGGAAATGTCTGTGTTACAATACCAGGAGTGTGAACATGTTTGTACATCTTTCAATATCAATTAGCAACTCATTCATCAGGTTTGGAAACTTAGTCATAAATTGTAATACCTCATGTACCATTTGAGATTAGTGGAGTCTAGCCTTTAAAAATCTATAAAAACAACAACAACAACCAATTCCTGCTATCAGCCTATATTTATTAATTTCTTTTCAAATCTATGGAATGGGGTGGGAGGTTTCCGGTCACTCCTATCCCCACTCCCACCCCTAGATATGCTACTCATTTACTACAGTCTTTGTGAGTTTGCCTGCATTCAGAGGAATGCGAAAGTATACAGTAGCATCGAACATCATGTGATTTGCCAAGTGAGTTGCCAAGTGTCTTGCCGAACTTACAGCAATATTAGCTGTAGTGGTGAATGGAACTATATGTGATGCAGTTGTGCATGTCATCGATGTACCTGTCCTGAGGTGATGACCCTGACTGCCGCATGCTGTGATGTCACCTTGGCTAGGACTGGTCCTAGCCATAAGGTTACAGGTTTGAGATGCAGTTGCCAAACACGGCACTTGTGACCTTGAACAAGGTCATTGCACCGCTTGTCAGATAGGGACCTAAATAGAGTGAACCCTGCTGTCCTGGTGTCTATCCTCTAAGCAAGGAGAAACAAACGGAGCAATTTATTATACTAGCTGTATTTTATTCAACGATAAAATACAGGTGCGTATTTATTATTTCGATTTTAACACAATAATAACCCCATTGTTTACGCTATTGTGGGGGGCGCTATATATTATCTCGGAGGTCAAGGTTACATCAGGCTGCTATGTTTACAGGCTGTTCCATTGGGCGCTTCCGTTTGCAAAGTTTTGCGTGGTACAGTATGTTTAAATACACTAGTAGTCACGTGACAAACAATTAAGTCATTGCTTACGTAATATAGCTTGCGCTGTATGACGTCAAACGTTCTCCGCTTGTTCAAGATGCTTATTAATGTTATGTGTACTGGTGCATATGATGGGTTTATATCGGGGGTGTGCAAGGTTTGGGAGCATGGCAAGTTTGTTGTAAATAACATTTCATTAAAATTACTGTTGAGTTTGTCTTCGTGACATATATTTACCAAGTGACGTCATGTAACTTGGCGCTTCCAACGGATGAAAATATGTGGAGAATTAATGGAACAGCCGTATTTTATCGTAGAATAACATACAGTTGTCTCTCTTCTTTGTGTATATGGAAGACTGCGCAGGTCATGTTAGAATAATCAATAAACAATAATATAATTCACGTAAAAACATTTAATTGCTTAAAAAACCACAGAATATATTTGATATTTGAAGAGTTAGGTTTTTATCTGAACATTAGGCTGTGATGGACATTGCTTCATAGACTTAATTGGAATAGATTTCAGATTAAGAGAAACTATTGTTTGACTTTGATCTTGTTCTTTGATGTTGTGTTGCTGTTATCATTGATGTAGATCTTGGACAGGCACAGTGTTATGACTGGTTAGCAACACATGTCAGATTAACCATTCTAAAGGTTCTACGGGCACTCTGGCAATGAGATAATGAAAAAAGATGTTCTTGTAGCGATCATGTACTTAGGGATCTTGTGTTGTCACAACGAGTTAGATTGAACTTGAGAGAGTACCAGCTGTATTTACAGTCAGTAGGTACTGTGATTGGCACCTTTTTGAAGAAAAAGCAGAACATGATGATCATTTTGTCCATCATCTTGAATGGTGAACCATCTTGTCATAAACATTTAACATCGGATATAACTTTTCATTATATACTCTTCGTGTGACAATAGTCACGTTCCATTTATATAAAGGTCATGGTCAAGGTCAATTTTTGTCACAAAAACTTAACATTGTGGATAACGTTTCATTTATTTCTTCATCAAACTGTAATTATGCTTCATGAAATAAACAATATCAATAACAGGGAATAATCACTATAAAACAGTCTATTAAATCATTTTAGAATTATAGTTTGCTTAAAATTTGCCATATCAAAAAATCAAAAAAATCATTGCTCAATGGGTACTGCAAACGCTCAAAATATGCTTTTTATGCAAAAAATAGAACTCGCAGTGTTCTGAGAACACATTGAGTGTCTCCTATATAAGAATCACTCACAGTGTTCTGAGAACACATTGAGTGTCTCCTATATAAGAATCACTCACAGTGTTCTGAGAACACACTGCGTTCCATGTTTTGAAGAAATTGAATATTTTATGTGTTTGCACTCATTGAGTAACAAGTTTCTTAACTTTCTGATATGGCAAATTTTAAACAAAAAATAATTCTAAAATGATTTAATAGACCGTTTATAAATGGAAATAAACAACAAATATATATATATATACGCCCCCACCACATAAAAATAAACCATTTGGATCTGCACACTTCCTGTGTTGTGCTTAGTGTTGGCACAGCGTGTTAGGGATACAGCATAATTAGTACACAAATATTTGTTTGGCATAGTGTGTACCATTTAATTGTATTCAGTTTAGTTGTTAGCATAATTCTCTAAGTTGTAACGCTTCTGAGCTTCGTCAACTGTTTCAGTTTATGTGTTAATAAGCATATTCTGCCTTTAATAATAGAATTAAAATTATCAATTAGGATGTAAAAATGGTTGCGTTAAATAGCAACTTAGAGGTAGAAAATCTAGAGCTAATTTGTTTGACCAATAAGAACTTCAAACAAATCTAAACCAACTCTCAGAGTATTTAGAAAGTTTCTGGATAAAAGATGTTTTCCCATGGGTGCAATAACGTGTCGGTACAAAACGTAAACAGGATATAACCATCGCCAATACATACTCATAGTCGGGGTTGTCAACGGATTACATGTGAAATAAAAATCAATAACAAGGGGATTAATAGGATAACAATATTTCCTCCGAATTTCCAACACGCTGTTACCAATGTGTAACTAAATGAGGAGCTCCACTCTCATTGATTATACGTACAATTGGCTTGCGTAAAACTGCCGTAAAAAGTGATATTGAGCTCTGTGGAGTGGTGACTCACGGTTTGTTGTCATCTACTCATGTCTTCAGTTGGAATGTCTCCAGGCACCTATAATGGGATTTTGTTCCTTCGCCGCTATTTTGCTTTTCACACGCTTTAAAATGGATCATGTGCACAACTTGTCTTTTATGTCATGAAAGTGTTCTCTGCCACTCATGATAATAATGACATTTTGCTTTTTTAACCACAATCGAATTAATGACGTTGTGTGGTTTTGAGATCCAGATAAATTTCGATCTCTGTTTCTTTTTATGTTTAAAATGTCTAATAGTTACAAGCTTAACTGTTTTGTATATAAGAATGATAATCGAACACATGCTTATTGATTTACAAAAATAAAGGAAATAGCGAGCCGTGACCATTAAAAAACAATTTTGCTCAACCCTAGAATATTGCTAATGTCGTGGCAGGTCTATTGTCAGTTTTCAGATACAAACTTTATCATGAGTTTAGGTATGAAAGCCATTTTCAAAGATCAGCAGAGCTTATGCCATGGCGTGGTGTCCGTCCGTCCGTCTGCCTGTCTGTAAACTTTTTTTGTACCGACTACTCCTCTGAAACTACTGCATGGATTTTCATGAAACTTTACAGAAATATTGCCCATGAAGTTTAGTCTTAGCAAAAATTCATGTTGATGTGAAATCCAAGATGGCCGCCAAAGCTAAAAATGGATTTTTAAAAAACAAGTTTGTAGCGACTACTTCTTGAAAACTGTAAGTGGTATTGTTATGGGACTTTTTCAAAAATGATCAGCATGACATGATTTTGGTCCTTGTCGAAAATCATTTTGATTCGACATTAAACATGGCTGCCAGCGGCCATCTTTGTTTAAATAGAGTTATATATATTACAACTTGTAAAGACTACTTTGAAACAGGAATGCTGATCTAGCTATCAGAATCTGCCAGTAGAGCTTCAAGGTCATTGACCTTTTGTTTCATGTTTATGATTATATAAACTAGATCAGGGTGTGTGCAAAGTGTTTCCGTTGGATAGAGTCATACTCCCACAATTGATTCCTTGTATTTATAGTATTATCTATTCCACGCTCATCGTGCAGTTGCCTTCAAGAACCCATCCAAAAAACATTTGCTCATCAAATATTTTGCCCTTGCTCACTTCAACAGTAAGACATTGTCGGATATGTTTTGATGATGAATTGTGTTTTACGTCCTTTTCAGCACATGTTAGGCCATATATGATGGTCAGTTGTTTTGTGGTAAAGGCAATACCACCCCATTTTTCCTGGGTAGAACCAGTACAGTATTATCTGTACACCACACGTAAGAATCGACACTTTCTCACATGACGAGTCAAGCTCTTTAAACCTTTGAGAGGCAAGAACGTTCTAGACACAACCTTAACCATCCCAGCCACCAATGGGTTCGGATTAAAAACAAAATAATGATGCATGGACTGACAATGAATGTGCATCTTTACATGATGTTGACCTTGATTATAGAATAGTGATGTTGACCTTGATTATAGAATAGTGATGTTGACCTAGATTATAGAATAGTGATGTTGACCTTGATTATAGAATAGTGATGTTGACCTAGATTATAGTATAGTGATGTTGACCTTGATTATAGAATAGGGATGTTGACCTAGATTATAGAATAGTGATGTTGACCTAGATTATAGAATAGTAGATCTGACTTGAAACTCCAGATGCTGTTATAAATACTCCTTCAGCTTGATTGCAAATCGAGTATTTTCATGAAATTGCATTTTGATAAAATTGAACTTGATGCTGGTAGAGGATTGAAGAAAATTACAAATACACACCAAAAACTGTAAACATGTAAATAAACTTGTATTATAATGGATTTATAATTCATTTAACATTTTCTCCCTCGGTCTAAGCTTTTCTGGCAACAGTTTGGTATTCGCTTTGAGTTTTTAAGCTCTAGCTGGCATCTGCCAAATATGCTTTTTTGAAAGACTGAAACTTCTCACAATGTTGTTTGGGTGATGCCCATCTTTATAGTCGCCAGCCACCAAGGATTAAGGTCTGTTTTCCTGAAATGGCTTGGCAGGTTTCAATGAAACTTAGCAGCAATATTTTGCTTTGGTAGATCCCTTTCAGTTGGTAGTTTTGTCACACTCCATCATTAGAGACATATGTGACTGAGTGGTTAGAGTCTCTGACTTGACATCACTTGCCCCTCACTGCTGTGGGTTCGAGTCCTCATGGGTCTAGGAATCTTTATGTGAGGAAGCTATCCAGCTCACCCAGGCTTGCTGAACGTCTGTGATTCTACCAGGGTGCCCGCCTGTGCATGGAAATTGCCGGGGTCTTCCTCCACCATTGGAAGCTGGAAAGTTGCAATATGACCTTAGCTGTTGGTGTGACTATAAAATCCAATTCAGTTCAGTTGACAACTGTCTTTCAATTTGGCTGCCACTGTTATTAAAATAGTCCAACAACTTCAAACTGATCTTTGGAAATTGTTTCCCCAAATCTAGTAAAATTGTATTATATGCACTTATTTCCTTTATAATGTTTTCTCTACATATTTTAATACTTACCGTACAATCCCTAATAAACGCCCCCGGGGGCGCGTAACATTTTTGAAAAGGGGAGCGTTTATTTGACACTAAAAATAAATTTTACTTTTAAATCCGACATTATTTAAGATTTTCTTTACCAAGAAAACCAAAGACCACCCGTCAATCAATCAATTGTGTGTTCCATTGTGAATGAAACACTGATTAACTTGCATCTTTTGGTAAGTTTTAAAAAAAATATTTCTGGGGTGTGGGAACATTTATTATGGGAGGGGCATTTATTAGGGATTATACGGTATTAGTCGAAATGATTCCCTTTCAGATATTTACCAAACATGGATTCAAGATAGCCGCTAGTGACAATCTTCGTTTACATAGACTTAATAGACTTAGGGGGAAAACATTTGTACTGCTGCTCCTGCAGACTTCATATCAAGATTGTGGCAGATGTAGGAACTTTTTATCTCTGTGTCGATTTCCTGTAAAATTCAGAATGGCCATCATTTTAAAAATAATTCGATAACAATTGTTATCACTGCTCCTCTAGAATTACAGGAGGTATACATACCGTATTTCCCCTATTGTTTGGGGCGCTTGTTTCAGCCAAAGGTTTTTAGGACCTTTAAGACAAATAATTGACTTAAAATAGATAACAATTGTTATCAATTACAGGAGGTATACATACCATATTTCCCCTAGTTGCAGTACCCGGGCGCTAAACAAAATGCCAAGGGGCGCTCCTATAAAATAAAAACATTTCTTTTTTTTAAATTTAATTTCGACTTTTGAGGGTGTTTTTTGGATACAAAAGTTCAACAATGTATTGCAGAGGAATACAGAATAGGAAAGTTTGATGTCTTAAATTTGAATTATGTTGAAACTAAGTGAATTTTAGTTTGTTTAGGCAATACTGGTACTCATAAAGAGTATGCATGATGTTGCGTGATTTAATTACACCAAGAAACATGCACATTGAAACATAAATAAAAAAAAATCAGCTGGAACTTGTTCAGTGAATTTTAAATTCATGGAACTTATTTTATAAAATCAATATTAAAGGGACTAAACACAATCTTTTTTCTTTTCTTTTTTTCAGTCACCACCAATCTTGAAGTTTTTATCAAACATTACAATTTGCATCTCGATTTATTAATCCAGTATCATTTTGACTTTAAACCTGCTTGCATATAATTAAATACAATATTGAGTTTTCATTTTTTCTTCTTTTTCTACCATAGGTTTAAACATATTACTGGTGCAATATAATCAACAGTTAGTAATGTGCAAACACAATTTGCCTTATAATATTATTAAAATTAATATTAATGAGAACATATGCAATTTATGTGAAAAACTAACAGGACGCCGCGAGTTTTAAAACAATCAAGATTGCCGTGTGTTCCTTTAATGAAATGGAAAGGTTTGAACCTTTAATAATCAGCTGTGATCATTAAAATCGTCTTGGTGCATGTGTGTGTGGAGATTGCTAGGGTACAATTGTTGCCATGTGACTGTAACCCTTGGTAATAGTAACCCCTCTATGAAACAAACCCCAAGATGTACATTTTGACACATTGTGATGATTTCAATTTTGTTTGACTGATTGCTGGCACATGTGACTTCCAGTCCAGTTGAACTTGCCAAAGGTTATGAAGGTCCACCATGCTCCCTCTGATTGGCTGTTCAGGTCACATGACCTCTCATTTTCACAGGATGATAAATATTGATGCTAATCAGTGATGATGGTGGTGAGAGAAGGTGCTGATAAGAATGATAAGGCATGGAGAGGGCGTCATCAAATAAATAGTTGAAATGAAATTAGCTACGTGATAATCACAGAAGCAGCCGGCTGTCATGGGCCACCATGTATATGGTGGCTTCTGTACAAGTTTGCTGTTTAATTTATAGTTTGTGTCAAAATGTGGAATATTCTACTTTACTAGGGTCATATCAAAGAGCATGGTAAATATCAAGCACATCCTATTCAGTAATGTTAAAAATCAAGGATGCAAATATTTATATATGGGGAACAGCTGTTCTAATAATTTAAACCCTAACCCTAAACAGAAAAAATATTTTAAAAATATTTAATTGTAGAGGCACTTTTCCCAGCAAAAGGTATTGTTAGTCTTTTTTTTTTAGGTATGTTTCTTTTATACTGAGAGTTAAAGTCAGTGGGGGAGGGTGGGTGGGGGAGTGGGGGAGTGGAAGGGTGGGTGGCTGGGGGTGTGGGGAGTGGGGGCGAGGGGCTCAAGCTCAAACCTTTATGGGTCTGTTAAGTTTGTTAAATTTTGTATCCTCTCGGTATATCAAGGCTGTGAACCAAATTTGGTGTTATACCAACGATGACTTAATAAATAGAATGTTGCTGTCTCAATTCTTATTGCTGAGGTTAAAAGTCTGGATTCTAAGTATATTTTAATGTATATTAATAATTCATCTTTTTGTCAATCCATTATAGCGAAAAGCGTGACAAGGTCAGGCCAATGGCATACGTAGGTAAATACATCCATCCAGTACTCAAAATGTTAAAGGGACACTGTCCGTAAGTAAGCAGATATTGAACATAACCAAATAACTGTCTGACATTTATTCAGTGAAATAAATACATGAAAACATGAGCATAGACACTAAGAAGTCTGTAGTAATACATTCATGAGTTTGAAAAAAAAAAGCTTAAATTATTATTTGTAAATAAAGTGGGACCCACTGTATTTACCTTTTCTGCGATCACGTGACTTCCATTAGCGCATTAGGTTTTCATCATAGTATTTACAACGTAATATGTATAGCCCGCTTAGCTCAGTTGGGAGCTAGGTTGACCACTTTACGTTCACTATTATTACCGCGAGTGTAATTTTAGTTTGGGCTGCGAGTTCAAACGCCCGAAATGGTTTCTCTTTTTTTTTGTACCGCGACTGAATTCCATCAAACAATCCTGCTTTAATTAGTAAATATTCAGTAATGTTTGGTGTGTAATGTTTGCGAACATAATTAGTGTGTGTTTTATAAGCTAAAAGTTACGGACAGTGTCCCTTTAATGTTATATAAACATATTTTCATTCAACAATATTTTTTTTTAACTTTTAAGTGATACAACTTCCAAATTGGATCAGTGGGTGTATTAGGTGTATTAGGATGTATACGCTACATATTATAATGCACCCACATGTATCCATGACCTTGACATTTAGCTATTAGGTGTATTAGGATGTATACGCTACATATTATAATGCACCCACATGTATCAATGACCTTGACATTCAGCTATTAGGTGTATTAGGATGTATACGCTACATATTATAATGCACCCACATGTATCAATGACCTTGACATTCAGCTATTAGGTGTATTAGGATGTATACGCTACATATTATAATGCACCCACATGTATCAATGACCTTGACATTCAGCTATTAGGTGTATTAGGATGTATACGCTACATATTATAATGCACCCACATGTATCAATGACCTTGACATTCAGCTATTAGGTGTATTAGGATGTATACGCTACATATTATAATGCACCCACATGTATCAATGACCTTGACATTCAGCTATTAGGTGTATTAGGATGTATACGCTACATATTATAATGCACCCACATGTATCAATGACCTTGACATTCAGCTATTAGGTGTATTAGGATGTATACGCTACATATTATAATGCACCCACATGTATCCACGACCTTGACATTCAGCTATTAGGTGTATTAGGATGTATACGCTACATATTATAATGCACCCACATGTATCCTTGACCTTGACATTCAGCTGTAAAGAGACAGAAAAATAACTTGCAAAACAACGTGTTTAACATTTTTTTCTGTCAAAAATATATTTCAGTTATACAACTTTTCAAAATGTGTTTCATTGTAAACCTTCGACTCTCACCGCTGCGGGTGGGAGCTCCACTTGTAAGTGAGGAAGTGTCGATTCTTACGAATGGCGGGTTCTACCCAGGAAAAGTGGGTGGTCTACCTCCACCACAAAAAAAATCGACCATCATATAACCTTACATGTGTTGAAAATGACGTAACTTACGTGTTGAAAATGACGTAAAACACCATACAAACAAATAAACAAATCAAATCTGGGTCAATGGGAGTATTTATAGGGCGTAACTATATATATGTGTCAATGACCTTGACATTTCAATTTAAAATGACTGAAAAATAACCTGAAAAAATAAGTTAAATAACTTGGAAAAAATAATTAAACATTTGCACAGCTTTTTTTCTCTTTAATCAATATAATCTATTACAGATTTATCAGTAGGTGTGTACATACATACATACATACACAATTGTGTATCACTTTGGTGTTTATTGCTTTTTAGAAGGCAGACTGGTACTACCTATTTCAGGCCAAGTATGTGCCAAGTTGTCATGGTTGGCATCTAATTAACAAGTGATTGATAACAACTTAATTGGTTTTGTTAATTATTGTAGTAGTTGTGCTAATTAAAACTGACATCAGAGGGACACCTGCTGGCTCAGAAGATACATTTCTCCTCTGTTCTAGGATAATGTTTATATAATTAACACTGTTTTCTTGTACCCTAATACAAAAAATATGCTCTAATATAAATTAATTGATCAGAATTAAATTTTAGGTGGAAATGCATTTTAATTGACCTATATTAATAAAAAATAAGGCACATGTAGAGAGCTTGTGTTAGTGATCACTTTGGCATTTAGTGCACATGTTTTTGTCCATGCCGACAGACTGCTGTCCATCGATGCAGAGGGACTTATTATATTTACACATTTTCCAACTGTCTATTAAAACATTTTAGAATTAATTTTTGTTTAGAATTTGCCATATCAAAAAAACAAGAAACTCATTACTCAATGAGTTACTGCAAACACTCAAAATATCCTTTTTTAAAAAAAAAAATACAACTCACTGTGTTCTCAGAACACAATATAGTGTCTCCTATATAAGACTGAGAACACAATATAGTGTCTCCTATATAAGACTGAGAACACTATATAAGACTGAGAACACAATATAGTGTCTCCTATATAACACTGAGAACACAATATAGTGTCTCCTATATAAGACTGAGAACACAATATAGTGTCTCCTATATAAGACTGAGAACACTATATAACACTGAGAACACAATATAGTGTCTCCTATATAAGACTGAGAACACAATTAGTGTCTCCTATATAAGACTGAGAACACAATATAGTGTCTCCTATATAAGACTGAGAACACAATATAGTGTCTCCTATATAAGACTGAGAACACAATATAGTGTCTCCTATATAAGACTGAGAACACAATTAGTGTCTCCTATATAAGACTGAGAACACTATATAACACTGAGAACACAATATAGTGTCTCCTATATAAGACTGAGAACACAATTAGTGTCTCCTATATAAGACTGAGAACACAATATAGTGTCTCCTATATAAGACTGAGAACACAATATAGTGTCTCCTATATAAGACTGAGAACACAATATAGTGTCTCCTATATAAGACTGAGAACACAATATAGTGTCTCCTATATAAGACTGAGAACACACTGAGAACACACTGAGTTCCATGTTCTGAAGAAAAATGAATATTTTAAGTGTTTGCACTCATTGAGTAATGAGTTTCTTGACTTTCTGATATGGCAAATTCTAAACAAAAACTAATTCTAAAATGATTTAGGTAATAGACTGTTTTCTGTTAAATATAGTGGAAATCTTAGAATATTAAGGATGATGGGAGGTATATAGTACTGGTTCTACCCAGAAAAAATGTGGTGGTCTGTCTCTACCACAAAAAATCGATCGTCATATATACATGGCTTCACACTGTGCTAAAAATGACATAAAACACCATTCAAACAAATAATTCAAGAGACAGTACTCTTGTGAGTGTATGCTGTGAACTTATTTTTGAGTTGTTTCCCTTCCCTGATAGAGCGTGTGCTGTATGCAGGGGAGACAAATCCTCCCTTCTTACCAAACATTTTAAGAAATTAAAGAAAGGGGTTTTGCGTCCCATTACACATCATATAAAGTTATATTGGGACAGCAACCTCAGAGGGAAATGAGATGAAGGGAGCGAACCTATGCTGGGCAGAGCAGAGGTCTGTAGCTCTAAAGCAAAAGTCTTGTTGACTGAGCTACCAAGACTGCCCGTGCTTTAAAGGGACACATGGCAATCTTGATTTGTTAAAAACTGAAGGCGTCCCATTAGTTTTTCTACATAATTTGCATATGTACAATCAGTAATATTAATTATTAGAATAGTTCAAAGGAAATTATTTTTAAATATTACAAGCTATTGATTATATTGCACCAATAATACATTAACAAAATTAATATTGGTTAAATAACGAAGAAAACTGAAATCTCAATTATGTTTTTTAATTATATGCAAGCAGTTTTAAAGTGAAAATGATAGTATACATGATTAGTAAATGCTTGATATTAAACTCAAGATTGCCATGTGTCCCTTTAAGGAAATGGGTCATAAAATGAAGGATTAAGTCATTTTACCACCAGGTAGCAAATCATACATGTTGCGCTCCTACTGATATGTCCATGGTATATAAAATGCTATGTTTTTACAAAAGATGCTGTTTTTCAAGGAATCTCAAATTAAACCATTTCACAACTATGTTTGTTTATTTTGTTTGTATGGTGTTTTACGTCATTTTCAACACATGTGTATGGCGGTCGATTTTTTGTGGTGGTTCAGGCAGACCCCCCACCTTTCCTGGGTAGAACCAGTACTGTACACCTCCCACTCCGTAAGAATCAACACTTCCTCAATTTCTGTAGAGGCTCAATGCTGGAAAATCCCATAAGTAAGTGACTGGAACTTTAAATCTGAAACTTATAATAATATCTACCATCATCTTCCAACTTCCATATTTATATGTCGTAGACTTCGTTTTTGAGAAAGAACAATGGTACACATTTAGGGTAAAGTGTGTACGGATGTCTGAAAAGTGTAAAGTTTGAAAGTTCCTCATTCATGTCTTCCCTGTCAGGCACGTAGCTACCTGTACGCAAAGTTTGCAGTGGCATACACATTGTCCCAAATATTGAAGAAAAAAAAAAGTCCAAAAAATGCAATAAAAGCAAGAGCTAGTGGGGGTCAGGTAACTTCTTCATTTAGCTCGCTTTTTCATATATATTTTTTCTAGATTTTTTTTTTTTTTATAAATTTCAGACAAAATCAGCCTCATTTTGTTGCGGAAATGCCTCCAGATTGCACCACAGACGGTCTAGGGGAGAAAAAAATACGCGGGAGCATGCCCACGGACCCCACTAGACTGTTTGCATACACATTCTAAAGTCCCTAGCTACACTCCTGCTTGTAACCTCCTGGCACTGACCTTTCCCTATGTTTAAAAATTGTCAAAACTATGTCACTATATCAATTTGAAGAAAACAACTTTTTCTCTAAACCCTGCCATATTTTTAAAAAAAAAAGTTCAACACCAGTGAATCACTGAAAACAATAATTGTTTTGTTAATGGTTTATAATACTGTACATAATGTTGCATCCACATCATTCTGTAGAGCCATAAAATGTTTCAGTGGCATATATCTTCCACTTTTATAATCAAAATATGTCTAAGAAATAAACAAAAGATATTAAGGACATTAGTTCTCGGGCCATCTTTCATGAACATGTTTATGTTTATTTAAATCGAAATCAATACGCAACAATAGGTATTTACAATTCACATATTGCATTATCTGTGAAAAGCAGGAAGATTTGAACAGGTAAATTAATCCACAGGTAAATGTATTTATCAATTATCTGGAGTTGTGCAGCTATACAATTCAGATTTACCTCATTTCCCTGTGCAGTCACGCAGTGGTAAAAGTAGTATCTACGTCATGCAAATAATACTTATTTTTACATACAACTTGGTAACGGTTTTAAATTTATGTTTTTCTCTGGGACTATCAGGAAATGTTCATCAGATGTTTAAGAGTTAAATTTGTTAATTGATAATACTACAAAAAGGGTGGCCATTCATCTTTAAAATTGGTTTTGATAATATTGTTTCAAATTTAATACTGCTGGGTGATAGACGGCCATACGATAAGTTGAGAATACATTATGAGTAGCAATTACATCCAGTCTACCAATTTTCTTGTTACGCTTGTCAAAGATTGCTAATGATAAAAGACACATGAAAAATTGGTTTTATGTAGATTTACAGTTGGCTGTGACTATGATTTCAACAAAAAAAAAATATTTGGTCATGTTGAGAAATCTTTTTTTTTGTGGAATATAGATGCTTGTTCAAATAATAATAGAGTATTGAGGTGAAGGTCAAAATCCCCAACATGTTATAATGCCCCGAACAATGTTTTCCCCCACCAAGAGGGCAACAGGCATATCCAGGACAAATGTACAAATGTACAAATAGATTGTCTAATTCCCATCCCTTAGGGACAACATTTATGTCTAATTCCCCATAGGGCAGGAGTTAGTATCTCCCATTGTCAGTGCGGGATCTGTCTAATTCCCTTCCCTGAAAAACTAATATCTGTCTAATCTCCTGGGTTACCCGCCGCCCAAACGGTGAGGAAATACATTGATAGGTGCACAACGAAACAAAGAGTAATATTCAAATTGGTGAGGCTCAGACATTTATTACATTTATACCACAATAGCCAAAATACACACTGTGCATCGTGTAATACCCGAGGATATACACAGCATGTGTTAATTATTGTGGTATAAATACAATAGAGCATGAGCCTTGCTCGTGCATTATCTCCCCGTACACGTGCAAAACTCATGCTCTATCCTATACTTGTACCATAGCTCTAATGGTTTTCCTTTGTTGTTGCTTATGATATAATTTTCATAAACCTGAATGTCTGAGCCTTAGAACTGTGCTATAAATGCCGGTATATTTCAGCCGTGCTATAAATGACAAATTCGGCAGTTATACCATGGTCTACTCAATTTTACGCACGCGCAGTTGTAATGTTTACACACAACCTGTCAATCAAAACGACTAAACCTTTAACAAAACAGCACTCCTTGACATTGCATTTGCCCAATAATATACAAAGGCGATTCGCTGGAATAGTCAAAACATGCGTCATGGTCATGCCGCTTGATAATGCTATTTCTTGATTGGATCAAGCTGTTATTTTTACTGAAAACTGCAACGCCCTAAAACTTCTTGCACGCGCGTATTTGGATAAATGGCTATGGTACAAAACATTGATAGCAAATTTTTTCGTATGTCTACGGCCCTCGAGAAGCAGTATAAATCGCATATACTCGAAAAATTATGCTATAAATATTACTTAGTCAGCCCTCGATCATTTATTCCAAATAACGATCTGCATGCAGGAAATGTCCCAGCAACTCGTACTAATGTCTCTCAAATTTTCATATTGCTAAGAACAATAGGAAATGCCCGGTGGATTTATGTCTTAATGTTATGGATACAGACAAATAAACGAGAAAATAAGTAATGTGTTTTTACTAATGAATGTTTTATGACCAATGAGTAATGGCTGCATACAGATTGATTGTCGATGGCCGATTATAGTTGATGGCTTCGCGTTGTAAGAAGGAGAAAAAAACAGACAAAAAAAGAGATGGTTTTTCAGAAAAAGTATTGAAAAAAATATATGTCTCTCTGATCGTAACAGTTACCAATAGTTTTTGACTTTTTTTTTGAAAATTAATTCTCAGGTACTTTATAGCTGAATATAGTTTTAAAGGGACACTGTCCGTAAGTAAGCAGATATTGAGCATAACCAAATAACTGGCTGACTTTTATTCAGTGAAATGTATACATGAAAACATGAGGATAGACCCTAAGAAGTATGTATGAATACATTCGTGAGTTTTAAAAAAAAAAAGTTTTAATTATTATATGTAAATAAAGTGGGACCCACAATATTTACCTTTTCTGCGATCACGTGACTTCCATTAGCGCGTTAGGTTTTCCCCACAGTATGTATTGCGAAAGATGTATAGCCCGCTTAGCTCAGACGGTAGCGTTGTCGACCACTTTACGCTCACGCACACTATTATTATGGCGAGTGTAATTTTAGTTTGGAAGGCTTGAGTATAAACACCACAAAATGGCCCCAGAGAAACTTTTCTGATAATTTTATGCATTATGTTACTCGATATACATGTAAGTGATAGAATATGTGTAAAATTATTTATTTAATTCTTTGCTCCAGTTTTAAGGTTTGGCCAGTGGCTGGTTTATAAAGACATTTATATTGTTTCTATAGAAATTGGATATATACTGCCCCGGGTTTAGAAACGGGGTACATAATTTATAATGCTGTAAATTTTGGATGTTGTTGGCGGGATAGCTACTTTAAGGTTATTTAGAGCTGCTTCTGGAGTGTGGCCCCATACAGTAACTCGCAGGCTGATCAGGGTTTACAATGTCCAGCTGCTCATCAGTCATTTCCCCCAAAATACCCCTTTGTCACATAAATGGAATGGTCTTTAAAACCAAAGAAAGAACAGTCCATTATATAATTATATATATGTAACGGATTAAGGGTTAATAGCATCACTGGCTCTGTGGATAGCTGGGTGGATTTATGGAATCAGAAGACTTTGAATGTTCGAGCTTCACCTGCACCAGTGGGCTATTTGATATGTTCTTAGATAAGTTACTTAACCTTGACCATCAGACAGGAACATGAACTGGGCAGTCCTGTATATCAACGTCTGTTCTCTGAGCATGTTAAAGAACCATAGACATTTATTCGATAGTATGATTGAATTGAATTGGATTTTATAGTCGCCCCAACAGCTAAGGTCATATGGCGACTTTCCAGCTTCCATTGGTGGAGGAAGACCCCAGGTGCCCCTCCGGGCAATTTTCGTGCACGGGCGAGCACCTGGGTAGAACCACCGACGTTCCGCAAGCCAGCTGGATAGCTTCCTCACATAAAGATTCCTAGGCCCCTGAGGGATCGAACCTACAGCGGTGAGGGGCAAGTGATTTCAAGTCAGAGACGTTAACCACTCGGCCACGGACGCCCCATTCGATAGTATGAAAGAACAACAGGAAGTAAGAGTACATTCCCAGGATTCATGATGTGTTTTAGTAACAGTCGTCTCTCTTGGGTGGCTCGAAATAACCGAAATAATGTGTTTTTCAACAGTTAAAGTCACTATCCTGCCATCAACTGATGTCACAAGGTATATATATAACTTAATTACATACATTATTTTGAGAATCCAAACTCTATAGGCACAATTTAAACGGCTTTAACCATGCGTCAGGCCAAACCCCAAAACTGGCGCCAACGTCGAATTAAGATTTACCCAATTCATAATTAATTTTACACACCTTCATTCATGGGTATTTTAAGAACCTGTGAATAAAACCTATACTTTTAATCGGCACATTATATTATATCATCGGAACACCTGGAAAACGGTTTTGTAGTGTAATTTTACGATTATTTGTCGGGTTAGTTTCTGTAAATATCAACTCATAACTTCTATACAAAGGACAATGACAGTATTCCTTTATTCTTTCACAATTACATATTGTCCCCTATCTGACCGAAGATCAAACCATAAATCATTAAATTGCTTGATCCAGCATGCTTGAGGGATTAGAAGACATCATGGACAGAGTTGACAGACTTTGGAAATTGTCTTGTACTAGAATATTAACATGGAGACAATGATTATGCTGTCCAGCCAATAGCTGCATGATCCCAGAAGTCCTTCGCATCTGTCATCAACAAAAAAGGAAATTTCGGCTGAATTTGATGTTGATTTTGTTTTAATAATAATTAAACAATTCAGTGTAGTTTAAAGGCCATGCTGTATTTTATTGTATAAAACTCAAAATGGCCCCAGAGAAACTTTTATGATAATTGTATACATAATGTTACTCGGAGAGGTTAATCACCAGATTCTGAATAATAAAGCATTTTTAAACCATAACATGTGGCATGTAAATACACTAAACATGACTCTATACAGATATATCAAAGCAATTATTAAATGTATTTATTTTCTATACTTTCTGGAACAAAAATATTATCCCTAACTGTCAAATTTTGAATTTGGTGCATCTATCTGAATAGCTGTACCTGTAAAAATAAGATCAGTGATTGGTCAGAATGTTGAAACCCTTATCTTGAAGCGGACGGAATAGTAACTAACTGCAGTGTATACCTAATGTGTGTAATGGCCACCACCAGCTGGGGTTTAAGTAAAAGTCAGCAGTGAGTGTATCACCGGGCAACTATGTGCATCTTCAGTATGGCCCTGCACATTTTGGCCACACACAGAGTACACCAAATTAAGTGTTGATTTCAGATTCCATTATTCAAGAAGCGCTTGCCATAGCTCATGGACTTTAAGAACAGGTGGAAAAAATAACTGGTTTTATTTTAACATGAGACCAATGAAATGACCCACAGTTTCAAAAAGGCCTGATAATGTTTTTTGCCTTTGATAAGAATAAATTTTACTATGAATTAAAACCTTTTAAGTAATGGTTAAACTATAATTAAACTGCTTCAGTATATTTTGAATTTGTCCTTAAAAATAATCAACACCAATTTCAGTCGACATTTCTTTTTTGTTCAGTATATGTGATTTTACATAATAAACGGAGGGACTGAGGAATATTTCCAGCTAAGACAGTTTGATAGACAGTTTCTGCATATTGATGGGAATGCTTGGAGTTTTGTTTACTGAATCAATTGTCTGGTATTGACCTGTCACTCGTAATTACGCACTCGCAGGCAATTTTTCCTTACATAAAGCCCTATGTGGTTATATACAGGGTGTAGAGTAGGACCACTGCAAATCCCACTAGAGTAGGATGACTGCAATCCCACTAGAGTAGGACCACCGCAAATCCCACTAGAGTAGGACCACTGCAAATCCCACTAGAGTAGGACCTCTGCAAATCCTGCTAGAGTAGGATGACTGCAAATCCCACTAGAGTAGGGCCACTGCATATCCCACTAGGGTAGGATGACTGCAAATCCCACTAGAGTAGGACCACTGCAAATCCCACTTGAGTAGGACCACTGCAAATCCCGCTAGAGAAGGATGACTGCAAATCCCACTAGAGTAGGACCACTGCATATCTCACTAGGGTAGGATGACTGCAATCCCACTAGAGTAGGATGACTGCAATCCCACTAGAGTAGGATGACTGTAAATTCCACTAGAGTAGGATGACTGCAAATCCCACTAGAGTAGGACCACTGCAAATCCCACTAGAGTAGGACCACTGCAAATCCCGCTAGAGTAGGATGACTGCAAATCCCACTAGAGTAGGACCACTGCAAATCCCACTAGAGTAGGACCACTGCAAATCCCGCTAGAGTAGGATGACTGCAAATCCCACTAGAGTAGGACCACTGCATATCCCACTAGAGTAGGACCACTGCATATCCCACTAGAGTAGGACCACTGCAAATCCCGCTAGAGTAGGACCACTGCAAATCCCGCTAGAGTAGGACCACTGCAAATCCCGCTAGAGTAGGATGACTGCAAATCCCGCTAGAGTAGGACCACTGCATATCCCACTAGAGCAGGACCACTGCAAATCCCACTAGAGTAGGACCACTGCATATCCCACTAGAGTAGGATGACTGCAAATCCCACTAGGACCACTGCATATCCCACTAGAGTAGGACCACTGCATATCCCACCAGAGTAGGATGACTGCAAATCCCACTAGAGTAGGACCACTGCATATCCCACTAGAGTAGGACCACTGCAAATCCCGCTAGAGTAGGACCACTGCAAATCCCGCTAGAGTAGGATGACTGCATATCCCGCTAGGGTAGGATGACTGCAAATCCCACCAGAGTAGGACGACTGCAAATCCCACTAGAGTAGGATTACTGCAAATCCCACTAGAGTAGGACGACTGCAAATCCCACTAGAGTATGATGACTGCAAATCCCACTAGAGTAGGATGACTGCAAATCCGACTAGAGTAGGACCACTGCAAATCCAGCTAGAGTAGGACCACTGCAAATCCCGCTAGAGTAGGATGACTGAAAATCCCGCTAGAGTAGGACGACTGCAATTCCCGCTAGAGTAGGATGACTGCATATCCCGCTAGGGTAGGATGACTGCAAATCCGACCAGAGTAGGATGACTGCAAATCCCACCAGAGTAGGATGACTGCAAATCCCACTAGAGTAGGATGACTGCAAATCCCACTAGGGTAGGATGACTGCAAATCCCACTAGAGTAGGATGACTGAAAATCCCACTAGAGTAGGATGACTGCAAATCCCACTAGAGTAGGATGACTGCAAATCCCACTAGGGTAGGATGACTGCAAATCCCACTAGGGTAGGATGACTAGGACCACTGCAAATCCCACTAGGGTAGGATGACTGCAAATCCCACTAGAGTAGGACCACTGCAAATCCCACTAGAGTAGGATGACTGCAAATCCCGCTAGAGAAGGATGATTACAAATCCCACTAGGGTAGGATGACTGCAATCCCACTAGAGTAGGACCACTGCAAATCCCACTAGGATATGATGACTGCAATCCCACTAGAGTAGGACCACTGCAAATCCCACTAGAGTAGGACAGCAAATCCCACTAGAGTAGGACCACTGCAAATCCCACTAGGGTAGGATGACTGCAAATCCCACTAGAGTAGGACCACTGCAGATCCCACTAGGGTAGGATGACTGCAATCCCACTAGAGTAGGATGACTGCAAATCCCACTAGAGTAGGATGACTGCAAATCCCGCTAGAGTAGGATGACTGCAAATCCCACTAGAGTAGGATGACTGCAAATCCCACTAGAGTAGGATGACTGCAAATCCCACTAGAGTAGGACCACTGCAAATCCCACTAGGGTAGGATGACTGCAATCCCACTTGAGTAGGATGACTGCAAATCCCACTAGGGTAGGATGACTGCAAATCCCACTTGAGAAGGACCACTGCAAATCCCACTAGGGTAGGATGACTAGGACCACTGCAAATCCCACTAGAGTAGGATGACTGCAAATCCCGCTAAAGAAGGATGATTGCAAATCCCGCTAGAGTAGGATGACTGCAAATCCCACTAGAGTAGGATGACTGCAAATCCCACTAGAGTAGGATGACTGCAAATCCCACTAGAGTAGGATGACTGCAAATCCCACTAGGGTAGGATGACTGCAATCCCACTTGAGTAGGATGACTGCAAATCCCACTAGGGTAGGATGACTGCAAATCCAGCTAGAGTAGGATGACTGCAAATCCCACTAGAGTAGGATGACTGCAAATCCCACTAGAGTAGGATGACTGCAAATCCCACTAGGGTAGGATGACTGCAATCCCACTTGAGTAGGATGACTGCAAATCCCACTAGGGTAGGATGACTGCAAATCCCACTTGAGAAGGACCACTGCAAATCCCACTAGGGTAGGATGACTAGGACCACTGCAAATCCCACTAGAGTAGGATGACTGCAAATCCCGCTAAAGAAGGATGATTGCAAATCCCGCTAGAGTAGGATGACTGCAAATCCCACTAGAGTAGGATGACTGCAAATCCCACTAGAGTAGGATGACTGCAAATCCCACTAGAGTAGGATGACTGCAAATCCCACTAGAGTAGGACCACTGCAAATCCCACTAGGGTAGGATGACTGCAATCCCACTTGAGTAGGATGACTGCAAATCCCACTAGGGTAGGATGACTAGGACCACTGCAAATCCCACTAGAGTAGGATGACTGCAAATCCCACTAGAGTAGGACCACTGCAAATCCCACTAGGGTAGGATGACTGCAATCCCACTTGAGTAGGATGACTGCAAATCCCACTAGGGTAGGATGACTGCAATCCCACTAGGGTAGGATGACTGCAAATCCCACTTGAGAAGGATGATTGCAAATCCCACTAGGGTAGGATGACTGCAATCCCACTAGAGTAGGACCACTGCAAATCCCACTAGGGTATGATGACTGCAATCCCACTAGAGTAGGACCACTGCAAATCCCACTAGAGTAGGACAGCAAATCCCACTATAGTAGGACCACTGCAAATCTCACTAGGGTAGGATGACTGCAAATCCCACTAGAGTAGGACCACTGCAAATAGTGGGGTAGGATGACTGCAAATCCCACTAGAGTAGGACCACTGCAAATCCCACTAGGGTAGGATGACAGCAATCCCACTAGAGTAGGACAACTGCAAATCCCACTAGAGTAGGATGACAGCAATCCCACTAGAGTAGGACCACTTCAAATCCCACTAGAGTAGGATGACTGCAAATCCCGCTAAAGAAGGATGATTGCAAATCCCACTAGGGTAGGATGACTGCAATCCCACTAGAGTAGGACAGCAAATCCCACTATAGTAGGACCACTGCAAATCTCACTAGGGTAGGATGACTGCAAATCCCACTAGAGTAGGACCACTGCAAATAGTGGGGTAGGATGACTGCAAATCCCACTAGAGTAGGACCACTGCAAATCCCACTAGGGTAGGATGACAGCAATCCCACTAGAGTAGGACAACTGCAAATCCCACTAGAGTAGGATGACAGCAATCCCACTAGAGTAGGACCACTTCAAATCCCACTAGAGTAGGATGACTGCAAATCCCGCTAAAGAAGGATGATTGCAAATCCCACTAGGGTAGGATGACTGCAATCCCACTAGAGTAGGACCACTGCAAATCCCACTAGGGTATGATGACTGCAATCCCACTAGAGAAGGACCACTGCAAATCCCACTAGAGTAGGACAGCAAATCCCACTATAGTAGGACCACTGCAAATCTCACTAGGGTAGGATGACTGCAAATCCCACTAGAGTAGGACCACTGCAAATAGTGGGGTAGGATGACTGCAAATCCCACTAGAGTAGGACCACTGCAAATCCCACTAGAGTAGGACAGCAAATCCCACTATAGTAGGACCACTGCAAATCTCACTAGGGTAGGATGACTGCAAATCCCACTAGAGTAGGACCACTGCAAATAGTGGGGTAGGATGACTGCAAATCCCACTAGAGTAGGACCACTGCAAATCCCACTAGGGTAGGATGACAGCAATCCCACTAGAGTAGGACAACTGCAAATCCCACTAGAGTAGGATGACTGCAAATCCCGCTAGAGTAGGATGATTGCAAATCCCACTAGGGTATGATGACTGCAAATCCCACTAGAGTAGGACCACTGCAAATCCCACTAGGGTAGGATGACTGCAATCCCACTAGAGTAGGACCACTGCAAATCCCACTAGAATAGGATGACTGCAATCCCACTAGAGTAGGACCACTGAAAATCTCACTAGAGTAGGATGACTGCAAATCCCACTAGAGTAGGACCACAGCAAATCCCACTAGGGTAGGGTGACTGCAAATCCCACTAGAGTAGGACCACTGCAAATCCCACTAAGGTAGGATGACTGCAATCCCACTAGAGTAGGACCACTGCAAATCCCACTAGAGTAGGATGACTGCAAATCCCACTAGAGTAGGACGACTGCAAATCTCACTAGAGTAGGATGAATGCAAATCCCACTAGAGTATAACCACTGCAAATCTCACTAGCGTAGGATGACTTCAAATCCCACTAGAGTAGGATGAATGCAAATCCCACTAGAGTATAACCACTGCAAATCCCACTGGAGTAGGACCACTGCAAATCTCACTAGAGTAGGATGACTGCAAATCCCACTAGAGTAGGATGACTGCAAATCTCACTAGAGTAGGACCACTGCAAATCCCACTAGGGTAGGATGACTGCAAATCCCACTAGAGTAGGACCACTGCAAATCCCACTAGAGTAGGACCACTGCAAATCTCACTAGAGTAGGATGACTGCAAATCCCACTAGAGTAGGACCACTGCAAATCTCACTAGAGTAGGATGACTGCAAATCCCACTAGAGTATAACCACTGCAAATCCCACTGGAGTAGGACCACTGCAAATCTCACTAGAGTAGGATGACTGCAAATCCCACTAGAGTAGGATGACTGCAAATCGCACTAGAGTAGGACCACTGCAAATCCCACTAGGGTAGGATGACTGCAAATCCCACTAGAGTAGGACCACTGCAAATCTCACTAGAGTAGGATGACTGCAAATCCCACTAGAGTAGGACCACTGCAAATCTCACTAGAGTAGGACCATTGCAAATCTCACTAGAGTAGGATGACTGCAAATCCCACTAGGGTAGGATGACTGCAAATCCCACTAGAGTAGGACCACTGCAAATCCCACTAGAGTAGGACCACTGCAAATCTCACTAGAGTAGGACCCACTAGAGTAGGACCAATGCAAATCCCACTTGAGTTGGACCACTTCAAATTGCACTAGCGGTGCAAATCCCCACCTTATTCCATTCTAAATTCTAGATTTGTAATTTCCTAATTTCTTAAACGCTAAATTCATTAATTTTGCCTTTGTTAAATTGCCACATATTGCATTTTTGCATGGTTACATTGGACATTCATTTATCCTCTGTTTTATTATTCCACCTGTAACGTTTTAAAACAATAATTTCTTCTTCACAAATAATGATACGTACACCCGTACACCATTTTATGATTTCTTATCAAACTAGAAAGCACCCCCACACCCACCCCCCACGTTTTCGGTGGCGATGTGGCTAAAACAAAACAAACTTCATTGAATTAATTATTGAATTAATTATAAAATAAATAAGTGAAATCTTTGGTGAAAATAATTGTATGGTGATAAAGAGATGTTTGTGGTGCGTAGTTAATCCCTTCTACTCGCGAATTTATGAATTGAATTGAATGTTGTTTAACGGCTCATCAACACAATACAGGTTATTTAGAGCCGCCCCAGAGAGAAGGGAAGGAGACATAGGAATCCGGGAACCTGCCCTACTCTTATTATCGAATAGATTCCTATGGTTCTTTAACGTGCTTGGAGGATAGACCGATACACGGGACCGCCCGGTTTACGTCCCCATCCGACGGACGAGCACGAATTTATGAATAGCCTTTGATAGTTCCTATGATGTAATGTGATAAAAGATTTCAGTTGAATATAATGGTAATCTAATTAATTACTCTCCAAATGTGCATGTATTAATGCATGTAATTATTATTAAAAAAAGTTCAGTTACCTCAAAATCAGTATTTAATAGACAAGATGTCCATAGATTAACAACTGTTTGCCAATGATAATCTTTTAATTATTGGTATAAATATGGCTGATTAGTCATGTATATGTCTGCTGCTGATTAGTCGTATATGTCTGCTGCGTTAAGATGTGTGAATGCCACTTGCAATCTGCATTAGTGTTTTTCACACCTCTAATTTACCATTTTAATTAATTTCTTAGCCATGTAATTGACCCCATGTCTGATATGTATTTAATAATGTTGATTACATTACATATCTATTTATGCTAACTGTTACACAAATGATTATAGTATGGCACGAATTTTACTTATTATCCAATCACATCTGATATATAGATTTCATGTGTGCATGCTAATTGTAAATAAATTGATGAACATCTTGTGTCGTTATAAATTTTACATCATAGTTAAATGAAGGGTTTACTATAGAGTTTGCAGCAGTTTTGCAATTCTGAATGTAGGTGAGAAGGTTCTAGGCCCATTCTCCATATTTTATCCCCATGTTAATGAAGGAACTTAAGTGAATTGGATTTTATAGTCGCAACAAGAGCTAAGGTCATATGGTGACTTTCCAGTTTTCCTATACAGTAAAAGAGTTTGTGTTTTACCTCTTTACAAAATTGCAGTTTACGCCAACTTTTCAACAAACCAACTACAATGTTTTGTATAACGTGCATTATTTTTATAAGCTGTCACAAATAATAAGTTTATGACTCAGATCTGGGTGAATTTGTAATAAATAAAATAGTTTCAGTCAATAAACTTGCATAGTGTTACAGGTTTAACTCAACCAATCAAAATCGTTCCAGGTTGTATTACACGTGTGTCATACAATAGAATATTAAATGGGTGTTCGACACTGCTAACAAGGGACGTTATGTGATAAAGGCCCATAAGTCTCTGATTCATATTTTTTTATTTATTTCCCTTTGAAAAGTTACTTTGCCAGTAACCCTGGGTGAGGAAGACCGGGTGAACATATGACGTCATCATACAAACATACGTCATCAACCGACAATATTATAGACAGGAAGCTAAAAGGGAGCTACAATAAAAAAAACACCTTATGACGCCTTTTTGTAGTTACCTGGGCCCCGTTTTATGAAACAACTTATGACCATTTTGATCGTAAATCAATTTCTTAAATGCTGCACTATCAATTACAGTTTTCAAATAATCGTGATTTCATTTCTTTTTCTTAAACATGTGATATTTCTGCTCTACGCGCACACATAATTGTCTACATTGAATGCTTAGGTGAAAAAGGTGAACGATTTTAAAATTTAAGGCTTATCGTAAGATGTTTAATAAAACGGGGCCCAGATGAATAGAACGTCACATTTGTGCCTATTTAACATTGAATTTATTAACCTTGTTGGCACAGCCTCGCGATTCATATAACTTTATCCAATTTGTTTAATATTAAACAGACACTCATGTAAGATCCTTGATATCTCCAACTCTGAAATTTTACAGATTTAATTTTATACAATAATTTTATTGTCTTAATTATTAAGTATTAATTTTGACCCATGTAATTTTATTTTGAAGGCATTAATTTTTCAGCAACCCTACTTTGTTCAGATAATTGAGAAATTGCTGTGAAGATCTTATTCGGTGTATTTCAAAATGCGTCTTAACAAATGCCTTTAATTTGCAAACTGCCAAAAACAAAATGTTAAAAAAATTACAAAATCAGGATTTTGGCTCCTTCTGTCTGCATAAACTCACCAGGAGACTGTATCATGGACTGTTTTAGACATACTGTTATGCCATATTTATATTTGGTGGTAGACGCCTAGAGATCTGACATTGAAAATGCTCCATGGATTGTATAAATTTAGGTGAAAATGGCAAAAGCAGACTTCGTTATTTCCGTTTATGGAAATTGCACTGTCAAAACTGCCTTATTGCATTTCTGTCATCTGCTGTCTGGTGTTTAAATTTGTCTATAATAGAAACAGTTTTATTGTCTTGGTTAGATCTACTTATTGGACCATTTGCAAAGTCTATGTTGTTTTATCAGTTTAGTTAAGCGAAATTGTGTCTGTATTATCTCTTTGAGGTCGATGTACGTCTACAGACAAGTCCTCAGACATTCATGGAAAAAAAATATTATTGTTTTTTAGATCACCTGAGCTCAAGGTGGTCTATTGGGATCACTCTTTGTCTGTCGTCCGTCCTTCGTCATTAACTTTTGCTTCAAACAACTTCTCCTCAGAAACCAGTTTTGACCAAACTTCACTTGGATGATCCTTAGATGAACGCTTTGTAGATTTGTTAAAATTAGGTCAACGCGACATCCAAGATGGCCACCATTATGGTCGAAACCTTAAGAAATCTTCTTCTCAAGAACCGCTGGACAGATTTCGACAATTTTTCTTTTAAAATGATCGCCAATGCTTAGACTATTATGTTTGCTCGTATGAAGACCCGTGGTCAAAAATGGCTGTGCCCCGGGGGTCCAAAGTTTGTATATTGAGATTTTGCATGTTTTTCATAGACTTGTAGAGGAAAAAAACTTTAAAAAATCTTCTTCTCTGAAACCACAAGGCACAGAGCTCTCATATATTACATGTAGCATCAGCTTATGGTCCTGTACTAAGTTTGTTCAAATGTTGACCATGGGCTTCATAGTTTTACATAGACTTAAATAGGAAACAAATTACAAAATCTTCTCTGAAACTACAAGGTTTAATATTTTTCATTTACTATAAGCTTATAGTCCTTTACCAAGTTTGTTCAAATGGTGACCCTGGGGTCACTTTTGGCCCCGCCCCAGGGGTCTCATGTTTTTTAACAGATTTTGAACGCAACTCAAGATGGATCAATAAATATGTAATCCATCTTGTCGTACGTGTAAATTAACATTGCCTGATGAAATACTATATGTTATCAATATGAAACTAATATTCTGCCTCAAAACAACCATATCTCGACTTGTTATTTAGCGCTTGATGGGTTTGTGTGTGCGCTAGTTATTACGTAATGCCTATTTAGCGTTAATAATGCTACAACATATCAATAAATAGCCGTTGTCTAGTGGTTAAAAGCGCAACAGCAGTGGTTCAAATCCCGTTCCGGGCAAGTAATTTTTTTTCACATATATTCTGAAGCCGTATATTTATCGAGGTTACCTGTACCAAGGCTAAATAAAAATGTGATATTTTACGCATTGATTTCTGCCTTATATTCCGACTATTGGGGTTTTCGTCGATTTGAAACTACTTCACACGTGACTCATTCATATTCATGAGTTATTACCAGTTAAAATAGAGACTCTGTAGCTTTAAACAATATTCTTCTGAAACTACAAGAAGGGCCAGAGGTTAAATATTTTGCATTTATTATAAGCTTATGGTCCTCTACCAGGTGATCCTGGGGTCACATATTTTACACAGACTTATATAGGGATAATCTTCAAAAAATCTTCTTCTCTTAAACAGCTTGGTCAATTTTGAGCATGTTTTACATCGACTTATATAAGGAAAACTTAAAAAATCTTCTTTTACATTGTTAGCATGGAGTTGTGGGTTTAAATTTTGGTTGAGGGTGTTGTGTTTTGAACTTGTAAAAAGGTAGCCATTTTAGCTTGTAGAGCATCCACAGGGCCTCTTGTTCTTTATTATTATTAATGATCGCTAACCCCTGGTCTATCAAGTTTGCTCATTTGAAGTCCCTGGGGTCAAAGCTATGGCTGCAACCCCCGGGTCCAAAGTTTGTATGTGTAGATTGTGCATATTTTTACATAGACTTACATAAGGAAACACTTAAATACATCTTCAATCGGCATTTGCGAGAGGATAATGTTTTCATTATTGCAACGATCCTCAGGTGATCGATTCAGTGCCATCTTGGCCCTCTTGTTAGCTTATGTGATGGTGTGTTGTCCGTCTTCCGTCGTCCGTCCGTCCGTCGTCCGTCCGTCGTCCGTTAACTTTTCTTCAAACGACTTCTCCACAGAAACCGCTTGGCTAATTTTGACCAAACTTCACATGGATGATCCTTAGATGAATGCTTTTTAGATTTGTTAAAATTAGGTCAGCGCTACATCCAAGATGGCTGCCATTACCATATATGGTCGAAACCTTAAAAAATCTTCTTCTCCAGAACCGCTGGACAGATTTCAACAGTTCTTCTTTTAAAATGATCGCCAACGCCTAGACTATCAAATTTGTTCAAATAAAGTTCACGGGGTCAAAAATGGCCGTGCCCCGGGGGTCCAAATTTTGTATATTGAGGTTTTGGATGTTTTTCATATAGACATATAGGAAAAAACTTTAAAAAATCTTCTTCTCTGAAACCGCAAGGCACAGAGCTCTCATGTATTACATGTAGCATTAGCTTATGGTCCTCTACTAAGTTTGTTCAAATGGTGACCCTGGGGTCAAATTTGTCCCCGCCCAGGGGGGTCACAGTTTTACATAAGACTTATATAGGATTTTTTTTTTAAAAATCTTCTTCTCAGAAACTACAACAGCCAGAGGTTTGATATTTTGCATTTACTATAAGCTTATGGTCCTTTACCAAGTTTGTTCAAATGGTGACCCTCGGGTCACATTTGGCCCCGCCCCAAGGGTCACATGTTTTACATAGACATGTATAGGGAAAAACTGAAAAAATCTTCATCTCTGAAACTGCAAGAGCCAGAGGTTTAATATTTTGCATTTGCTATAAGCTTGTGGTCCTCTACCAAGTTTGTTCAAATGGTGACCATGGGGTGACATTTGGCCCCACCCCGGGGGTCACAGTTTTACATAGGCTTGTATAGGGAAAAACTGAAAAAAATCTTCTTCTCTGGAACCACATGGCACAGAGCTCTCATGTATTACATGTAGCATCAGCTTATGGTCCTCTACTAAGTTTGTTCAAATGGTGACCCTGGGGTCAAATTTGTCTCCGCCCCGAGGGTCACAGTTTTGCATAGACTTATATAGGATTTTTTTTTTTAAATCTTCTTCTCGGAAACTACAAGAGCCAGAGGTTTAATATTTTGCATTTGCTATAAGCTTATGGTCCTTTACCAAATTTGTTCAAATTGTGACCCTCGGGTCACATTTGACCCCGCCCCAAGGGTCACATGTTTTACATAAATGCTTGTATAGGGAAAAACTGAAAAAAATCTTCTTCTCTGGAACTGCAAGAGCAAAGAGGTTTAATATTTTGCATTTGCTATAAGCTTATGGTCCTTTACCAAGTTTGTTCAAATTGTGACCCTCGGGTCACATTTGACCCCGCCCCAAGGGTCACATTTTTTACATAGACATGTATAGGGAAAAATTTAAAAAATCTTCTTCTCTGAAACTGCAAGAGCCAGAGGTTTAATATTTTGCATTTGCTATAAGCTTATGGTCTTCTACCAAGTTTGTTCAAATGGTGACCTATTGGTCACATTTGGCCCCACCCTGGGGGTGACAGTTTTACTTAGGCTTGTATAGGCAAAAACTGTTTTATTTTAGTTTTTAATTTGATTGATTTTTTAATATTTTTTTCAATTTCAATATTTTTTTAATTAATTTTTTTTTAAATTGTTTCAAATTTTTTGAATTTTTCTAATTTTTAAAAAAAAAAAAAAAATCTTTTTTTTGTTTAATTTTTTTTTTTTTTTGATTTATTTGATTTGATTTTTTTTTATTTATTTTTTTATTTTTTTCATTATCTTTTTAATTACTTGACACTTACTTTAAAATGTCTTGTTGGTGCTACTCATCCTAACGCCTTGTTGAATTTCGACGAAACTTGGCAGGAAGCATCGATAAGATGTCTAGTTGTGCATATCACGCTTTTGTTCCAGTTCGCTGATTTTTGACGGAGTTATGGCCCTCTGACATTTTTATTTTAAATTTCTTGTCGGCGCTTAACTCCTCTTAAACGGCTTGTTGGATTTCTACGAAATTTGGCAGGAAGCCTCAGTATGATGTCTAGTTGTGCAAAGCGCCGTATATCAATGAAATCTTGGACAATTTCGAAAACCAGCTAGATCTTGTTAGTAATAACAGAGGTATGGCCCTTGATTTGTTGAAAAATGCTATATTGTATTTTCCTTTGTTAAATCTATAGGAGAAGAGAGCTATATCTAGCTATATCTATCTAAATCTATAAGAGCTGTTTTAGCCAGTAGAGCGTCCACAGGCCCTCTTGGGCCTCTTGTTTGTTAATAATATATTTGGTACACACTTTATTTGATAAATATTTGACAGTCTAAGGATTTATGGACTGGACACAAACATGACACGACCTTGACCCATGACCTTGGACATGATAAAGACTCGATCCACATTTTGTGTGACGTTAAGTACATACACATAAAGTTTCACCGCATTATATCAAGCAGTTTAGAAATTAATGGACAGGACATGATCACTCAAGGGCAGAAACTTTGTTTTTTCCCCCTATAAATGAGTAAATATTCATATTTATCAATATTCCATATATGATCATTTAGAACTGTGATGCCATAGCTCTAAAATGGCGGCTTCCATATCCGTTTCAACAGAACCTTAAAACGATCATATCTTCCTTGTTTATCATTCTTTCACCCTTTTCCAAGTTTTTCAGAAACCTCAATAATAAAGATTATTTAGCTTTGTCACTATATTCCCTTTAAGTAACATTTGCTTAAACGTTATTAAGATAAACGTTTCGTGGCCGTACCGATTCCGTAATATCAACTTCCGTCATTTGTATTCGGTCAGACCATGTCAAATTTATTATTAAATTGATTGTCATGATCTTAATCACGTAGGAACACGTGGAAAAGACTGCATGCATGCAAACGTAATCGTAAAATGCATCAAGTTCATCGGCGTAGCTACTATTAGGCCATATAGGCCCGGGCCTATACAACAATTTGAAAAATGAAAAAAAAATGAAAAGTCAAAAACTGCAATAAAATCTGAGGCCGGAAGGGGTATGGGATTAAGGGTCAACATGTGTTTCTTATTTTATTTTACAGTGTAGGTAATTCAACTTTGTCAAATGTTAATTCTTAAATTTGTCAAAGAATATGCTCTTTCAGATACACACCAAAACGCACCATTACATAGCTATTTAAAAAAAAACACGCCAGGGGAGCATGCCGCCGGACCCCCGTATTTTTTCGGGCCTATATATGCATTTCAGTCAGCTACTACCCTGGACTTAGCATTTTCGGCAGTTTTATCTGATATACCAGTAGAACAAAGACATTATCAGTACTGAAGGTTATGATTTGACGAAGTTATTGGATACAATAAACTGATGAAAACGAACAAAAAAAACTGCGATAAATAATGTATGAGTATAGTATATGTATATTAATATTGTTGTGTCGTTATTTATAGTTTCTTATGCTTTTTACAACAGTCAAGTGAATAATTTCCTTTGAAACTCAGTCTCCAGTGGCCTGAAATATACGCAAGAAAGCATGATTTGGGATCTTGCAATAAAAAAACAACTTGCGCATTATATTTGGCCGTACCCATAAAAAATAGCAACTCGTGACTTACGCCACTCATGATATCTTCTTGCCTCTCACCGCTGCGGGTTCGAATCCCACTGGGAGCTTGACCAGATATGACCTTTATTTTGTCCAAAATAGGTAACAGCAACGCAAAATTCTGCACATGATTTGAGAAGCATATAGGCTGCAATATTCTGGTGGAGTTTGGTGAAAATCCTGCAAGAATGAAGGAAGATAAGCATGCATGTCGTCGTCGCCAATGTTTCGTTCAAAGTAGGTCACAGCAACACAACATTTTGCACATGATGTCAGATGCAAATACGAAACACCCTGGTCAAAAACATCCTGCAAGTTATGAAGCAAATATACACAAATATAGAGGATCTTACATTCGTGACCGTTTCTTATTGATTTTAATAAACGAGTTGGATAAAACGATAGGATACGATTTGTAAGAGAAATCATGACGTCATGTTGTTGTTTTCATGACGCGGCTGTAACGTGTTCGCCAGGCAAATAATGCGACACCTTAAACCAAATTTAACATTACTAACATGCATTTTATAAAGTAAATTTTCACATAATTATACATATTTAAGGTGTCTGAACGTATCGTATGATATACCTGATGTAAACAGGCGTTGGGTATCTTGGGAACATTCTTAAAATGGAGTTGTTTTTAGCTCTACTGGCCGAAGACCAACAGAGCTTATGGGATGCCGAGTTGTCCGTCGTCCGTCCGTCCGTCGTCCGTCCGTCGTTAACCTTTGTCTCGTTAAGACGATAGAGCCTTCATTTTTCATCTGATCTTTACCAGATTGTTAATATCATTGAAAGCTCGGACAAGTTCGTAAACCAGCCAGATCGTAACAGCGAAGTTATGGCCCTTGATTTAATTAAAAATGCTTTATTGCTATATTTTGCCTTGTTAAGATGATAGGGCCTTCATTTTTCATCCTATCTTTACCAAACTTTACCACATTGTTAATATCAATGAAAGCTCGGACAAGTTCGAAAACCAGCCAGATGCTATATTGCTATATTTTGCCTCGTTAAGATGATAGGGCCTTCATTTTTCATCCTGTTACCACATTGGTAATATCAATGAGAACTCGGACAAGTTCGAAAACCAGCCATATTGGACTAGTAACAGCGGAGTTATGGCCCTTGATTTAGTTAAAAATGCTATATTTTGCCTCGTTAAGACGATAGGGGCTTCATTGTTCATCCGATCTTTACTAAACTTTATCAGATTGTTAATGTCGTTGGAAGCTCATAAAATTTCGAAAACCAACCATATTGGACCAGTAACAGCGGAGTTATGGCCCTTGATTTAGTTAAAAATGCTATGTTTTGCCTTGTTAAGACAATAGGGGCTTCATTGTTCATTAGATCTTTACCAAACTTTATCAGATTGTTAATATCAATGAAAGTTCGGACAAGTTCGAAAACCATTCATATCGTACCAGTAACAGCGGAGTTATGGCCCTTGATTTAGTTCAAAATGCTATATTTTGCCTCATTAAAATGATAGGGCCTTCATTTTTCATCCTATCTTTACCAAACTTTACCACATTGTTACTATCAATGAAAGCTTGGACAAATTCGAAAACCAGCCAGATTGGACCAGTAACAGTGGAGTTATGGTCCTTGATTTAGTTAAAAATGCTATATTGCTATATTTTGCGTCGTTAAGACGATAGGGCCTTCATTTTTCATCCTATCTTTACCAAACTTTCCTACATTGTTAATAGCAATGAAAGCTCGGACAATTTCGAAAAACAGCCATAGCAGATTAGTAACAGCGGAGTTATGTCCCTTGATTTAGTTAAAAATGCTATATTTTGCCTCGTTAAGACGATAGGGGTTTCATTGTTCATCCGATCTTTACGAAACTTTATCAGATTGTTAATATCAATGAAATCTCGGAAAAGTTCGAAAACCATTCATATCGGACTAGTAACAGCAGAGTTGTGGCCCTTGATTTAGTCCAAAATGCTATATTTTGCCTCGTTAAGACGATAGGGCCTTCATTTTTCATCTGATCTTTACCAAACTTGATCAGATTGTTAATTTCAATGAAAGCTCGGGTCAAGTTCGAAAACCAGCTATATCGGACCTGTAACAGCGGAGTTATGGCCCTTGATTTTGTTAAAAATGCTATAATTTGCCTCGTCATACGATATGGCCTTCATTTTGCATCTGATCTTTGCCAGACTTTACCAGATTTTATTACTTTCTTTTTTTATATTATTAATTTTTTTTTTTTTTTTTTTTTTTTTTTTTTTAGCTCTTTGTTGGACCAGTCGGACCAGTAACAGAGGAGTTATGGCCTTTGATTTAGTTAAAAATGCTATAATTTGCCTCGTTAATATGGTAGGGCCTTCATTTTTCATCTGATCTTTACCAAACTTTACCAGATTCTTTAGTTATGGCCCATGATTTAGTTAAAAAGCTGTATTTTGCCCAAAAATTTCAAAAAAACATAAATGGCAGTCACTCGCTTCATTGATGTTATAAGAGCCATGTTAGCCAGTAGAGCGTCCACAGGCCCTCTTGGGCCTCTTGTTTAATTTTAAGATCAAAATCGATGTAAACATAAAACAAATTATTAAATTATCTATACATAACCGTGAGGCAAGTGGAACTGAAAATAAAAACTAAACACGTATTATGAACAGTTTATAAACTTGACAGAATTGATTACGTATTTTTACAGTACGCTGAGAGAGCAAGTGTGCATTAAAACATGCATTTTACAATCTACAAAATCTTAAAAGCTTTCCACCATCAAAGAACCTATGATTACACAAGAGGCCATACATTCAATACCACTAAAGTTATTTTTTTAATAAAAGGTTCTAATTTTGCAGAAACACTGAAATTCTGTTTCACCTCATTATAGTCTGAACTATCATGTAATTGCTTTTGACAAAGCTGCAAAAAAGAGATAACATGAAACAGCAAACAATTTTGAAATATTAAACAGGTTTCGATAATATTTTCGGAAGTAACTGTACCAAAATGATTGTTCTGATGGAACTGAAAAACAATGGTCGTCTTATAACTGTACAACATTTTATCTAAAATCTGCAGTATTTTGTTTATTGTCCCTTTTAAGATACCATTAAGTGTTATTTATTCTGAACTGAACAGGGATATTATGTTTGTATGGGGTTTAACAGTGCTTTTAACAAACATGTCACGCTGATGTAGCAGTGACCCCGCTGATGTAGCAGTGACCCCGCTGATGTAGCAGTGACCCCGCTGAGGTAGCAGTGACCCCGCTGATGTAGCAGTGACCCCGTGTGGTTGCCGGAGAAGAATACAACCACTGCAGTCTCACAAACACACTGTCACTTGCAGACGGGTAGGAGCCTCCCTCCCCCATTCATATTCATCATGCCCATTTAAGATCTTTATCATGACTCCGCGTATGCAAACATGGCCGGAAACGTGGCTCCATCATAAATGGAGTGTCTACTATAGAATTTGCAGCAGTTTTGCAGTAAAGAAGGTTCTAGGCTCATTCTCCATATTTTATCTTGATGTAAATGGAGGATGAACCTGGCACGTTCATTCCTGTTAGGCGCCATATAACCTTTCATGTTTTGGTGCGCCTTAAAACCCAATTCAGTTCAGTTTGTAGCAGTGAGCTCAATGCTCAGTTTTAGTTATAGTGCTGGTTTACTGGAATACCTAGGCCTAGACACATGGCATGATACCCCACTCAGTATCAATATACTGACACCGGACCGACCATGACATGATACCCCACTCAGCCTCAATATACTGACACCGGACCGACCATGACATGATACCCCACTCAGCCTCAATATACTGACACCGGACCGACCATGACATGATACCCCACTCAGCCTCAATATACTGACACCGGACCGACCATGACATGATACCCCACTCAGCCTCAATATACTGACACCGGACCAACCATGACATGATACCCCACTCAGTCTCAATATACTGACACCGGACCAACCATGACATGATACCCCACTCAGTCTCAATATACTGACACCGGACCAACCATGACATGATACCCACTCCGTCTCAATATACTGACACCGGACCAACCATGACATGATGCCCACTCAGTCTCAATATACTGACACCGGACCAACCATGACATGATACCTCACGCAGTCTCAATATACTGACACCGGACCAACCATGACATGATACCCCACTCAGTCTCAATATACTGACACCGGACCAACAATGACATGATACCTCACTCAGTCTCAATATACTGACACTGGACCAACCATGACATGATACCCCACTCAGTCTCAATATACTGACATCAGACCAACCATGACATGATACCCCACTCAGTCTCAATATACTGACACCAGACCAACCATGACATGATACCCCACTCAGTCTCAATATACTGACACCGGACCAACCATGGCATGATACCCCACTCAGTCTCAGTATACTGACACCGGACCAACCATGACATGATACCCTACTCAGTCTCAATATACTGACACCGGACCAACCATGACATGATACCCCACTCAGTCTCAATATACTGACACCGGACCAACCATGACATGATACCCCACTCAGTCTCAATATACTGACACCAGACCAACCATGACATGATACCCCACTCAGTCTCAATATACTGACACCAGACCAACCATGACATGATACCCCACTCAGTCTCAATATACTGACACCGGACCAACCATGGCATGATACCCCACTCAGTCTCAGTATACTGACACCGGACCAACCATGACATGATACCCTACTCAGTCTCAATATACTGACACCAGACCTACCATGGCATGATACCCCACTCAGTCTCAGTATACTGACACCGGCCCAACCATGACATGATACCCTACTCAGTCTCAATATACTAACACCGGACCAACCATGACATGATACCCCACTCAGTCTCAATATACTGACACCGGACCAACCATGACATGATACCCCACTCAGTCTCAATATACTGACACCGGACCAACCATGACATGATACCCCACTCAGTCTCAATATACTGACACCGGACCAACCAAGACATGATGCCCACTCAGTCTCAATATACTGACACCAGACCAACCATGACATGATGCCTACTCAGTCTCAATATACTGACACCGGACCAACCATGACATGATACCCCACTCAGTCTCAATATACTGACACCAGACCAACCATGACATGATACCCCACTCAGTCTCAATATACTGACACCGGACCAACTATGGCATGATACCCCACTCAGTCTCAGTATACTGACACCGGACCAACCATGACATGATACCCTACTCAGTCTCAATATACTGACACCGGACCAACCATGACATGATACCCCACTCAGTCTCAATATACTGACACCGGACCAACCATGACATGATACCCCAGTCTCTATATACTGACACCGGACCAACCATGACATGATGCCCACTCAGTCTCAATATACTGACACCAGACCAACCATGACATGATACCCACTCAGTCTCAATATACTGACACCGGACCAACCATGACATGATGCCCACTCAGTCTCAATATACTGACACCGGACCAACCATGACATGATACCCCCACTCAGTCTCAATATACTGACACCGAACCAACCATGACATGATACCCCACTCAGTCTCAATATACTGACACCGGACCAACCATGACGTGATACCCACTCAGTCTCAATATACTGACACCAGACCAACCATGGCATGATACCCCACTCAGTCTCAATATACTGACACCTGACCAACCATGACATTATACCCCACTCAGTCTCAATATACCGACACCTGACCAACCATGACATGATACCCACTCAGTCTCAATATACTGACACCGGACCAACCATGACATGATACCCCACTCAGTCTCAATATACTGACACCAGACCAACCATGACATGATACCCACTCAGTCTCAATATACTGACACCGGACCAACCATGACATGATACCCACTCAGTCTCAATATACTGACACCAGACCAACCTTGACATTATACCCACTCAGTCTCAATATACTGACACCAGACCAACCATGACATGATACCCCCACTCAGTCTCAATATACTGACACCGAACCAACTATGACATGATACCCCACTCAGTCTCAATATACTGACACCGGACCAACCATGACATGATACCCACTCAGTCTCAATATACTGACACCAGACCAACCATGACATGATACCTACTCAATCTCAATATACTGACACCAGACCAACCATGACATTATACCCAACTCAGTCTCAATATACTGACACCGGACCAACCATGACATGATACCCACTCAGTCTCAATATACTGACACTGGACCAACCATGACATGATACCCCACTCAGCCTTAATATACTGACACTGGACCAACCATGACATGATACCCCACTCAGACTCAAAATACTGACACCGGACCAACCATGACATGATACCCCACTCAGTCTCAATATACTGACACCAGACCAACCATGACATGATACCCACTCAGTCTCAATATACTGACACTGGACCAACCATGACATGATACCCCACTCAGTCTCAATATACTGACATTGGACCAACCATGACATGATACCCCACTCAGTCTCAATATACTGACACCAGACCAACCATGACATGATACCCCACTCAGTCTCAATATACTGACACTGGACCAACCATGACATGATACCCACTCAGTCTCAATATACTGACACCGGACCAACTATGACATGATGCCCACTCAGTCTCAATATACTGACACCAGACCAACCATGACATGATGCCCACTCAGTCTCAATATACTGACACCGGACCAACCATGACATGATATCCCCACTCAGTCTCAATATACTAACACTGGACCAATCATGACATGATACCCCACTCAGTCTCAATATACTGACACCGGACCAACCATGACATGATACCCACTCAGTCTCAATATACTGACACCAGACCAACCATGGCATGATACCCCACTCAGTTTCAATATACTGACACCTGACCAACCATGACATGATACCCCACTGAGTCTCAATATACCGACAACGGACCTACCATGACATGTTACCCCACTCAGCCTCAATATACTGACACCTGACCAACCATGACATGATACCCACTCAGCATCAATATACTGACACCTGACCAACCTTGACATGATACCCCACTCAGTCTCAATATACTGACACCGGACCAACCATGACATGATACCCACTCAGTCTCAATATACTGACACTGGACCAACCATGACATGATACCCACTCAGTCTCAATATACTGACACCAGACCAACCATGACATGATACCCACTCAGTCTCAATATACTGACACCGGACCAACCATGACATGATACCTCACTCAGTCTCAATATACCGACACCTGACCAACCATGACATGATACCCCACTCAGTCTCAATATACAGACACCAGACCAACCATGGCATGATACCCACTCGGTCTCAGTATACCGACACCGGACCAACCAGTCTTTAGTAAGAACTTTAACCCGTTATATGCTGAACGTCTTGCAAGGGAGCTACTGATACCACTGTTATAAAGTCATTGGTATGGCTCAGCCGACGATTGAACCCATGACCTACCGCATATGAGGCAGATGCGAAACAAAAAGAATATTGATAGTCAGCATAAAGAAGAAGAAGAAAAAGAAGTTAAAGTTTTATGAAAAAGGGCATAACTCTGCATTGAATAATTGATAATGAAAAACTTTATAAAGTTTCATGATATATTTTGCAAAGTTAGATTGCAGGTTAACATTTTATTAAAAGGGGCATAACTCTGCCAAAATGAAAAGAAATCGTGATCATAAACTATATTTTGCCAAGTTATAAGCAAGGTAAGGTTGCAGGTTAAAGTTTTACAGATAGGGGCATAACTCAGCCGAAATGAAATTCAGAGTTGTTAGACAATTCCCCTGCGAATGGAGTCCTTCAAAACCATGGTTGACCATGGTTCAACCGTGGTTGACTTGACCATGGTTCAATCGTGGTTGACCATGGTCAACCATGGTTGCTGAACCATGGTCAACCTTGGTATAACCATGGTTTAACAAAAACACTAAATGGCACCATAGCTGAAAACCATGGTCAAACTATGACCATGGTCAACCATGAATTACCATGCTTGTTATAAAACATAACCATGGTCAACCAAGGTCAAAACCATGGTCAACCAAGGTCAAAACCATGGTCAACCAAGGTCAAAACCATGGTCAACCAAGGTCAAAACCATGGTCACACCAGGATCAGCCATGGTCAAACCAAGGTCAACCATGGTTTAGCCAGTCAGTCATTCTTTATACCATGGCCAACCATGTTTTTTTCACCATGGTTATATGGTTAACTATAATTGACAGACAAAAAGTTGAGTTAACAATTTCTATTCTCCTTTAAGGTTACAGGTTTGAGGAAAAATATTAACTATAACTGACAGTCTAGGTTGGCACTTAGTAGCCAAAATTCCCAAAATAATGAAACTATACTCTAATTTAATGAACTTTTCAAACATAATGCAAAAATACACACCTTTTCCAAATAATTAAAACAAATAAGAGCCATTGGCTATTTTGGCTACTGCTGGCGTTAACCTAGACAGTTCCCTGGTGAAAATATTCCTGTGAATTCCAGTGGACGTCCATTGGAATAATCAAACATAATTGCTCTGGAATTCCACTGGTATACCATTGGAATTCCAGAGCAATTCCACTTGATTTTTCCACTAGAATACCAGTGGAATTCCACAGAACATCAGAGCAATTCCACTAGATTATTCCAGTGGAAATACCAGTGGTGTTCTAGTGAAATACCAGTGGTATTTCAACTGGAATAATCTTATTATTCCAGTGGAAATACCAGTGGAATACTAGTGATGTTTCCATTGGAATAATCTAGTGGAATTGCCCTGATATCCAGTGGTATTACTATACCATATATGTTTACCTACCCGGTATGATTATAATAGTGGAATTCGATAACATTTAGGACAATTTAAATTGGAGGACAGACAGCAGGCAACGCCCTATCGCATAAGCTCATGCAATAATCTCTGGCCTGTGGCCATTAGAGCTATATATAGCTAATTAAATATAACTTCTTTTTTAAATTTATTAAATTCTGACACACAGTAAAAACAGCAGGCCGTATTGCGTCTCCAAACATTCTTCCTTGGTGATCAGTTTGGTATAGGGCCAGGGTTTTTTCTTTGATCTATGCACTGCAATAGCTCGTCCAGCGCCATCTGCACGTATGCCGTTTTTGGCCTCTCCAAGAAACTGAAATCTGAAAATAAGTTTTTCATAAAACAGTGACATCATGTGTTTTTAGCTCTACTGATCAGAGATCAGCAGAGCTTATGCCGTGGTGCGGCGTCCGTCGTCCGTCTGTCTGTCTGTCCGTAAACTTTTTTTTGTAGCGACTTCTCCTCTGAAACTACTGGATGGATTTTCATGAAACTTTACAGAAATGTTGCCCATGAAGTCTAGTTGATCCTAGCAAAAATTCATGTTGATGTGAAATCCAAGATGGCCGCCAGATCTAAAAATAGGTTTTTAAAAAACAAGTTTGTAGCGACTACTTCTTGAAAACTATAAGTGATATTGATATGAGACTTTTTCTTAAATGATCAGCATGACATGATGTTGGTCCTTGTCGAAAATCGGTTTGATTCGACGTTAAACATGGCTGCCAGCGGCCATCTTTGTTTACATAGAGTTATATAATGAAAATTTGTAGCGACTACTCCTCTGAAACTACTTGACGGATTTTCATAAAACTTCACAGGAATGTTGCTCTTGGTGTCTAATTGTTCCTAGCAAAATTTCAGGTCAGCCGGAAATTCAAGATGGCCGCTACAGCTAAAAATAGATTTTTAAAATATAAGTTTGTAGCGACTACTTCTTGACAACTATAAGTGATATTGATATGGGACTTTTTTTCTAAAATGATCAGCATGATATGATGTTGGTCCTTGTCAAAAATTGTTTTGATTCAACGTTAAACATGGCTGTCAGCGGCCATCTTTGTTTACATAGAGTTATATAGTAAAAACTTGTAGTGACTACTCCTTTGAAACTACTTTGCGGATTTTCATGAAACTTCACAGGAATGTTGCTCTTGATGTCTAATTGATCCTAGCAAAATTTCAGGTCGGCCGGAAATTCAAGATGGCCGCCACGGCTAAAAATAATTTTTCAAAATACAAGTTTGTAGCGACTACTTCTTGAAAACTATAAGTGATATTGATATGGGACTTTTTCTAAAATGATCAGCATGATATGATGTTGGTCCTTGTCAAAAATTGTTTTGATTCAACGTTAAACATGGCTGCCAGCGGCCATCTTTGTTTACATAGAGTTATATAGTAAAAACTTGTAGCGACTACTCCTTTGAAACTACTTGGCGGATTTTCATGAAACTTTACAGGAATGTTGCTCTTAATGTCTAATTGATCCTAGCAAAATTTCAGGTCGGCCAGAAATTCAAGATGGCCGCCACAGCTAAAAATAGATTTTTAAAAAAGAAGTTTGTAGCGACTACGTCTTGAAAACTATAAGTGATATTGATATGGGACTTTTTGTAAAATGATCAGCATGACATGATGTTAGTCCTTGTCAAAACTCGTTTTGATTCGATGTTAAACATGGCTGTCAGCGGCCATCTTTGTTTACATAGAGTTATATAATGAAAACTTGTAGCGACTATTCCTCGGGAACTACTTTACGGATTTTCATGAAACTTCACAGGAATGTTGCTATTGATGTCTAATTGATCCTAGCCAAATTTCAGGTCGACGGGAAATTCAAGATGGCCGCCACGGCTAAAAAAAATTTTTCAAAATACAAGTTTGTAGCGACTACTTCTTGAAAACTATAAGTGTTATTGATATGGGACTTTTTCTAAAATGATCAGCATGATTTGATGTTGGTCCTTGTCAAAAATTGTTTTGATTCAACGTTAAACATGGCTGCCAGCGGCCATCTTTGTTTACATAAAGTTATATAGTAAAAACTTGTAGCGACTACTCCTTTGAAACTACTTGGCGGATTTTCATGAAACTTCACAGGAATGTTGCTCTTGATGTCTAATTGATCCTAGCAAAATTTCAGGTCGGCCGGAAATTCAAGATGGCCGCCACGGCTAAAAATAATTTTTCAAAAAACAAGTCTGTAGCGACTACTTCCTGAAATCAAAATCAATCAGTAGAGCTTCAAGGTCATTGACCTCTTGTTTAAGTATGATCTGCTGCCTTAAATATAGCTTTAAATTGTTTAAGAAAACCTTTAAACAGAATAAAGAGCTAGACCCTTTTGTGTGTAACTGGTGCAAGTGTCTACAGTGAGACGATGCCATAGGGCGAGTGTTCAGGGCCATTTTACCATCATGTTTTGTATATGCTTTCAACTTAACACTTTTTTGAACTATACATACATAATCTTGGGTAAGTACATGTTTCAATACATTGATTCTTCTGACAGCAAGCATTTATAAGTTACATTATTTTTTTTAACCAATATCATTTTTTTAAATAGAAGATTGATTAAAATGTTGTTTAACGGCTCATCAACACAGTATAGGTTATTTAGAGCCGCCCCAGAGAGAGGGGAAGGATACATAGGAATCCGGGAACCTGCCCTACTCTTATTATCGAATAGATTCATATGGTTCTTTAACGTGCTCGGAGGATAGACCGATACACGGGACCGCCCGGTTTACATCCCTATCCGACGGACGAGGCTAAGGGGAAAGTGTCTTGCCCAAGAACACACCGACGGAACTCAGTGGCACCACGGAGGATTGAACCCGGGGCCTCCGGTTACAAATCCGCTGCGCTACCGACTGCGCCACGCCAGCCGTCTTTTTTAATAGAAAATAATTATTATACCTTCATACTTTGGTCAGGTAGAAGGTACAAAGACCCTAGAAGTATTCTGGTCCATGGCTTTATATTTCTGCGTCTTCATTTTTGCAGCATTCTTGTTTAGCTTTTCAAGCCTATCGAAATATAAAGGCAACCAAAATAAAATGTAAACATTAACTTTTAAAAAGACCGAGTTGAACGTCATCAGCAAAATGGCATGCATACTTTGAAACTGTATCAAATCATTTTCTTTAAAATCCTGATTAATATATGATTATATGAATAAACTTCTTTGTTGTACAATATATCTCACTCAGAATCTGGAAACGGGCAACCGGAAGCCGCTGTGAAACGACCGGTCCAAGCCGGTCTACACTTCTCAAGTCGCAGTTTCAAAATCCATTAGATTTTATGCTTGTAAACCAAACAGTTTACACAATTGGTTTCATTCATAAAATAATGCATTTATTTAATTGTAACGGGCTGTTTTCCATCGCTAAATGTCTGCAAATTTACGATCGCCGTACATTCGCGAAAACTGATGACGTTATATTCAGCATACGATTTCCTCAATCTTAAAAAGGAATTGATGCGTTCGTGTTTCGTGGAAGACTATATATCTACTTATTAACTTGTTTATATGCATGACATATGATTAGTGTAGGCTCCAAAATACTTATGGATGTTGTTTTTTCTGCTTTCGCGGTCATGCAAAGTCAGCGTGCAGCGTTCTTTTTTAAACGGTGCAGCGTTCTTTTTTAAACGGTGACGTCACGTGATTTTCACACGTCGTTATAACTGTTATGATTCCGTTCACACGGGTGGCGTTCTATTGAATAAAACTCGCTATTTCTAGATATATTGGCCTGAATCACAGACAATATTAAACATGTGTTTTCCACACCAAACAATATCATTAAATCATTTTAATTTCTCGCTCAATATCAGTTTAAAAGGACACACGGAAATCTGCGGCCCTGGAATATTTTGCGAAAAAAAGCGAACTTTTTGAATACACTCAAAGCACTGGTTTATTAATGCGATTACATGAGGTATTCAGTGTATTTCATTGATAAAGTATGAAATTAAACGTATATGGATGTGCATCTTCCCCAAAAGCGTTACAAAATTAGCGATATGCTTTTTTTTCAAACAATCATAACATCATAACAATGAGCGGCCCTGGATTGTTTTGCGAGATAATGCGATTTTTTTTTAATACACTCGAAGAACTCGTTTATTAATGCGACTGGATGAGGTATTCAGTGTATTTCATTGGTGAAGAATGATATTAAACATATATGGATGTGCATCTTTCCCAAAAAAAGCGTTACAAAACTTAGCGATATGCTTCTTTTTTCATATGTCAACGGTTTTCGCGATTCCAAAAAACGAAAAAGTATTTAGTTCTGAATGTTTAATTTATATACAGGCCTTACACAACTGCATTTAAATGTTCTACAATACACTAAGTGGACTTAAATGTTGGGCAAGGCAATTGTTGGGCAAGGCAATTGCCTTTTGAAAATATGCTTGCTCTGAGGCTGAGAAATTTTATTTAAAAAATATTTCCAAAAAACATTTTTGAGCAATAGCACTGAGAGTGCCTTCTAATTAAAATAAGGCATAATTCATTTTACAACTTAAACCATCTCAGAGCAGATGGTGTATCTTAGAATTATATGGAGAAAAAATGGAAGGGTGGGGAATAGACTCCTGCTGACCACCCTTCGAAATCCAAAAGCGCGCTATCTGTGTCAGCGCCTGAACAAAATGCTGGGGAGAACCCTGGCTGAGCTGTTAGTTGAGGAGGCCTGGATGATTTAAAATTATGGTCACCAGCTCAACCATGGTCATTAAGATTATCGTTGTTACCATGGTTGTCCAAAAACCATGCTTTTAAACCATGGTTTTAAAAGACAACCATGGTCAGAATCTCAACCATAGTCATCAATATTTACCATGGTCTGAGAGCATGGTTGACCATGGTTATTACATTGACCATGCTTACAAACTATGGTTTTGAAATTAACCATGGTCAAAAGCACTGCTAACCATGCTTCAACCTTGGTTCAACCATGGTTGACCATGCTTAACCATGCTAAGCATGGTCAACCATGGTCATCAGTTCGCAGGGGAATTATGTCACGGACATTTGAATAACTGATAATGAAAAGTTAGACATGTCACTGACATTTGAATAACTGATAATGAAAATAATGAAAAGTTAGACATGTCACTGACATTTGAATAACTGATAATAAAAAGTTAGACATGTCACTGACATTTGAATAACTGTTAATGAAAAGTTAGACATGTCACTGACATTTGAATAACTGATAATGAAAAGTTAGACATGTCACTGACATTTGAATAACTGATAATGAAAAGTTAGACATGTCACTGACATTTGAATAACTGATAATGAAAAGTTAGACATGTCACTGACATTTGAATAACTGTTAATGAAAAGTTAGACATGTCACTGACATTTGAATAACTGATAATGAAAAGTTAGACATGTCACTGACATTTGAATAACTGATAATGAAAAGTTAGACATGTCACTGACATTTGAATAACTGATAATGAACAGTTAGACATGTCACTGACATTTGAATAACTGATAATGAAAAGTTAGACATGTCACTGACATTTGAATAACTGATAATGAAAAGTTAGACATGTCACTGACATTTGAATAACTGATAATGAAAAGTTAGACATGTCACTGACATTTGAATAACTGATAATGAAAAGTTAGACATGTCACCGACATTTGAATAACTGATAATGAAAAACAGCTATATTATCAGTTGTAAATATTTTGCAAAGTTATGATCGAGCTAGGCTAGATTGCAGGTTAAAAGTTTTATGAAAAAGGGAATAATCATAAATACTCTGCTGAATGGAAGGTAAGGTTTATTTCAGTAAGATGAATATGTGTCTGAAATATCATGAAGTTCAAATACCTTTCAAGTTAGGTTGCAGGTTAAAGTGTGATGGATGGAAAGGACGGATTGCCGACAACAGAAGACAACAGAAGATGGACAAAGTGATAGACACAATAGAAGGAATATAACTTTGTCAGTTTAGCTGAAAATAGTTACGGAACTTGGAAAAATCATGTCCTTTACATGCATGAAGTTTCATAACGCAGCCTATATTTTAGATTCTAAAATATCCGCAAACTGTGGCCGACAAGGAGAGTACACTAATTACTGCTCTCATTAGTGTTCGAAAAGTCAAGCTTAAAACAGGTCATAGTGTTCATTTTTAAAAATATCTTGACGCCATATAACCTTTTTGTGTTGGTGAACTGTAAAACCCCAAAGTCTATCTCAAGACACCAGTCTTGTATATCAAAACAGTAACTGCATTTAGGCAAGTACTATAAAGGGCAAGTTTTTTTTTCCCCAATCCCATCGCCGACCAATAAACTTTTAACTTGACAATTTTGACATGTTATCAAAATATAACACATTTCTCTCACTGATTAACCAATCAGAACATAGAATATCCTGTATTGTAATCCCACTGATTAACCAATCAGAACATAGAATATCCTGTATTGTAATCCCACTGATTAACCAATCCGAACATAGGATATCCATGTATTGTTATCCCACTGATTAACCAATCAGAACATAGAATATCCTGTATTGTAATCCCACTGATTAACCAATCAGAACATAGAATATCCTGTATTGTAATCCCACTGATTAACCAATCAGAACATAGAATATCCTGTATTGTAATCCCACTGATTAACCAATCAGAACATAGGATATCCATGTATTGTTATCCCACTGATTAACCAATCGCAATATAGGATATCCATGTATTGTAATCACGTGATTAACCAGTCAGAACATAAGATATCCATGTATTGTAATCGCACTGATAAGCCAGTCAGAACATAAGATATCTGTTTATTATAATCCCACTGATTGACCAGTCAGAATATAAGATATCTGTTTATTATAATCCCACTGATTAACCAGTCAGAACGTTAGATATCCATGTATTGTAATCGCACTGATTAGCCAGTCAGAATATAAGATATCTGTTTATTGTAATCCCACTGATTGACCAGTCAGAACATAGGATATCCGTGTATTATAAGTGCACTGATTAACCAGTCAGAACATGATATCTGTTTATTGTAATCACACTGATAGCCAGTCAGAACATAAGATATCCATGTTTTGAAATCCCACTGATTAACCAGTCAGAACATAAGATATCCATGTATTGTAATCCCACTGATTAACCAGTCAGAACATAGGATATCCGTGTATTATAATCGCACTCATTAACCAATCAGAACATAAGATTTCCATGTATTGTAATCCCACTGATTAACCAGTCGCAACATAAGATATCCGTGTATTATAATCACACTCATTAACCAGTCAGAACATAGGATATCCGTATATTGTAATCACACTGATTAACCAGTCAGAACATAGGATATCCATGTATTGTTATCACACTGATTAACCAGTCAGAACATAAGATATGCATGTATTGTAGTCACGTGATTAACCAGTCACAACATAAGATATGCATGTATTGTTATCCAACTGATAACCAGTCAGAACATAAGATATCCATGTATTGTTATCCAACTGATTAACCGGTCAGAACATAAGATATCCATGTATTGTAATCGCACTGATTAACCAGTCGGAACATAAGATATACGTGTATTGTAATCGCACTGATTGACCGGTCAAAACATAAGATATCCATATATTGTTATCCCACTGATTAATCAGTCAGAACATAGGATGTCCATGTATTGTAGTCACACTGATTAACCAGTCAGAACATAAGATATCCATGTATTGTAGTCACGTGATTAACCAGCCAGAACATAAGATATACATGTATTGTAATCGCACTGATTAACCAGTCAGAACATAAGATATACGTGTATTGTAATCACACTGATTAACCAGTCAGAACATAAGATATCCGTGTTTTGTTATCCCACTGATTAACCAGTCAGAACATAGGATATCCGTGTATTGTTATCCCACTGATTAATTAGTCAGAATATAAGATATCCATGTATTATAATCACACTGATTAACCAGTCAGAACATAAGATATCCGTGTATTGTAATCACACTGATTAACCAGTCAGAACATAAGATATCCGTGTATTGTGATCCCACTGATTAACCAGTCAGAACATAAGATACCCATGTATTGTTATCCCACTGATTAATTAGTCAGAATATAAGATATCCATGTATTGTTATCCAACTGATTATCCGGTCAGAACATAAGATATCAATGTATTGTTATCCAACTGATTAACCGGTCAGAACATAAGATATCCGTGTATTGTAATCCCACTGATTAATTAGTCAGAATATAAGATATCCGTGTATTGTTATCACACTGATTAACCAGTCAGAACATAAGATATAGAGGATATTTATTGTTTTGGAGTGAATAACATATTTTATTTCATCGAGAAGTGACAAAACTTTATATTTTCACGAATGCTTTGCATTCGTGAAAATATAAAAGTTTTCTCACTTTGAGATGAAATAAAATATGTTATTCACGACAAAATAACAAATTTTCTTTTTATTTTATGATTTTACAATTTTTTTTTTAGGGAAACTATAGTAGAACAACGAAGTAGTCCCGGCAGCTACTGTGAAATAAAACTTTATATTCCACAGTGTGGAATAACACTTTTATTTCTCTGATAAAATACGGGATTTCATTGCATATCATAAAATAAATCCGTGTATTGTAATCCCACTGATTAACCAGTCAGAACATAAGATATTCATGTATTGTTATCCCTGTGATTAATTAGTCAGAATATAAGATATCCGTGTATTGTAATCCCACTGATTAACCAGTCAGACCATAAGATATCCATGTATTGTAATCCCACTGATATGAGAGCCATTTTAAAATAACCAGTAGAGCGTCATCAGACTCTCTGGAGTCTCTTGTTTTTCAGTTAAGTCTGAACAATTAGGACCACTGATGGGATATCAAACCTGTTTGATATTTCTAAATTGTTTGCTGTTTTACGGTATCACATTTTCCCAGTCTCTATTAAAAGCAATAAGTTCATAATGAGTTGAAATGAACTCGCAATGCTTCGGTAAATTGAGAACTGTCTTAAAATTACCTTTAATGGTCCTTGTATGGTCTCCTGTGTAATCATATAGTTCTTTGACAGAAAAAACTCTTCACAAGATATTGCATGTTTTATAAGGCTGCAGAACACTAAAAGTGTTATAAAATGTTCATAATTCAAGAAATGCTTATCTACAAATGCACTCCTGGTTATATAATTGGATATTTATTTTGTAGAAGAACCTATTGAAGACATTTCCCTAGAAACAAATCTAATTGGAAAGTTTTCCTAGCCACCCAAACCCATTAGTTGAAGACAGAAGTATTTGGGAAGAAAACTAAATATATCAAAAATGGTTTACTTCAACCTTACTAAACAAATCTCATGAATAGTAATGATTCACAAATAAATGTTACAACGAATGACTTATTGCTATTTAATAAACAAAAATGGATTTTTAACTCTACTGGCTGAATAAATACTGACAAGAGAGATCCTTCGGAAGCAGCTAACACAACCATTAGAATAAAGTAGCAGACTCGGTTTTATTGTGTCTGTTCATGAGAGGTAGTGTAAGAAACAACACCTGTCAAGCGGTATTTTACTTCAAAGCTACCTATATTGGGTTCGTTGGTCCCAAAGCACCAGTAAGGACCAGTAAATAATAACAACAAAAATTACTGGTTAGTGCTCCAGCACTTTCAGCTTTCATCTGATCTTCACCTAACTTTGCCAGATTGCTTATATCCATTAAAGCTCAGATTGGTTTAAAAACCAGCTAGGTCGGATTAGTTACACCATGCAGAGTATTATATGACCCTTGAGTTGTTGAAATTTCTATTTGGTGCTTCTTTAGTGCTCTAGCACCTTCATCAAATCTTTATCAAACTTGGTCAAACAATTGATATCCATGAAAGCTTGGACAAAAAAAAATACACCGGCAAGGTTGAATTAGCATTACTGCATGGAGTAATGACTTTAAAAACTTTGTTAACACTATAGCACCTTTATCTGTCATTTGATCTTTACCACTTAATTGGCTAGATTATGGATATCAATGAAAGACCAGATAATTTTGAAAACAGTCTAGATTTGATTAAAATTATACCAGAGTGGCCCTTGCAGTTTTTAAAAAAATCAGGATCTCCTTTCGCTTTAATTCACACCATGAGACAGTCGGACATGAAATCACACAAGTCACAAAATTCCCACAAAAACTGACCAGGGTTTATTAAAATACTCAATGCTGAGTGGTTATTGAGGAGGTATTTAATTTCTGATCAATACCTCTCGCGATGTCATCGTGACATTTAGTAAGTTTAAACCCAAGAAAATATGAATACAAAATATGCAGTCATGATGGTCGGTCTGTTGAATCTTGTTGAGCGAACTACTTCTACTATTTTCAAGATATTGAATTAAAACTTTGTATACATGATCAACATGAAGTGCAGATGTGCGTGACACAATTTTGGTGTGGCTGACTCAGTTCCATGCAGAGTTATTGCCCTTGCACTTAGTCAGAATTTCTATATTCAGCATATGCAATCTTGTGGAGCAAACTTTTACAGTTTTCAAGTTATTGAATTGAAACTTTGTATACATGATCTACAATGAAGTGCAGATGTGCGTGACACAATTTTGGTGTGGCTCACTCAATTCATGCAGAGTTATTGCCCTTGCTGTTTGTCAAAATTGCTATATTCAGCATATGCAATCTTATGGAGCAAACTACTTTTACAGTTTTCAAGATTGAATCGAAACTTTGTATACTTGATCAAAATGAAGTGTAGATGTGCGTGACAAAATGTTGGTGTGGCTCGCTCAATACCATGCACAGTTATTGCCCTTGCACTTAGTCAAAATTGCTCTTCTTTGAGGTGCAATCTTTCTTTAGCTCAGTCAATGCCATGCAGAGTTATTGCTCTTGAACTGAGTCAAAATTGCTATTCAGCATATGCAATACTGTGGAGCGAACTACTTCAACAGTTACTTAGATATTGAATTGAAACATTGTGTACATGATCATCATGCAGAGTAGATGTGCGTGACACAATTTTGGTGCGACTCCGTCAATTCCATGCAGACCGAGTTATTGCCCTTGCACATAGTAAACATTGCTTTATTCAGCATATGCAGTCTTGTGGAGTGAACTACTTTTACAGTTTGGAAGATTTTGAATTAAATTAACTTTGAGTGTACGCGACACAATTTTGGTGTGGCTCAGTCAATGCCAAGCATTATTGCCCTTGATCATACTAAAAAATTGTTTGCAGGGGGGGGGGGGGGGGGGGGGTATTTATCACCTTCAGTGATAGTTCTAGTTTATTGTTAATGCTATATTCGAAGTGACGATGCATTTTAACAAGAAATTTAAATTATTTTAAAAAGTAGGCATTATAAGTGACTATGTTTGATGTGGAGATGTGCGCATTAGGTGTATTAAGTTGTGAGAACTTAATTATTTGTATTTTATTCAGTCTCTCGAATAATGCAATAATATAAACCATCCATGTCAACATTTCCAGCAGGGTTATGTTTTGTGAGATAAAAACCTGACTATTATACCATTTGGAACTTGAACAAAAATGAAACCACCAGCTTAGTAGTATACGAGCCTGGAATTTGATAACGTATCGATGTTCTTCAAACCCGTCTGCCGGGTTATTGCGATCTGGCACAATATAAGTCTACTGGAGTTACCTTTTTCTGAAGTATACAAAAGAAGTCAGGAAAAGGTTTACAACAGCCATCGTTTTCCATTTTGTGAAAAATTGAGAAAATATTTCATGACACATTTAAATAACAGAACCATGTTTTATATATTGTAATTTGATATCTAACTATGCTGATTATGAAACAGTTCCATTGATTTGCCATAAATGGAGACATGGATGTAAATATATTACCCAAACTGGGAATTACCGATAAAAATTGTCGTCTGCTTTTTCACGTAGTCTGCAAACCACCACATGCAGAAATGCATACAAAACTGCTGAGTCGTTGTTAATATTCTTCTTCCGATTTTACAGTCGTGGAATTTTGTAGATTCCTTGTATGACCGGATAAGAGTTAATTTCTTTTATTGGTTAACGTTGTGTGTTAAATAGCGTGCCAGTTTCATTATTGACTTTGGAGATTGGATGTATTTGAATTTCCGAGGAAATTGAATGGTTTTTATAGTGATCAGCTTGAATGAGATATTAAGAATACGGAACGAGATTATTCCACAAGTTGGTGATTGTTTTTTTAACGTTTAAGCAATTGTCATCGTCAGTGAGTAATGAATATGAAAGAAAAGCAAATTAGCGGAATTTTATTCTGTGTAACCTGATAAAAATAAAATAATGATGTGTGTAATTCTAAGGTTTATAGTTCCTCCGCCATAACGTACCAAGTAGAGAATCACTCGCGATACGGCACATTAAGGAATGGACTTACAAATGCAAGACAATGATTAACAAGTAAAGGTTATTTTCATATTAATCTTTTAGGCTCATGATTTCAATTAAAAATGTTTGTTTCTTTTTTATTTATTTTTTTGCTCCACATTACTGTATTAAAAGACACGAAGAATTCATTTTTTGCTTTATTATTTAAAAAGTATGAGATTTTTGTTTTTTTTATGCCCCCATCACCAAATGGTGAGGGGGGCATGTGGCGTTAGCCATGTCCGTCCTTCCTTCCGTCCGTCCGTCCGTCCGTCCGTCCCGAAAGGTTTGTGTGTCTATCATCTCCCACAATTTTCAACCGATTGCTTCGAAACATTACACTATGCTTACCTATGTAATCAAGATGTGCATGTCATTTCGGCATCAAAATCGACCCAGTATTACCAGAGTTATAGCCCTTTTTTTGTCAAATTTTACGTCAAAATATCTTGTGTGTCTATCTCCTCCAGCACTTTTCAACCGATTACTTTGAAACTTTACAGGATGCTTACCTATGATGTCAAGATGTGCATATTGTTTCGGCATCAAAAAACGACTTAGTATTACCGAACTTATGGCCCTTTTTTCGTCAAATCTTACGTTAAAATATCTTTTGTGTCTATCTCCTCTCACAGTTTTTCAAACTTTACAGGATGCTTACCTATAATATCAAAATGTGCATGTCGATTCGGCGTCAAAACCGACCCAGTATTACCAGAGTTACGGCCCATTTGTCGTCAAATTTTAAGCTTTACACTGATTGTTTTCAGTGGGGGTATCCATGTCCATGGACACATTTCTAGTTGTTTTTTTGCCCCGCATTACAGTTTTAAAAGACACAAAGAATTCACTTTTTTGCTTAATTTCTTAAGAAAAGTATGAGAGTTAGCAAAATCCTTCCTGACAGCGTATAACTGTTTATTATTTGTTTCAATCTTGTGCTTTGGAGGACCAATGATGTTCAGTGTTTTTGTTATAATACGGTATCTAACATGGTTGATTAAAATACTCAATGCTGATTGGTTATTGAGGAGGTATTAAATTTCATATCGATACCTCAATTGATGCTTTATGACAGCACGTTCATTTACCATTATGATGTCATTTTAAATACCAAAAAGCATGCAAAACAAAACTATAATTTAGGATCTTTACCAAGTGCTTTAGAATTGGTATAATGTCTAGCTGTCACCAGTGTAACATTGCCACCATCTGACAATTATATTTCAAAATGTCAGGCGTGTTTGGGATGGGTGGGAGTCAAACGTGCTATCCAATGGGTTCCAATTTATGAATAGCTGTTTCTCACCAATGTCTATATGGTTGATGAATAGATGGTAAAAGATAAATTAAAGGCAAAAAGAAACTGATTGCATAATCTTGCACAATTTATGGTCTTCGCCAGTTTTCAAGTAGGATTTTTACTAATTATAGTCTTTAATTATATTCAGAGGGTAACATATTTCTTCTTCTTCTTCTTCTACTTCTTTGTCTTCTTCTTCTTCTTCGTCATCATCGTCAGTGTTGTATTACTCTCCTGGATGAGTGTGTTCCCTCTCTTCCACAAGTCAAATAGAGGCAACTGTACATTCAAAACAGTAATGGGTGATGCTGGCCGTGGTAAAAGGTTAACCCTAACCTGCTAATCATGACTATAATAGCCTTTGCGTCCATTGTAAGCCTGTGACTCGCAGGCTGATCAGGGTTTACAATGTCTGGATGCTAATTGGTTATTTTCCCCCAAAACACCCCTTTGTCACATAAACGGAATGGTCTTAATTTAAAGAAAGACAGTCCATTATATATATATATAGTGGGTTAAGGGTAAATAATCACGAAGTCATTGTTACTTCAGCATTTGATATTTATAATAATTAATGTCTGGGCATGATATCATCTTTAAGCTGTCAGATGCCATAAATTACCGTTCCTTTATTCTATTAAGTATTCTGAATATAAGGAACTCTTAAAACTGTTGTTATTTTTATCTAAGAATGATCAGATATTTATGAAACCAAACAAAGTTGTTGATTAGGCACGAGTTAAAAATTGAATTGAATTGAATTTTATAGTCGCACCAACAGCTTAGGTCATATGGCGACTTTCCAGCTTCCATTGGTGGAGGAAGACCCCAGGTGCCCCTCCGGGCAATGTTCGTGCACGGGCGGGCACCTGGGTAGAACCACCGACGTTCCGCAAGCCAGCTGGATAGCTTTCTCACATAAAGATTCCTAGGCCCCTGGGGGATCGAACCTACAGCGGTGAGAGGCAAGTGATTTCAAGTCAGAGACATTAACCACTCGGCCACGGACGCCCCCACGAGTTAAAAAAAACAAAACAAAAAAAAACATGGCCGCTTCATTTTTTTTTTTTTTCAAATAAAAAGGACTTCTGTTTGTTTGTTTTTTAGCTAGACTGATCAGAGATCAGCAGAGCTTATGCCGTGGTGCGGCGTCCGTCATCTGTCCGTCCGTCTGTCTGTCTGTCCGTAAACTTTTTTTGTAGTGACTACTCCTCCGAAACTACTAAATGGATTTTCATGAAACTTTACAGAAATGTTGCCCATGAAGTCTAGTTGATCCTAGCAAAAATTCATGTTGATGTGAAATCCAAGATGGCTGCCAAATCTAAAAATAGGTTTTTAAAAAACAAGTTTGTAGCGACTACTTCTTGAAAACTCTTAAGTGATATTGATATAGGTCTTTTTCTAAAATGATCAGCATGACATGATGTTGGTCCTTGTCGAAAATAGTTTTGGTTCGACTTTAAACATGGCTGCCAGCGGCCATCTTTGTTTACATAGAGTTATATAATGAAAACTTGTAGCGACTACTCCTCTGAAACTACTTGGCGGATTTTCATGAAACTTCACAGGAATGTAGCTCTTGATGTCTAATTGATCCTAGAAAATTTCAGGTCGGCCAGAAATTCAAGATGGCCGCCACGGCTAAAAATAAAAAAACAAGTTTGTAGCGACTACTTCCTGAAATCAAAATCAATCAGTAGAGCTTCAAGGTCATTGACCTCTTGTTATTTCAGTTTGTTTGTATAAGATGACTACATTCACTATTGATAGAAAGTGCCTTCATGGCCGGGATTTTAAAGACTCTGCGTCTAAAACTTCCTCACCTCACCATTGCTATTCCCACTGGGAGCTGGAAGTGATGGCGAGAGGTATACAGTACTGGTTCTATATAGCCAGGAAAATGGGGTGGTCTGCCTCTACCCCACAAAAGATACGGCATAACATGTGCTTAAAATGACGTAAACTCCATTCAAACAGACAAATCACTATTGATGGAGCAAATCATGTTTACAAGACTCCAATCTAATGTTTATGTAAATTTTAGCCAATCATGCAACAAGCTTTATTTTGTCTGTATTATTTTTAACTCAGATTATTGTCTAACTTAATTTGAAGACAAAGATGCACGGGAGACATAATATTTTTAGATTTACCGTCACTTCAAATTGAACACAATTTAATGAGGAGTGAGCAAGCTCTCCGCATGCGGTCTACGGTATTTATCATGTCGATCTGCATAATTCTGCCGAGAAACGGTGTCTGAGATAAAACATTATCTCGGCAGTTGCGGTCCTATCCCGTCAGGTGCACTTCTTTTGATGACGTCAGCACGTCAGAAAGGAAAAAAAAGTAAATAATTAAATGATTTCAAACGATCAACATGAGAAATAGAATATCATGTTAGTGCCTGATCTTATCAGTTTATCAGGTTCGGCACGAAAACAATGAAGCCCTCGGCACAGCCTCAGACTTCATTTTTTTCTCAGCCTCACCTGATAAACTGGATACTAACATGATATTCTCTATATAGGTTGCGCACATGTGGTCTAGATAAGGTGCGTGCATGTTCTGCACGTTGTCTTTATAGGATAGATGATATTTTTGGAGTGCCTTTGGGAAATTAGATGCGTTTACCCTGCTTTGTACATTTTATTTTCCGACGACACATATAACAAGTAAAATGTATTTCTCTTACTTAATGATCTTAATGAAACTTCATCCTCAAACTTTTTAAAATGCATGCACAAAATGTTTTGCTGATACAGTTTTTCAAAATGACAGAAACCAATTAATCTGCGAGATCACAGTTCCTGCCCATTGACTTCACAGTGATTTGCTGATAGCTGCTTTCTCATTTGAATGGAATATGAACAAAATCTGATCAGTTAGAAATGCTCCCAGTTATATTCTTTTTATATTTCCTGCATTATATAATACTCACCACTTTGTCTGTGCATCCATCCGGATTTCGTCTTGCGTATAATGGAGTGAAACGTTACACATTATGATAAAGGGCAATGGTAGGAAGTGCATTGCACAAGAACTATAACTCTATCTTCATTAAAATTAGAGTTATTGCCCTTTGTCACATACTCATTATGCTCATAATTTTTTGTCCAGAGCATAACCTGAAGCCAGAGGGCAATATTAGGAAGTACAGAGTGCAAGAATCATAACTCTTTCTTCATTCAAATTAGAGTTACTGCTCTTTGTAATTGTATACTTATAATTCTTGTCCGAAGCATAACTTGAAAACTGACAACCAAGCACTGGAATAAACCTTCACACAGTGATAGCTATCAATGAGAGGAAGCACAAGACTATATTGTATATTTTTTCCTCAATTTTTTGCGGAGTATGCGGACGCAGAAGTCTGCCGCCCAAAAACTCAAACAAGGCTTAAAATACGGAAAAAAATGCAGGAAAATCCATCAATTACTATTTCTGCAAATACGGAAAAAGTTTGAACAACCTTCGCATACATTTTCCGCAGATTCGGAGTATTCGGACGCGGGAGTTCAAATGTCCGGCGGGCCGGGACCATATGATGCGGATATTTATTTGCATCAAATGCAGACTAAATGAGGACAAATATGGATGAATGTCTGCATATGTATACGGACATATATCTGCTTTAAATGCCGACATTGTCCAACAATAAAAAATCTGCAAATGCGGAAAATGTCCGTATGTTCTTTTTTGTTTTGTTTACAATATTGCATGAAATATTATATTAATTAGTTAAATGTTTATAATGTTGCGTGCAATATTGAACTTATTGTCTAAACATATATTAGCATAAAAAATATAGTTTAGTCCAAATATTTGCATTTTAGATTTTCTAAGTTCCACAAATATTGCAAAAGAAAAATGTAATATTTGAATGTTTTCATTATATTTAGCTCTACTCAAGACCAAGACCTGTAAGCTCTATGACAGATTGGTCTGTCCACCTGTTAACATTTTCTTGTTTTCAATGCTGACCTCCAAAATTATTTGGGGGCTGGCGTGGCGCAGTCGGTAGCGCGGCGGATTTGTAACCGGAGGCCCCGGGTTCAATCCTCCGTGGTGCCACTGAATTCCGACGGTGTGTCCTTGGGCAAGACACTTTACCTTAGCCTCGTCCGTCGGATGGGGACGTAAACCGGGCGGTCCCGTGTATCGGTCTATCCTCCGAGCACGTTAAAGAACCATAGGAATCTATTCGATAATAAGAGTAGGGCAGGTTCCCGGATTCCTATGTATCCTTCCCCTCTCTCTGGGGCGGCTCTAAATAACCTATACTGTGTTGATGAGCCGTTAAACAACATTTAATTCCAAAATTACTTGGACTGTTTTCATGAAACTTTATAGATTTAAACTCCTTCCATTATGTCTCTGTTGGTCTAAAAAGAAATTCAATTTCCAGCGAAGTCCAAAATGGATGCCATGTGCACAATTGTTTAAATATAGGACATAGCTACTATTCTAAAATCGCAGGTATTAATAGGAGATTTTAACTCACTGCAAATAAATAGGAGGTCGCAATGTCATACTGAAAAAAGACAAAAAGATAGGAAAGCTTGTTATGGCTGTAACCTCTACAGTCGTCACCACAGTTATAGGCAAGGCACTCCTGCACTAGCATGCCAGTGGCAAAGCTGCTGTATTTCGATCTTGGTGTAGCAATGATATGTTCTGGTGTAGCAACAACATGTCCTGGTGTAGCAACAACATGTTCTGGTGTAGCAACAACATGTTCTGGTGTAGCAGTGACATGTTTTGGTGTAGCAGTGACATGTTCTGGTGTAGCAACAACATGTCCTGGTGTAGCAGTGACATGTTCTGGTGTAGCAACAACATGTTCTGGTGTAGCAACAACATGTCCTGGTGTAGCCATGATATGTTCTGGTGTAGCCATGATATGTTCTGGTGTAGCAATGACATGTTCTGGTGTAGCAATGACATGTCCTGGTGTAGCAGTGACATGTTCTGGTGTAGCAGTGACATGTTCTGGTGTAGCAATATGTTCTGGTTTAGCAACATGTTCTGGTGTAGCAACAGCATGTTCTGGTGTATAGCAATTGTAGCAACAACATGTTGGGTGTTGCAAAACCAGGTTCTGGTGTAGCAGTGACATGTTCTGGTGTAGAAACAACATGTTCTGGTATAGCAATGATATGTTCTGTTGTAGCAACAACATGTTCTGGTGTAGCAACAACATTTTCTGCATGATGTAGCAGTGAAATTATTTTGGTGAGAATAATTTTGAATTCTGCAGCTTTTGTCATATAAACAGGTACTTATCATCTGGTCTTTCATCCTTACTGAAATTTGCTGGTCCCAACATATGTTTAATGGGTCAAGTAGGAAAATAAAACACCATTCAATGACTCCTAATAACAATACTCATTGTAAATGCTGGTGTAATATTGACCCTCAGATTTCTAGGGCTACTGATTGGCTGTTTATTCCATCATAAATCTAACAGATACGATGTACCACCATTTATGGACGTGTCTGAGAGCAGACGTGACTGAATAGTGAATAATCACTTTATAAATGGGGGAATTGTTCTGCCGTCTGCCGTCTTAGTCAGTAAGAGATTACATGGTGAATCGTGTAAAACCTTCTGACTTGTGGTGGAGTATGTGTTGCATTTGTAGATTTAAGTTCTATTTGCTTCCGACATCATGGCGGAGTGTGGTGTCAGGAGATTCATGTTTTCGTGCCACACACCACGATATTGACGGGAGAATAGTGTTATCTTTGTCTGTCTGTCACACTTTCAGCATGGATCGGTGATATTGCATATTATCTAATCGAATATCACATATCTGAATTGGTGTTACGTGATGTCACACTGTCATACGTCAAATATGGCCTGGTATCTCAGTTGATAAGGCATCGCACTTAAGAGTTACAGACCTCCAGCCTTCGTGGGTTTGCTCCCTGGAGGAGGCATGTCTGATGAGAAATTTAACCCTTCATCTCATCTCCTTGATCATCTCTTTACTCTGTCCCGTGTATGATATGTGTCAATGCCGTGTATGATATGTGTCAATGCCGTGTATGATATGTGTCAGTGTCGTGTATGATGTGTGTCAATGTCGTGTATGGTGTGTCAATGTCGTGTATGATGTGTGTCAATGTCGTGTATGATGTGTGTCAGTGTCGTGTATGATGTGTGTCAGTGTTGTGTATGATGTGTGTCAATGGTGTGTATGATGTGTGTCAGTGTTGTGTATGATGTGTGTCAATGTCGTGTATGATGTGTGTCAGTGTTGTGTATGATGTGTGTCAATGTCGTGTATGATGTGTGTCAGTGTCGTGTATGATGTGTGTCAGTGTTGTGTATGATGTGTGTCAATGTTGTGTATGATGTGTGTCAGTGTTGTGTATGATGTGTGTCAGTGTCGTGTATGATGTGTGTCAGTGTTGTGTATGATGTGTGTCAATGTCGTGTATGATGTGTGTCAGTGTTGTGTATGATGTGTGTCAATGTTGTGTATGATGTGTGTCAGTGTCGTGTATGATGTGTGTCAGTGTTGTGTATGATGTGTGTCAGTGTCGTGTATGATATGTGTCAATGTCGTGTATTGTGTGTGTCAATGTCGTGTATGATGTGTGTCAGTGTCATGTATGATGTGTGTCGATGTCGTGTATGATGTGTGTCAATGTTGTGTATGATGTGTGTCAATGTCGTGTATGATGTTGTGTCAATGTCGTGTATGACGTGTGTCAATGTCATGTATGATGTGTGTCAGTGTCATGTATGATGTGTGTCAGTGTCATGTATGATGTGTGTCGATGTCCTATAAATGGCACACAAACATTTTTGGGTCACATCATCAGTCAACCTTAAAAGAACTCGAGTCAAAGCATCATTGCATTTTGATTTTGTCAGACGTGTTCGACCAGTGAAATCATACACGCTTCACTGACATAGACAGTTTTGTTGATGTTTACGTTATAAAAAAGTAAATGCAATACTTTCCAGTAGTGTAGGTTATTTTAAAGGTATATCAAGCATTAAAATTAGCATCTCCATTTATTAATCTCAGGTTTTATTATGCCGCCGAAGGCATATAGTAACTGCGATGTTCGTTCATCCTTCCATCTGAAACAATCAGCATATAGTAACTGCACTGTTCGTATATCTTTCCATCTGAAACAATCAGCATATAGTAACTGCACTGTTCGTTCATCCTTCCATCTGAAAAAATCAGCATATAGTAACTGCGATGTTCGTTCATCCTTCCATCTGAAACAATCAGCATATAGTAACTGCACTGTTCGTTCATCCTTCCATCTGAAACAATCAGCATATAGTAACTGCACTGTTCGTTCGTCCTTCCATCTGAAACAATCAGCATATAGTAACTGCACTGTTCGTTCGTCCTTCCATCTGAAACAATCAGCATATAGTAACTGCACTGTTCGTTCATCCTTCCATCTGAAACAATCAGCATATAATAACTGCGATGTTCGTTCATCCTTCCATCTGAAACAATCAGCATATAGTAACTGCACTGTTCGTTCATCCTTCCATCTGAAACAATCAGCATATAGTAACTGCACTGTTCGTTCATCCTTCCATCTGAGACAATCAGCATATAGTAACTGCGATGTTCGTTCATCCTTCCATCTGAAAAATCAGCATATAGTAACTGCACTGTTCGTTCATCCTTCCATCTGAAACAATCAGCATATAGTAACTGCACTGTTCGTTCATCCTTCCATCTGAGACAATCAGCATATAGTAACTGCACTGTTCGTTCATCCTTCCATCTGAAACAATCAGCATATAGTAACTGCACTGTTCGTTCATCCTTCCATCTGAGACAATCAGCATATAGTAAATGCACTGTTCGTTCATCCTTCCATCTGAGACAATCAGCATATAGTAACTGCACTGTTCGTTCATCCTTCCATCTGAAGCAATCAGCATATAGTAACTGCACTGTTCGTTCATCCTTCCATCTGAGACAATCAGCATATAGTAACTGCACTGTTCGTTCATCCGTCCATCTGAAACAATCACGTCTCAGTCATAACTTCAAAAGAACTGAATGGATTTCCATGAAACTTCACACAAAACATTAAACACAATGAGGAGGTGTGTCTTGTGTAATAATCGTATTCGTGCCTCAAAGGTCAAGGTCACACTTGGAGGTCAAAGGTGAAATGATTTTTTTGTTTAGGAGCATTTGTTAGATATTGGTGACATTTCTTGTTTTGACTTAAACTTACACCTGATTGCTAGGAAAAAGTAGAGAAGGAATAATATACCTCACAGCTGATGTAATCTCTTACTGACTAAGATGGCAGAACAATTCCCCATTTATAAAGTGAGTATTCACTTTTCAGTCATGTCTGCTCTCAGACACCTCCATAACCACAGCTGACGTAGGCTTTAAATAGAATTTAAATATACTGGTACCATTAACTGCTATTTTCTGACCAGTACATGGAAATCAAACTAAAGTCATTCCCATGTGTCACACCAGACAAAAGCCTGCAAGACATTTGTTGCATGAGCAGGCTGTACATTGCTGACATCTGAGATGGAAGTAAAATCAGAGAGAAACAGACACAAATCTTTCTTTGGCATATTGGATTCAAATCAAATCTGTAATCCGATTGTCTCTAACTGTTGACAGAAAATCAAGATTTGATTTTTGCAGATTTGTTAAGAAGGATATTGTGTGGTGAAGGGAGCGGGGCTTAGTGACAAAACATAAAAATGGGATCAAATTCTTATGGCAGAAAAAAGGTGACAAAAAAGGCCGGGTGTTTTTTTGTTTTAAATTATTTTATGGGTCATCATCATTAATTTTCATGTAATTATGCGTGATGGTCATCGTGCTAAAACTGTTTGACAGTGTCAGCTCAAACTAAATCGAATGTTGTGATTGGTTGAAATGTAATAATAAGGGGAGGACCAGTCTGTCAAATTTCTTGCAATTGTCGACTTGGCAGACAGCTAAACAGAAGTGTAAAGTTACACAGGAAATGAACAGCTCAGTGTGGGTTTTTCGTATGAGCTTGTTAACAGTTGCATTTTATATCAGTTATGTAGTTATTCATTGTAAAAAATCGATTTATTTCTGGTTTTCGGTTTGGCATCCAACATTTTAGACTGATTTATTTTGGGGTTTTGATAATTTGAATCAGTCATTTTACCAACATTTGGACCCAAAACCGGTAAAAGCATCAATTTCTCGAGCCCTGGTAGCTAGGTTATATGTAAAGGAAACTAGAGATTGCATTGGAGTTCACCTGGGGTTAAGATCACTATAATTGCTTAAAATAGAAAAATGGTTTCCAGGTGATAACCTCAGTTTAGAATGAAATACTGGAACAATGCTTGGTGTGTAGGTAGCTTATGGAAAATCTAGTTTTCATGGAATTTCACGTTTTTTATTTTAAATTTTTCTGTTCAGATTATTCATGGATTTCTTCATTTGGATTAGGGACATCGGTGATTCTATCCAGGTGCCCAAATATTGCCTTGAGATGTATCTGGGGTCTGCCTCCACCAATGGAAGCTGGAAAAGTTGCCACATGACTTTAGCTGTTGGTGCAACTATACTGAACCAAACAGCTAATGCACAAGTAGACGATGCCTTTAATATCTCAGTAATAACAATCAATAAATCAAAACAAATTTCACTCTCAACAAGACAAATATCTTGTCAATAACAGCTGCAAATTTAAAAAGATCATTCAAATCACCTGTCTCCAACGGTACCAGTTGGGATTTAATAAGATCATACATTAACGGTATTGTCCATGGGTGCGTTAGCTGTTTGGTTTAGTATATAAAATCTAATTCAGTTAATTTGGATCATTTTATTTGGATATTTGGAATTCTTTCATTTGAATCTCCTTTAATTTGGATTTCTTTGTTTGGGTGTCTTTCATTTGGGGCTTCCTTTATTTGGGATTTTTTCATTCGGGGGAATTCCTTCATTTGGGATGCTTTCATTTGGGGATTCCTTCATTTGTGATGCTTTCATTTGGGGAATTCCTTCATTTGGGATCCTTTCATTTGAGACTTTAATTTATTATTACCGGTAGTAGTTTATAATACAGAAACTATAGCTCCTTCATTTGCGATTCATTATTGCCTTTAGTATAATAAAGAAAACGTATTTTCCACAGATCTACTTGCTTACTAATGAATATGTTGTCTGAATAGGAACATTAAAAGCCTAGATTGAATTTAGCTAGTAAACACTTGATTGAGAAATTGGTTCAAGGTTTCATTGACTCCAGAATATTGGAATGAGAATCTGCTGTTGGAAGAAATCCATAAAACAATCTTCAGTTTGTGATTTTATAAAAGAGCTGTTCATGAGTTTTTCAGATGGTTTTTCATGAATGTTAATTTGCATGTAATTCAACATTATTGACTCTTTGTTGCGTACAATCTCTCATAGCAATCGAAGCTGTGTTGCATGTTGGGTAAATTGTTGATTGCGTGACAGTTTTAGTATTTTTTGTCAAGTTGCATGCTGTTTAATCGGATATGATCATGCCGCATTTATTGGTGCCATCAATATACGCTAGGATACATTGCAGTGTTATTAGCTGTGTTGCTATAGCGTATTATTTGAGAAAAATTGACGGTTAAGAGCGACAGTATAATACTACCTTGTCCCAATATTTTGATGGTTAGTGCAAGGGTCAAGATGAATATTGGGAAAGTTTGTAAACTCAGATGAGAGTTAAAATGAGCAAATAAATTATCAGTATGTTTTTAGAGCCTGTACCAGGAATGTGGTGTCCATCGTCTGGTTGTTTGTCTGACCATACTTTTTTTTTTAAGGTGACCACTTCTCTGAAACTTCTTGATGTTCATGAGACTTTAAATCACAGAAATATTACTCTTGATGTCTTGCATGGTCCAAAATAAAAAAAAGCATGTTGACCTGAAATTCAAGATGGCCACAGCCACAGCTAAAAAACAGATATTTAAAATACAGTTTTGTGGGGACTACTTCAAAACCGTAAGTGATATTGTTTTTGAATATTTATCAAAACTACAGGCATGGCATATAGTTGGTCTAAACAAAATTCATTTTGAATCACCATCAAACATGGTCGCCAGTGGCAGTTTTTAGTTCTACTGGCCGAAGGCCAGCAGAGCTTATGGGATGCCGAGTTGTCCGTCGTCTGCCGTCCGTCCGTCCATCGTTAACTTTTGTCTCGTTAAGACGATAGGGCCTTCATTTTTCATCCGATCTTTACCAAACTTTAACAGGTTGTTAATATCAATGAAAGCACGTATAAGTTCGAAAACTATATTTTGCCTCGTTAAGATGATAAGGCCTTCATTTTTGATCCTATCTTTACCAAACTTTATCAGATTGTTAATGTCATTGAAAGCTCGAACAAGTTCGAAAAACAGCCAGATGTGTGTCGATGTCGTGTATGATGTGTGTCAATGTCGTGTATGATGTGTGTCAATGTCGTGTATGATGTTTGTCAGTGTCATGTATGATGTGTGTCAATGTCCTATAAATGGCACACAAACATTTTTGGGTCACATCATCAGTCAACATTAAAAGAACTCGGGTCAAAGCATCATTGCATTTTGATTTTGTCAGACGTGTTCGACCAGTGAAATCATACACGCTTCACTGGCATAGACAGTTTTGTTGATGTTTACGTTATAAAAAAGTAAATGCAATACTTTCCAGTAGTGTAGGTTATTTTAAAGGTATATCAAGCATTAAAATTAGCATCTCCATTTATTAATCTCAGGTTTTATTATGCCGCCGAAGGCATATAGTAACTGCGATGTTCGTTCATCCTTCCATCTGAAACAATCAGCATATAGTAACTGCACTGTTCGTTCATCTTTCCATCTGAAACAATCAGCATATAGTAACTGCACTGTTCGTTCATCCTTCCATCTGAAAAAATCAGCATATAGTAACTGCGATGTTCGTTCATCCTTCCATCTGAAAAATCAGCATATAGTAACTGCACTGTTCGTTCATCCTTCCATCTGAAACAATCAGCATATAGTAACTGCGATGTTTGTTCGTCCTTCCATCTGAAACAATCAACATATAGTAACTGCACTGTTCGTTCATCCTTCCATCTGAAACAATCAGCATATAGTAACTGCGATGATCGTTCGTCCTTCCATCTGAAACAGTCAGCATATAGTAACTGCACTGTTCGTTCATCCTTCCATCTGAAACAATCAGCATATAGTAACTGCACTGTTCGTTCATCCTTCCATCTGAAACAATCAGCATATAGTAACTGCACTGTTCGTTCGTCCTTCCATCTGAAACAATCAGCATATAGTAACTGCACTGTTCGTTCATCCAGCCATCTGAAACAATCAGCATATAGTAACTGCCATGTTCGTTCGTCCTTCCATCTGAAACAATCAGCATATAGTAACTGCACTGTTCGTTCATCCTTCCATCTGAAAAATCAGCATATAGTAACTGCACTGTTCATTCATCCTTCCATCTGAGACAATCAGCATATAGTAACTGCACTGTTCGTTCATCCTTCCATCTGAAACAATCAGCATATAGTAACTGCACTGTTCGTTCATCCTTCCATCTGAAACAATCAGCATATAGTAACTGCACTGTTCGTTCATCCTTCCATCTGAAAAAATCAGCATATAGTAACTGCGATGTTCGTTCATCCTTCCATCTGAAACAATCACGTCTCAGTCATAACTTCAAAAGAACTGAATGGATTTCCATGAAACTTCACACAAAACGTTAAACACAATGAGGAGGTGTGTCTTTTGTAATAATCGTATTCGTGCCTCAAAGGTCAAGGTCACACTTGGAGGTCAAATTTCGTCCGCTTACCTATTTTTCCCTTCCGAGCTAATTGTTTAGGGGTTGAGGAGCTACTGATATTAGAGTTAGGAGATTTTTTTATTCTTTGTTTAACTAAGAAGCTCCTAAAATGATGCTCTTATGAACTTAAATTTAAAGAAAGAAAAAGCTCGTCAACCTGAAAAATGAGAACGTCCATCCTACACAATTATGTCTCAACCTTAACTTTGAAAGAATAGAAGGGATATCCATGAAACTTCACACAACTGTTAACCACAAGCAGAAGCTGTGTGGTGTGCAATTATCGGGTTCATACCGCAAACAAAGGTCAACATCACCCTTGGAGGTCAAAGGTGAAATAATTTTTTTGTTTAGGAGCATTTGTTACATATTGGTGACTTTTCTTGTTTTGACTTAAACTTACACCTGATTGCTAGGTGACTTAAACTTACACCTGATTGCTAGGTGACTTAAACTTACACCTGATTGCTAGGTGACTTAAACTTACACCTGATTGCTAGGAAAAGGTAGAGAAGGAATAATATACCTCACAGCTGATGTAATCTCTTACGGACTAAGATGGCAGAACAATTCCCTATTTATAAAGTGAGTATTCACTTTTCAGTCATGTCTGCTCTCAGACACCTCCATAACCACAGCTGACGTAGGCTGTGACGTAAAAGCACATCATCCGTGTTCACCTCACTACTATTGCCCACATCATCCGTGTTCACCTGACTACTATTGCCCACATCATCCGTGTTCACCTGACTACTATTGCCCACATCATCCGTGTTCACCTCACTACTATTGCCCACATCATCCGTGTTCACCTCACTACTATTGCCCACATCATCCGTGTTCACCTCACTACTATTGCCATGTCTCCTTAAAATTCAGAATTTAAATATACTGGTACCATTAACTGCTATTTTCTGACCAGTACATGGAAATCCAACTAAAGTCATTCCCATGTGTCACACCAGACAAAAGCCTGCAAGACATTTGTTGCATGAGCAGGCTGTACATTGCTGACATCTGAGATGGAAGTAAAATCAGAGAGAAACAGAAACAAATCTTTCTTTGGCATATTGGATTCAAATCAAATCTGTAATCCGATTGTCTCTAACTGTTGACAGAAATTCAAGATTTGATTTTTGCAGATTTGTTAAGAAGGATATTGTGTGGTGAAGGGAGCGGGGCTTAGTGACAAAACATAAAAATGGGATCAAATTCTTATTGCAGAAAAAAGGTGACAAAAAAGGCCGGGTGTTTTTTTGTTTTAAATTATTTTATGGGTCATCATCATTAATTTTCATGTAATTATGCGTGATGGTCATCGTGCTAAAACTGTTTGACAGTGTCAGCTCAAACTAAATCGAATGTTGTGATTGGTTGAAATGTAATAATAAGGGGAGGACCAGTCTGTCAAATTTCTTGCAATTGTCGACTTGGCAGACAGCTAAACAGAAGTGTAAAGTTACACAGGAAATGAACAGCTCAGTGTGGGTTTTTCGTATGAGCTTGTTAACAGTTGCATTTTATATCAGTTATGTAGTTATTCATTGTAAAAAATCGATTTATTTCTGGTTTTCGGTTTGGCATCCAACATTTTGGACTGATTTATTTTGGGGTTTTGATAATTTGAATCAGTCATTTTACCAACATTTGGACCCAAAACCGGTAAAAGCGTCAATTTCTCGAGCCCTGGTAGCTAGGTTATATGTAAAGGAAACTAGAGATTGTATTGGAGGTCACCTGGGGTTAAGATCACTATAATTGCTTAAAATAGAAAAATGGTTTCCAGGTGATAACCTCAGTTTAGAATGAAATACTGGAACAATGCTTGGTGTGTAGGTAGCTTATGGAAAATCTAGTTTTCATGGAATTTCACGTTTTTTATTTTAAATTTTTCCGTTCAGATTATTCATGGATTTCTTCATTTGGATTAGGGACATCAGTGATTCTATCCAGGTGCCCGCCCGTGCACAAATATTGCCTTGAGATGCATCTGGGGTCTGCCTCCACCAATGGAAGCTGGAAAAGTCGCCACATGACTTTAGCTGTTGGTGCAACTATACTGAACCAAACAGCTAATGCACAAGTAGACAATGCCTTTAATATCTCAGTAATAACAATCAATAAATAAAAACAAATTTCACTCTCAACAAGACAAATATCTTGTCAATAACAGCTGCAAATTTAAAAAGATCATTCAAATCACCTGTCTCCAACGGTACCAGTCGGCATTTAATAAGATCATACATTAACGGTATTGTCCACGGGTGCGTTAGCTGTTTGGTTTAGTATATAAAATCTAATTCAGTTAATTTGGATCATTTTATTTGGATATTTGGAATTCTTTCATTTGAAGCTCCTTTAATTTGGATTTCTTTGTTTGGGTGTCTTTCATTTGGGGCTTCCTTTATTTGGGATTTTTTCATTCGGGGAATTCCTTCATTTGGGATGCTTTCATTTGGGGATTCCTTCATTTGGGATGCTTTCATTTGGGGAATTCTTTCATTTGAAGCTCCTTTAATTTGGATTTCTTTGTTTGGGTGTCTTTCATTTGGGGCTTCCTTTATTTGGGATTTTTTCATTCGGGAAATTCCTTCATTTGGGATGCTTTCATTTGGGGATTCCTTCATTTGGGATGCTTTCATTTGGGGAATTCCTTCATTTGGGATCCTTTTATTTGAGACTTTAATTTATTATTACCGGTAGTAGTATATAATACAGAAACTATAGCTCCTTCATTTGCGATTCATTATTGCCTTTAGTATAATAAAGAAAACGTATTTTCCACAGATCTACTTGCTTACTAATGAATATGTTGTCTGAATAGGAACATTAAAAGCCTAGATTGAATTTAGCTAGTAAACACTTGATTGAGAAATTGGTTCAAGGTTTCATTGACTCCAGAATATTGAAATGGGAATCTGCTGCTGGAAGAAATCCATAAAACAATCTTCAGTTTGTGATTTTACAAAAGAGCTGTTCATGAGGTTTTCAGATGGTTTTTCATGAATGTTAATTTGCATGTAATTCAACATTATTGACTCTTTGTTGCGTACAATCTCTCATAGCAATCGAAGCTGTGTTGCATGTTGGGTAAATTGTTGATTGCGTGACAGTTTTAGTATTTTTTGTCAAGTTGCATGCTGTTTAATCGGATATGATCATGCCGCATTTATTGGTGCCATCAATATACGCTAGGATACATTGCAGTGTTATTAGCTGTGTTGCTATAGCGTATTATTTGAGAAAATTGACGGTTAAGAGCGACAGTATAATACTACCTTGTCCCAATATTTTGATGGTTAGTGCAAGGGTCAAGATGAATATTGGGAAAGTTTGTAAACTCAGTTGAGAGTTAAAATGAGCAAATAAATTATCAGTATGTTTTTAGAGCCTGTACCAGGAATGTGGTGTCCATCGTCTGGTTATTTGTCTGACCATACTTTTTTTTTTTTAAGGTGACCACTTCTCTGAAACTTCTTGATGTTCATGAGACTTTAAATCACAGAAATATTACTCTTGATGTCTTGCATGGTCCAAAATAAAAAAAAGCATGTTGACCTGAAATTCAAGATGGCCACAGCCACAGCTAAAAAACAGATATTTAAAATACAGTTTTGTGGGGACTACTTAAAAACCATAAGTGATATTGTTTTTGAATATTTATCAAAACTACAGGCATGGCATTTAGTTGGTCTAAACAAAATTCATTTTGAATCACCATCAAACATGGTCGCCAGTGGCAGTTTTTAGTTCTACTGGCCGAAGGCCAGCAGAGCTTATGGGATGCCGAGTTGTCCGTTGTCTGCCGTCCGTCCGTCCGTCGTTAACTTTTGTCTCGTTAAGACGATAGGGCCTTCATTTTTCATCCGATCTTTACCAAACTTTAACAGGTTGTTAATATCAATGAAAGCTCGGATAAGTTCGAAAACCAGCTAGATCGGACCAGTAACAGCAGAGTTATGGCCCTTGATTTAGTTCAAAATGCTATATTGCTATATTTTGCCTCGTTAAGATGATAGGGCCTTCATTTTTTATCCTATCTTTACCAAACTTTATCAGATTGTTAATGTCATTTAAATCTCGAACAAGTTCGAAAAACAGCCAGATAGGACCAGTAACAGCGGAGTTATGGCCCTTCATTTAGTTAAAAATGCTATATTTTGTCTCGTTTAGACGATAGGGGCTTCATTGTTTATCCGATCTTTACCGAACTTTACCACATTGTTAATATCAATGAAAGCTCGGACAAGTTCGAAAACCAGCCATATCGGACTAGTAACAGCGGAGTTATGGCCCTTGATTTAGTTAAAAATGCTATATTTTACCTCGTTAAGACGATAGGGTCTTCATTGTTCATCCGATCTTTACCAAACTTTATCAGATTGTTAATATCGTTGAACGCTCGAACAAGTTCGAAAATCAGCCATATAGGACCAGTAACAGCGGAGTTATGGCCCTTGATTTAGTTAAAAATGCTATATTTTGCCTCGTTAAGACGATAGGGGCTTCATTGTTCATCCGATCTTTACCAAACTTTATCAGATTGTTAATATCAATGAAAGCTGGGACAAGTTCGAAAAACATTCATATCGGATCATATCGGACCAGTAACAGTGGAGTTATGGCCCTTGATTTAGTTAAAAATGCTATATTTTGCCTCGTTAAGACGATAGGGGCTTCATTGTTCATCCGATCTTTACTAAACTTTATCAGATTGTTAATGTCATTGAAAGATCGAACAAGTTCGAAAAACAGCCAGATAGGACCAGTAACAGCGGAGTTATGGCCCTTCATTTAGTTAAAAATGCTATATTTTGCCTCGTTTAGACAATAGGGGCTTCATTGTTTATCTGATCTTTACCGAACTTTATTAGATTGTTAATATCAATGAAAGCTCGGACAAGTTCGAAAACCATTCATATCGGATCAGTAACAGCGGAATTATGGCCTTTGATTTAGTTCAAAATGCTATATTTTGCCTCGTTAATACGGTAGGGCCTTCATTTTTCATCTGATCTTTACCAAACTTTACCAGATTCTTTAGTTATGGCCCTTGCTTTAGTTAAAAAGCTGTTTTTTGCCCGAAACTTTCAAAAAAACGTAAATGGCAGTCGCTCGCTTCATTGATGTTATAAGAGCCATGTTAGCCAGTAGAGCATCCACAGGCCCTCTTGGGCCTCTTGTTGTTGACATAGAGTTATAAAGAAAAAACTTGTGGCTATTATATTCCTCTGAAACTATTTGATTGATTTTCATGAATGTTACGTACTCTTCATGTCTAGTTGATCCTAAGTAAAAATCAGATTGATTTGTAATTCAAAATGGTCACCACAGCTAAAAATAGATTTTAAAAAGTGCAATTTTCTGGAGACTACATGTACTACTTTTGATATTGATTTGGAACCAAAATGGCTGGAATGACATATAGATGGTGGTACAACATTCATAAATTTGAATTTGACATCAAAAATGTCTGTCAGTGGCCATCTTTGTTAACGTAAGAGTTGTAAAGGAAAAAAACTAATGACTGCTTCTATTCAATGTCAAACATGGCTGCCAGTGGCCATCTTTGTTTGCATAGAGTTAATTGTATAGGAAAAACTTGTGATGAGAACTTCTCTGAAACTACTTTTGTGATTTCCCTAAAATTTCACAAGAATATTACACATGATGCTTTGCTTGTTCTGAATAAAATTAACATTAAGTTCAGTCCTAAATCCTAAAATGGCCACAATGGATAAAAATCAATTTAAAAGGACAATTAATTTAAACAGCATTTATTCAAGAAATGTCGTGAACAATATGTCATTTAATATTTCTCTAAAGGAAAAAGAAATGCGATGCGGGAATTTCCGCTATACATTGTATGTACAATATGCTGCAGTTTCCCTTTTGGAAAAAATGCTAAAATAACACGTAACACAGCAAATAGTATTCCTGCAAAGTTTCATTATTGACAGAGTACGCGTTTGGCTTACTTAAACTTAGGATGCAAAATTTTGCAAAATCTTTACGTTAAACACAGTACTGAACTGGCTCAATTTTTCAAAGAGGAACTTCAACATTTATGAATTTCTTGTTACAACATGTACTGTGATTAAAACATCTACAACATCACAGTTGTGTCCTTTCTCTAACTAACTGCGACTTTTTTTTACAAAACATCTTGGGATTTCCTTGGAATATATATTGAATTAAGTGTGCAGTAAATACAATTTATACCACAATAGCCTAAATACACACTATGCATCTTGTAACACCCGAGGATATACACAGCATATGTTAGTTATTGTGGTATAAATACAATAGAGCATGAGTCTTGCACGTGTACGGACGATAATGCACTCGCTAACGCTCGTGCATTATCTCCCCGTACACGTGCAAAACTCATGCTCTATCCTATACTTGTACCATAGCTCTAATGGTTTTCCCTTGTTCTTGCTTATAATATAATTTTCATAAACCTGAAGGTCTGACCCTAAACCGTGCTATAAATGCCGGTATATTTCAGCCGTGCTATAAATGACAGATTGGGCAGTTATACCATGGTCTACTCAATGTCACGCACGCGCAGTTGTAATTTATAACACAACCTGTCAATCAAACGACTACACCATTACCAAAACAGCACTCCTTGACATTGCATTTTAACCCAATAATATACAAAGGCGATTGGCTGCAATAATCAAAACATGGGACATGCTCATGTCGCTTGATAATGTTATTTCTTGATTGGATCGAGCTGTTAAATTTACTGAAAACTGCAACGCCCTAAAACTTCTTGCACATGCGTAGATGGATAATGCCTCTGGTACAAAACATTTATAGCATATTTTTCTCGTATGCGATTTATACTGAACTCTTGGGCCTGCGGCCCTCGAGAAGCATTAAAAATTGCATATACTCGAAAAATCATGCTATAAATATTACATATAGCAGAAATTCCCGTGTTTCTTTTTCCTTTCAGTAAACATGGACAGGAATTGAAAACAAGCTTTTGATGGATACTTATTCATCACTAGCGTTTGTTTAGTGTTTTGTGGCAGCTCCGACTACAAATCAGTATTGTTATTACTAACGGATCCATTGGGATCATCAAGCCAAATCTTTGTGGATTAAAAGTTGAATATTCTGCTGGTGCTAGAGGGTGCGAGAGGTGTTCCAAATCGTATTACCTCTCGTTAACAGGCTCGTTAAAACTGAGACTGCTACTTTTCTCTCTTGTTTGTGTTTGTTGCTTCCATGAGATCTCCTTTTCAGTATTTATTACATCCATGAGATCCCCTTTTCAGTATTTATTACTCTTTAGTTACTTTTTGATCGCTACTCCTTTAATCAGAACTGTCAATATATTGATTTGGAACCTTTACTACAAATGACTAGATTAACTTATTGTTTGTCCTAAACAAAACGCTTTTAATTCTATTCAGGTTTACCACCACTAATTACATGTAAGCCTCTGAGGTGTAGTCGAATGTAGTTCCTATAATAAACAGTAATCCCTCCTTTTTTGATGGAAATGGGCATTATAAGTAGGAGAAAACTGGTCGATTTTGTGGTTGTATAAGAAGCATATTTAATAAGTTGTACTGGATCACTATATGATTAACATTTTCGAAATTTCGACTCTATGCTTACACTTTGAGAGCAATGAAAACAGTCAGTCAGTGAAAACATCTGTACCTTGACCTGTTTAGTAAACAAAACAGAACTTTCTTACTTGTCTTGTGACCCCACCTTTTCTGGTGATTTTTCAAGTGGAAAATTAGTTTTCTATATGAACATTACACTGCTGAATTATCCATACTTGAGTTGAATTTGCAGCAAATCATTATACGTGACACTTTTAACATTGGTGTCTATGGGGAAAATAACCTTCAATCTCAAACATGGCCACCAGTGGCCATCTTTTTTACATCAAGTTATATTATTAAAACCACTTTTCTGCAATACTGGTCTGATTTCTCGGATACTTCACAGGAATATTGCATTAATGACTCTGTGGTAGTTTAATTTCTATTTTTATTATTTACATTTTTTATCTTTTATGAAAATAATAAAATAATACTTTGTCTATTTGTTAAGCAGTAAGCTCAAAGCTCAACTGAATATAGATACAACATGATACCTCTGGTTGACCAGTCCTAGCACTGCCCCACTGTCACATGACACCTGGTTGACCAGTCCTAGCACTGCCCCTGTCACATGACACCTGGTTGACCAGTCCTAGCACTGCCCCTGTCACATGACACCTGGTTGACCAGTCTTAGCACTGCCCCTGTCACATGACACCTGGTTGACCAGTCCTAGCACTGCCCCCCTGTCACATGACACCTGGTTGACCAGTCCTAGCACTGCCCCCCTGTCACATGGCACCTGGTTGAGCAGTCCTAGCACTGCCCCCCTGTCACATGGCACCTGGTTGACCAGTCCTAGCACTGCCCTTTATTTGCCAAACTTCGAGCAAGGGAGCTACTTAGTATCATTATTAAGAAGTCTTTAATGTGACCTTTACTGTGACCTTTAATGACCGAGACTAAATAATTCTGTGCATGCAGTACGTCCAATTAACATGTCGCCAGTTGTCAATCATTTATCCATTTTAACCAATCAAACCAATACTATGCCTCCGACAAACAATAGCATGTGCAACAGTATAATAAGGCACGTGCAAATGTATTATAATATAACCTATTGTCAATATACTCCGACATCAACACTAGGGCGGAGATATCTAAGTACTGGCGTCATGTTAATTGATTTTGCAGAATTGACCCATCTCTCAGGCCACTGGTCGCATACTGGATGGCATGTTAGACGAGTGTGTGTGACAGGCTGGTCTCCCTGCAAAGTAAACCAATAATTAGAGGAGTGTAAGTGAGATAATTAGTAATTAGCGATTTGATATACAGACTAAGCCCTGGAGATAACATTCTATTGTTGTCCAGCGGTCAGCTGGTCAAACATCTCACTCACCATAAACTGACCGAATGACCACCGGTGATGTTGATGGCACTGATATTGATTGTGTTAGTATTTCCATGACACTTATTGTTGTTGCTGCATGACAGCTTTTAAATAGTCTGGTTTGAATTATGATTATTTTAGCTCAACTGGCCCAATTTAATGGCAGTCTGCCCGGAGTACATCATCGCAAGGATTACATCACCGCCCGGAGTACATCATCAATCTTTCATAAACTTTTATCTTATTTTCATAATAACTTTATTCAGTTAACAAATTCAAATTTTCTCAAGAGCTCGACTTGTCAAGTGAGAAAGTGTTGATTCTAACAGGTGGCTGTAAGTATACAGTATTGATTCTAACATCGAATGGTGGGTTGGTCTGTCTCTACCACAAAAGCATTGACCGTGATAAATGAACTAACATGAGCTAAAAATTACATTAAACACCATTCAAACAAACAAACAAACAGATTTTCTGCAACAAAAAAAAGACGGTTGTTTCAATAAGATCTTGGATAGGCTGGATGATAGGCTAGATGATAGGCTGGATGATAGGCTGGATTATAGGCTGGATGATAGGCTGGATGATAGGCTGGATGATAGGCTGGATGATAGGCTGGATGATAGGCTAGATGATAGGCTGGATGATAGGCTAGATGATAGGCTGGATGATAGGCTGGATGATAGGCTAGATGATAAGCAACATCGATGCATGTATCATAGAGTTATGGCTCTGAAAATAGGAACAATATTATGTTACAAATCTTGATAGAATTTTACGTTTTCAAAAGCGTGCTTGTGGAATAATCCTTGACTATGATATGAAACGATTTTTCAATTGAATACTCTCGTAGCGAGGATGATCTGAAGAAGCCGAGGCCAGAAATAATACAATTGTGTTTGGTTATGATCGGTTATGATCGAAAAACTACAAAGCCGCTGCGACTTTAATAATAAAACAAAAGTAATCATAGATTGCGAGAATTCTATATATGTTAGTGACGTATTACAAAGTATGAATGATTTAAAAATTCTATCTGTTTTCAAACGCATTACTTTAAGAACATCAAAACTTATGTACAAAGTTTGAAATATTCAAAGAAGACTTGTAAATGATGATTTACCTCAGTTGCGGTCTCTATCGTCTCACAATTTTATTGTTCCTAAACCGCACGGAGAACTGTTTAAACAAAGTATTGCATATTCAGGACCTTGTATGGAATAATCTGCCGAATGACCTAAAACAGTTGAAAACCCTAAGCACCTTCTACAACGATTGTATAAACTCTAAGCACCTTCCACAATGATTGTATAAACCCTAAGCACCTTCCACAACGATTGTATAAACTCTAAGCACCTTCCACAACGATTGTATAAACTCTAAGCACCTTCCACAACGATTGTATAAACCCTAAGCACCTTCCACAACGATTGTATAAACTCTAAGCACCTTCCACAACGATTGTATAAACCCTAAGCACCTTCCACAATGATTGTATAAACTCTAAGCACCTTCCACAACGATTGTATAAACCCTAAGCACCTTCCACAATGATTGTATAAAGTTCATAAAAAATAAATGAACTTACCCTCAGTTAAACCTAAAAGCAATGTGCCACTTATTTCGTATTTAATGGTTTTGGGAGAAAGTGTTATTGTTTATTCTTGCTATTCTGATTTGTTATACTATTGTTTGCAATTGCTATGCTGATAGGGGCGGTGAGTGAATTTTTTTTATTTATTTTTTATTTTATACGACAAATGGAAATGGCCTCGGCATAAGGCAAAAATAGTAAAACATACTACTGAGTATTTTCAAGATTGAAAACGCATTTTTAATAGTGTTTGATACTTTCAGCAATTGTTCAGCCAGTAGAGCTTATGGGATGCCGAGTTGTCCGTCGTCCGACTGTCCGTCCGTTGTTAACTTTTGTCTCGTTAAGATGATAGGGCCTTCATTTTTCATCCGATCTTTACCAAACCTTACCAGGTTGTTAATATCAATGAAAGCTCGGACAAGTTCGAAAACCAGCCAGATCGGACCAGTAACAACGGAGTTATGGCCCTTGATTTAGTTAAAATTGCTATATTTTGCCTCTTTAAGACGATAGGGCCTTCATTTTTCATTCTATCTTTACCAAACTTTATCACATTGGTAATATCAATGAAAGCTCAGACAATTTCGAAAACCAGCCATATCGGACTAGTACCAGCGGAGTTATGGCCCTTGATTTAGTTAAAAATGCTATATTTTACCTCGTTAAGACGATAGGGGCTTCATTGTTCATCCGATCTTTACCAAACTTTACCACATTGTTAATATCAATGAAAGCTCAGACAAGTTCGAAAACCAGCCAGATTGGACCAGTTTATTTTTTTTAAATATTTTTATTTTTTTGATTTTATTAGCTCTACTGGCCAAGTTCGAAAACCAGCCAGCTCGGACCAGTAACGGCGGAGTTATGGCTCTTGATTTATTTAAAAATGCTATATTTTGCCTCTTTAAGAAGATAGTCACTCGCTTCATTGATGTTATAAGAGCCATATTAGCCAGTAGGGCGTCCACAGGCCCTCTTGGGCCTATTGTTTTTATTTTTATTTTTTTGTAAAAGAAGAAGAAGATTTTTTTTTTTACCGGGGCAGCATTAAAAAAACGGGGTCGGGCGGGGATGATAATCTAGCAATTAATTTATTATGGCCTTATTAGTATTTGTTTTTTTTAACAAGACAAGCAAAATGAAGCTTGTTTAGGTAATGACTTCAGTAGTAAATGTTTTTTGATTTTCACCAACTCTGATTTGACGGTTTGTTTCACCAACTCTGATTTGACGGTTTGTTTCACCAACTCTGATTTGATAGTTCACCAGCTCTAATTTGACAGTTTGTTTCAATAAGACACTGGACAAGTTTGACAATGAACAGAATTGAAACATGGAGAAATTGTTCCTAATTATCTGTCAAAATGTGGCAATTTCACCTTGTTTGTGCAATAATTTTAGTAAACATGTTCTGGTCACCAGTTTCAGTAAGATCTTAGATGAGTTTGACAGTAGTATTTATGCATGCATTATTTGCCTTTATTAAGTAAAAATAAGAGAATTGTAGTTTCTTTAAGGCAATACCTTTTAAGTAAATGACTTTCACCAATTTTGATATGAAGGCATGTTTCACTAAGATCTTGGACAAGGTCGACAGTCAGCTAAATGGATGCAGGTGTTACAGAGTAATTGCCCTTGATAAAGTACATTTTTGGTTTCTAAATTAATGAGGTGAAACTCTGTGAAACTCTGTGTGACTATGTGTATATATGAATTACCATTGAAAAGATATGACACACACAACTTGGGGTCATTTGTTCAAGGTGGAGTGTCAAGGTTTTGCAATTGTGTTTGGTCCATAGGTCCTTAATTGCGATAATTGGATGAAGCTTTACCAATCTTTTCAGTACTTACAGTTTATTGGTTAATGGAACTTAATTGGTTTAAAACCCCTTGCGGGCTTTTTGCCACTAAGGTACCTTTCCAAGTCTTTTGCCACTGACCTTTTCAAGGCATTTTGCCACTGACCTTTCCAAGGCATTTTTCCACTGACCTTTCCAAGGCTTTTTGCCACTGACCTTTCCAGGGCTTTTTGCCACTGACCTTTCCAAGGCTTTTTGCCACTGACCTTTTCAAGGCTTTTTGCCACTGACCTTTCCAGGGCTTTTTGCCACTGACCTTTTCAAGGCTTTTTGCCACTGACCTTTTCAAGGCTTTTTGCCACTGACCTTTTCAAGGCATTTTGCCACTGACCTTTCCAGGGCTTTTTGCCACTGACCTTTTCAAGGCATTTTGCCACTGACCTTTCCAAGGCTTTTTGCCACTGACCTTTTCAAGGCATTTTGCCACTGACCTTTTCAAGGCATTTTGCCACTGACCTTTTCAAGGCATTTTGCCACTGACCTTTTCAAGGCATTTTGCCACTGACCTTTTCAAGGCATTTTGCCACTGAGCTATCCATGGCTTTTTGCCACTGACCTTTTCAAGGCATTTTGCCACTGACCTTTTCAAGGCTTTTTGCCACTGACCTTTTCAAGGCCTTTTGCCACTGACCTTTCCAAGGCTTTTTGCCAGTGACTGTTCCAATGCATTATGCCACTGACCTTTCCAAGGCTTTTGCCACTGACCTTTCCAAGGCATTTTTCCACTGACCTTTCCAAGGCTTTTTGCCACTGACCTTTCCAAGGCTTTTTGCCAATCCGACCTTTCCAAGGCATTTTTCCACTGAGCTATCCAAGGCTTTTTTGCCACTGACCTTTCCAAGGCATTTTGCCACTGAGCTATCCAAGGCATTTTGCCACTGACCTTTCCAAGGCATTTTTCCACTGACCTTTCCAAGGCTTTTTGCCACTGACCTTTTCAAGGCTTTTTGCCACTGACCTTTTCAAGGCATTTTGCCACTGACCTTTCCAGGGCTTTTTGCCACTGACCTTTCCAAGGCTTTTTGCCACTGACCTTTTCAAGGCATTTTGCCACTGACCTTTTCAAGGCATTTTGCCACTGACCTTTTCAAGGCATTTTGCCACTGACCTTTTCAAGGCATTTTGCCACTGACCTTTTCAAGGCTTTTTGCCACTGACCTTTTCAAGGCATTTTGCCACTGAGCTATCCAAGGCTTTTTGCCACTGACCTTTTCAAGGCATTTTGCCACTGACCTTTTCAAGGCTTTTTGCCACTGACCTTTTCAAGGCATTTTGCCACTGACCTTTCCAAGGCTTTTTGCCAGTGACTGTTCCAATGCATTATGCCACTGACCTTTCCAAGGCTTTTGCCACTGACCTTTCCAAGGCATTTTTCCACTGACCTTTCCAAGGCTTTTTGCCACTGACCTTTCCAAGGCTTTTTGCCAATCCGACCTTTCCAAGGCATTTTGCCACTGAGCTATCCAAGGCTTTTTTGCCACTGACCTTTCCAAGGCATTTTGCCACTGAGCTATCCAAGGCATTTTGCCACTGACCTTTCCAAGGCATTTTTCCACTGACCTTTCCAAGGTTTTTTGCCACTGACCTTTTCAAGGCTTTTTGCCACTGACCTTTTCAAGCATTTTGCCACTGACCTTTCCAGGGCTTTTTGCCACTGACCTTTCCAAGGCTTTTTGCCACTGACCTTTTCAAGGCATTTTGCCACTGACCTTTTCAAGGCATTTTGCCACTGACCTTTTCAAGGCATTTTGCCACTGACCTTTTCAAGGCATTTTGCCACTGACCTTTTCAAGGCTTTTTGCCACTGACCTTTTCAAGGCATTTTGCCACTGAGCTATCCAAGGCTTTTTGCCACTGACCTTTTCAAGGCATTTTGCCACTGACCTTTTCAAGGCTTTTTGCCACTGACCTTTTCAAGGCATTTTGCCACTGACCTTTCCAAGGCTTTTTGCCAGTGACTGTTCCAATGCATTATGCCACTGACCTTTCCAAGGCTTTTGCCACTGACCTTTCCAAGGCATTTTTCCACTGACCTTTCCAAGGCTTTTTGCCACTGACCTTTCCAAGGCTTTTTGCCAATCCGACCTTTCCAAGGCATTTTGCCACTGAGCTATCCAAGGCTTTTTTGCCACTGACCTTTCCAAGGCATTTTGCCACTGAGCTATCCAAGGCATTTTGCCACTGACCTTTCCAAGGCATTTTGCCACTGAGCTATCCAAGGCATTTTGCCACTGACCTTTCCAAGGCATTTTGCCACTGAGCTATCCAAGGCATTTTGCCACTGACCTTTCCAAGGCATTTTGCCACTGACCTTTCCAAGGCATTTTTCCACTGACCTTTCCAAGGCATTTTGCCACTGAGCTATCCAAGGCATTTTGCCACTGACCTTTCCAAGGCATTTTGCCACTGAGCTATCCAAGGCATTTTGCCACTGACCTTTCCAAGGCATTTTGCCACTGACCTTTCCAAGGCTTTTTGCCACTGACCTTTCCAAGGCTTTTTGCCAATCCGACCTTTCCAAGGCATTTTGCCACTGAGCTATCCAAGGCTTTTTTGCCACTGACCTTTCCAGGGCTTTTTGCCACTGACCTTTTCAAGGCATTTTGCCACTGACCTTTCCAGGGCTTTTGCCACTGACCTTTCCAAGGCTTTTTGCCACTGACCTTTCCAGGGCTTTTGCCACTGACCTTTCCAAGGCTTTTTGCCACTGAACTTTCCAAGGCTTTTTGCCACTGAACTTTCCAGGGCTTTTGCCACTGACCTTTCCAAGGCTTTTTGCCACTGACCTTTCCAGGGCTTTTGCCACTGACCTTTCCAAGGCTTTTTGCCACTGAACTTTCCAGGGCTTTTGCCACTGACCTTTCCAAGGCTTTTTGCCACTGAACTTTCCAGGGCTTTTGCCACTGACCTTTCCAAGGCTTTTTGCCACTGAACTTTAGAAGGCTTTTTGTCACTGACCTTTCCCAGGATTTTTGCTATTGACCTTTCCAATGCTTATTGCCACTGACCTTTCCAAGGCTTTTTGCCACTGACCTTTCCAGGGCTTTTGCCACTGACCTTTCCAAGGCTTTTTGCCACTGACCTTTCCAAGGCTTTTTGCCACTGAACTTTCCAGGGCTTTTGCCACTGACCTTTCCAAGGCTTTTTGCCACTGAACTTTAGAAGGCTTTTTGTCACTGACCTTTCCCAGGATTTTTGCTACTGACCTTTCCAATGCTTATTGCCACTGACCTTTCCAAGGCATTTTGCCACTGATCTTTTCAAGGCATTTTGCCACTGATCTTTCCAAGGCTTTTTGCCACTGACCATTCCAAGGCTTGTTGCCGCTGACCATTCCAAGGCTTGTTGTCGCTGACCTTTCCAGGGCTTTTTGCCACTGACCTTTCCAAGGCTTTTTGACACTGACCATTCCAAGGCTTTTTGCCGCTGACCATTCCAAGGCTTGTTGCCGCTGACCTTTCCAGGGCTTTTTGCCACTGACCTTTCCAGTGCTTTGGCCACTTCCTTTTCCAAGGCTTTTTGCCACTGAACTTTAGAAGGCTTTTTGCCACTGACCTTTCCAGGGCTTTTGCCACTGACCTTTCCAAGGCTTTTTGCCACTGACCTTTCCAAGGCTTTTTGCCACTGAACTTTCCAGGGCTTTTGCCACTGACCTTTCCAAGGCTTTTTGCCACTGAACTTTAGAAGGCTTTTTGTCACTGACCTTTCCCAGGATTTTTGCTATTGACCTTTCCAATGCTTATTGCCACTGACCTTTCCAAGGCTTTTTGCCACTGACCTTTCCAGGGCTTTTGCCACTGACCTTTCCAAGGCTTTTTGCCACTGACCTTTCCAAGGCTTTTTGCCACTGAACTTTCCAGGGCTTTTGCCACTGACCTTTCCAAGGCTTTTTGCCACTGAACTTTAGAAGGCTTTTTGTCACTGACCTTTCCCAGGATTTTTGCTATTGACCTTTCCAATGCTTATTGCCACTGACCTTTCCAAGGCATTTTGCCACTGATCTTTTCAAGGCATTTTGCCACTGATCTTTCCAAGGCTTTTTGCCACTGACCATTCCAAGGCTTGTTGCCGCTGACCATTCCAAGGCTTGTTGTCGCTGACCTTTCCAGGGCTTTTTGCCACTGACCTTTCCAAGGCTTTTTGCCACTGACCATTCCAAGGCTTTTTGCCGCTGACCATTCCAAGGCTTGTTGCCGCTGACCTTTCCAGGGCTTTTTGCCACTGACCTTTCCAGTGCTTTGGCCACTTCCTTTTCCAAGGCTTTTTGCCACTGAACTTTAGAAGGCTTTTTGTCACTGACCTTTCCCAGGATTTTTGCTATTGACCTTTCCAATGCTTATTGCCACTGACCTTTCCAAGGCATTTTGCCACTGATCTTTTCAAGGCATTTTGCCACTGATCTTTCCAAGGCTTTTTGCCACTGACCATTCCAAGGCTTGTTGCCGCTGACCATTCCAAGGCTTGTTGTCGCTGACCTTTCCAGGGCTTTTTGCCACTGACCTTTCCAAGGCATTTTGCCACTGACCTTTCCAAGGCATTTTGCCACTGACCTTTCCAGGGCTTTTGCCACTGACCTTTCCAAGGCTTTTTGCCGCTGACCTTGGAAGCTGCTGACCTTTCCAAGGCTTTTTGCTGCTGACCTATCCAAGGTAGTACCCCTATTGTCAAACCTATTATGTTTGTGGTGTCACATCTTTTCTTTTTCCTTTTAACCCTTAACCCCCTACTTTTATATAATGGACTGTTCTTTCTTTGAATTAAGACCATTCAATTTATTTGACAAAGGGGTGTTTTGGGGAATATGACTGAGGCTTAAAAGAAAAAAGTGTTTGTTCCGCTAACCCGACCGACCCTATTATTTAGCTGCCGACCCTAACTTTTTTTATTGCAAAAAAAAAAAAATATCTTTTTTAAAAAAAATAAAAATAATAATAATAAAAGTTGAACCCAGGAACCAAGGTTTCTTATGGAGATAAAAATAAAAAAAATATATATATCTCTCCAGTGAGATTTGAACCCACGAACCCTGGGGTTTCCAGTGTACATTAACAAATATTGAAAAAGGGCCATAACCATGTAACTGTGATCTAGGTATTTATACCTTCCCCAGTATTTTTTATCATATTAAAAGTGTTAAGTAAGGTCATTAATAAAAAAATAAAAAAAATAAAAAAAAAGTTTGGCCTACCTACCTACCCTATTTGTTTTCAAGTCGTTAGTGGAAACAAACCATTTTCTTTTTTTGGCCTGATCAGGACAGTGTAAACCCTGATCAGCCTGCAAGTTACTCGCAGAGGCTATTATAGTTGTGCTTAGCGGGTTAAGGGGTAATATATAGATATTTGTTTTTTACATGTTTTTGGTTGACTACGTGTTCTGTGGGTGCAGCATTTCCTGCTTTTACTTGAAAAGGGTTTGCGTCATCAGTGTCTCTTCTCGCTCAGATCCACACTAGCCTTTTAATTTCCGTTTTATTAATTGAATAGTTTGATGGTATATCATCTAGCCGTTTAATTTTCTTTAACTTATGTCTTGTAACAGTTTGATTAATCATAGACTCAGATAATAAAAATACGGGTTAAGGGATTGAATTTGATTAATTCTCTTTTTCCTTTAAAAGTCATGTGATCCACTGTTGCTTTCTAATTCACCTGTTGTTACCTGGTTGCCTAGACGACATGTCACATGGTGTTTACATGCCATAACTCAGGATATGTATAAGGCGGGAGATAAGAACTACATGCCTATTGGGGCGCTAAGATTATGGCCATAATAGGATTTTGATTGCATTTCCAATATGTTTGCTGCAGATTGGGGGAAAAAACGATTTGCGGAAAAGCGACATTAAAATTCCGCTTACTATTAGCGTTATGGTCATTAAATACAGTGTTATGGACACATTTATATTTTAATGGGTGCATTTATATTTTAATGGGCATATTTATATTTTAATGGGCACAGATGTTGATGGTTATGGATGTATTTCTTTCTGTGCCAATTTGGCTGTTAATTGTATTCAGCGAAAAATCTTGAGTAAATAAGAACCCTCTGCCATGATCTGGTATAACAGCTAATTAACTGATTTTTAGATTGAATAATAGATAGTACATTTATGTCAATTCTGTTTATTATTTGTTCAGCCTATAGTTGATCTTGGACTTGTCATGGTTTTTCATTTAAAATTTCTTTCCTGGTTTGTAATGAAGTAAAAGATACTGTTTTAGAGAAATGTTTTAAGATCTTTTTTAAAGTAGCTATCCATTCAACAACACCCAAATTATGTAAACATATGTACACCGTTTCTAATCCTACTGATGACGAGGTATATATATAACTTACATATTTTGAGATCCAATCTCTATAGACACAGTATAAACAGCTTTAACCAGCCAGGCCAAAGCCCAAAACTGGAGCGTCGAATTGAGAGTTACCCGCAAATTGAACTCACATAATTCATTTGACGCATATTCAGACATGGTTGTATTAAAAACCCGTTAAGAAACATATACTTTTTATCTGCACATATGCATTATTATATGTCCTGAACACCCGGAAAGAGTTTTGATAAATGATTTGGCAGGTTATTGCCTTTAATAGTCTTTCAGTCAATTATTTTGATGATATCAAGGTGTAGCAGTGAGCTCAATGCTCATCTTTAAAGTGCTAGAATACCATGTCATATAAGGCACATGACAATATAACTCACTCTGCAGTCACTATTATACTGGAATTTGGAATTCGAATTCTGCTCAGGGTTCCTACCACCTAAAGAAGCGAACGTGCGCGCCAACAGACGTCCAGAAGGACATAATTATTATGGAGGCATTAACAATATCCCCTAGTGGTTTAAAAAAAAATGTGGGGATTATTTATATAAACAGATATCTTGTAAGGCTAATTTCGCTGTTTTATAATAGACAGTTTATTTTTTAATCTTAGGCCAAAAAGAAAAAAGTTTGTTTCCGCTAACGGCTCAAAAAAAATAGGATAGGTAGGTAAGGCAAAACTTTTTATTTTTATATTTATTATTAATGACCTTATTTTTGTTAATGAAAAAAAACTTCTATGATAAAAAATACTGGGGAAGGTATTAATACCTAGATAATACATGGTTATGGCCCTTTTTTCAATATTTGGTAATGTACACTGGAAACCACAGGGGTCGTGGGTTCAAATCTCACTGGAGGCATTTTAATTATTTTTTCCTCCATAAAAAACCTTGGTTCATGGGTTCAACTTCTTATTACTATTTTTTTAATTTTTTTTTTTTTAATTAGCGGAAACAAACACTTTTTTCTTTTGAGCCTTATTGGCAGGCTAAGTCTGTCACTCCTCTCAATTATGATAAGAGCCACATAAAAAAACCTAGTTTAGCCTGATTAGGTCTCTTGGGCCTTCCGTCTGAATGCTGTTTCTTAAGGCTGCATTAAAGAATGATTCAGTCAATAGCTGCAGAGTGCAGTAGTATTTGTAAGGCTTCTGTCTGATTCCTTAAGGAGTACTTGATGAACATTTTCCTGTGTTGTCGAGTTGCTAGGAACTTTTTTCTAAACCGTTGTTTACGTCCATTTTGTTTCTCATCTCCATATAGTGATCATCGCTAAATGACAGAAAACAAGATGTTCCTTCTGACTTAATGGCCCAAATTGGAGATTTTTTCAGTCAATTAGAAGGAAATATTCTACAGAATAATGCCAGCGCTAATTATCTTGTAAGATGTAGTGTCTGTTTATCTCTATATATAAATAATTAAGACCAAGCATGCAATGGGGTTTTGTTGAATCGTAGGACGGTAGTTCATAGTCTTTTCCGAACAATTGGTCAATACGTGACCATTAATCCTTGAGTATCATATTCTGTTGTTCGGTTTATGATACAGTGTTTTTATATGTGTTTTGTGAATGCAGCCTGTGCCTGTGCCATTGTGAAAAATAGCGGCATTTTTCTAGAAATTGTGAAAATTGTGAAATATTATAACAAAAGAAAAAGAAACTTTTTTCACTTTTATTTTTACAGTTTAATATCCCTTGGTTTTAAGTTTTGTTTTTGGTAAATACAGACTAGTTTTGACACCAGTTATATATTAAGACTAGTATCCTTACTGCCTGTTGTTGTTGTTGTTTTTGTTGTTTTTGTGTTTTTTTTCAGATTGTGAATTTTTTGGATATAATTGTGAAAAAAGTATACTTTTTGGCATTGTGAAGGGGCCGAATAACAGCACCAAAGGCCCCAAATTAGGCATTAAAAACACACTGTGATCTGTGGTGCAGTATTTGATCTGAGGTACAGTATTTGACCTGCCATGCAGTATTTGACCTGTGATGCAGTATTTGACCTGTGGTGCAGTATTTGATCTGCCATGCAGTATTTGATCTGCCATGCATTATTTGAAATGTGGTGCAGTATTTGACCTGTGGTGCAGTATTTGATCTGCCATGCAGTATTTGACCTGTGGTGCAGTATTTGACCTGTGGTGCAGTATTTGATCTGCCATGCAGTATTTGATATGTGGTGCAGTATTTGACCTGTGGTGCAGTATTTGATCTGACATGCAGTATTTGACCTGTGGTGCAGTATTTGACCTGTGGTGCAGTATTTGATATGTGGTGCAGTGTTTGACCTGTGGTGCAGTATTTGATCTGACATGCAGTATTTGACCTGTGGTGCAGTATTTGTCCTGTGGTGCAGTATTTGATCTGTGGTGCAGTATTTGACCTGTGGTGCAGTATTTGATCTGACATGCAGTATTTGACCTGTGGTGCAGTATTTGATCTGTGATACAGTATTTGACCTGAGGTGCAGTATTTGACCTGTGGTGCAGTATTTGACCTGTGATGCAGTATTTGACTTGTGGTGCAGTATTTGACCTGTGGTGCAGTATTTGACCTGTGGTGCAGTATTTGACTTGGGATGCAGTATTTGACCTGTGATACAGTATTTGACCTCAGTATTTGACCTGTGATGCAGTATTTGACCTGTGGTGCAGTATTTGACCTGTGATGCAGTATTTGATCTGCCATGCAGTATTTGACCTGTGATGCAGTATTTGATCTGACATGCAGTATTTGATCTGACATGCAGTATTTGACCTGTGGTGCAGTATTTGACCTGTGGTGCAGTATTTGACTTGGGATGCAGTATTTGACCTGTGATACAGTATTTGACCTCAGTATTTGACCTGTGATGCAGTATTTGACCTGTGGTGCAGTATTTGACCTGTGATGCAGTATTTGATCTGCCATGCAGTATTTGACCTGTGATGCAGTATTTGATCTGACATGCAGTATTTGATCTGACATGCAGTATTTGACCTGTGGTGCAGTATTTGACCTGTGGTGCAGTATTTGATCTGACATGCAGTATTTGACCTGTGATGCAGTATTTGACCTATGGTGCAGTATTTGACTTGGGATGCAGTATTTGATCTGACATGCAGTATTTGACCTGTGGTGCAGTATTTGACCTGTGGTGCAGTATTTGATCTGACATGCAGTATTTGACCTGTGATGCAGTATTTGACCTATGGTGCAGTATTTGACTTGGGATGCAGTATTTGACCTGTGATGCAGTATTTGACCTCAGTATTTGACCTGTGATGCAGTATTTGACCTGTGATGCAGTATTTGATCTGACATGCAGTATTTGCCTGTGGTGCAGTATTTGACTTGGGATGCAGTATTTGACCTGTGATGCAGTATTTCAACCTGTGGTGCAGTATTAGACCTTTGGTACAGTTTTTGACCTGTGATGCAGTATTTGATCTGCCATGCAGTATTTGATCTGACATGCAGTATTTGACCTGTTGTGCAGTATTTGACCTGACATGCAGTATTTGATCTGTGGTACAGTATTTGATCTGCCATGCAGTATTTGATCTGACATGCAGTATTTGACCTGTGGTGCAGTATTCGACCTGTGGTGCAGTATTTGACCTGTGGTGCAGTATTTGATCTGACATGCAGTATTTGACCTGTGGTGCAGTATTTAACCTGTGATACAGTATTTGACCTGTGGTGCAGTATTTGACCTGTTGTGCAGTATTTGACCTGTGTTGCAGTATTTGACCTGGGGTGTAGTATTTGACCTGTGGTGCAGTATTTGACCTGATGTGCAGTATTTGACCTGTGGTGCAGTATTTGACCTGTGGCGCAGTATTTGACCTGAGATGCAGTATTTGACCTGTGGTGCAGCATTTGACTCGGATGCAGTATTTGACCTGTGATGCAGCATTTGACCTATGATGCGGTATTCGACCTGTGGTGCAGTATTTGAACTGTGATGCAGTATTTGACCTGTGATGCAATATTTGACCTGTGGTGCAGTATTTGACTTGGGATGCAGTATTAGTAGACCTGTGGTGCAGTAGTTTACCTATGGTGCAGTATTTGATATGCCTTGCAATATTTGACTACAGTGCAGTATTAGTAGAGAGGTTGTGCAATTGTATTTGACTTCAGATACAGTATTAATAGAGCCATCAGGTGCAGACTATTTTACCTGTGGTTCAGTATTTTATCTGCCTTGCAATATTTGACCTGCAGTGCAGTGCAGTATTTGACCTGTGGTGTAATCTTAATTTTAACTGCAGTGCAGTATTTGAACTTGGTAAAGTATTTGACCTTGGGTACAGTATTTGACCTGTGTAGCAATATTTTATATGTAATGCAGTATTTGACCTAGGGCACAGTATTTTGCTCTGTGGTGTAATCTTTTTTAATTGCAGTGTGGATTTAGGTCTGCGGTACAATATTTGAACTGCAGTGCAGTATTTGCGGTGCAGTATTTGAACTGCAGTGCAGTATTTGAACTGCAGTGCAGTATTTGAACTGCAGTGCAGTATTTGAACTGTGGTGCAGTATTTGCGGTGCAGTATTTAATTGAACTGCATGACATAGTGTTGCTTTGAATGTTATGTAAGAAAACGATATATTGTAAATTAACATTATGATACAGCTTGAAATAAAGCAATAGTATTAACATCTAGGATACACAACTTTAAGGAGTATGCCCCCTTTTGTGTAATCCCATTGAGATTGCATTTGAAATAGATAAAAATTAGAACTCAAATAATCTTGAATATGTTTGCTTGACACTTTCAGTATAATATGTTTACACATTTTTCTAAACAGTGCTACCCTTGAATTATAAATACATACTTGATAAATATGTGAATTTAGTCTTTACACACATGACCATGAGTATGACATAAGCTGAGTATGGATCAATACACGCTTTTATCAAGAAAGTGTTTATTATTCAAGCAGAGCACAGTCTAGATAAAAGTGTTAACATATTAAACTGCAAGTTACATGTAAAAATATTCAGACTTATTTGAGTTCTAATTTTTTCTTCTTTTGTTAATGCGCTTTCAATGGAATTCCACAAAAGGGGACATAATCCTTAACTATACCCATGCTACCCAATGGAAATCATGTAAGAGGCTTTGGAACAATCATGATAGTCGTTTATATTGCAGCATTAATAGTCGTAAATTATGAAAAATTGCTTCTCTGTCCATTGCTTGTTCATTACTGAATAATGTATTAGTATAGCAATGTAATGAGTTTGTATTGGTACCTTGGGGTTACAGATGGCACCAGTAACAAATTATGTTGTGTGACAGATATGTTTTATAGAACTTCAATAAAAAATTGGATTTGAGGACTTAAACCTGACATTTTATTTTTTTTGTCAAACACTGTAGGCACCTAAAAAAGTTAGTGTGACATGTTTCTGAAATGGTGGCATGGTTAGTGAAGCTGATCAAGGCCAACCACTAAACAAATTGTTGGTTTGATGCTTCTGAAGATAACTCCATGAAAATGTGGGCTGTAACACAAACCTTTTTTGTCCTGTAACACAAACCTTTTTTGTCCTGTGTTCACAAGGTTGAATATATTGCTTTTCAGTAAAACAAGGGCCTTAACTCTGGTGTTAACAATCCGACCTAGATGATTTTCGAACTTACCCAAGCTTTCATCGATATGATGAAAGTAGCTTTTTGAGTAAATTCTGCTTTTTATGGAGGTGCCCGGTGGATAGCACATTCGACTCTGAGTCAAGACATCTGGGGGTTCAAGCCTCAATGAGCACCTCCCTGGCCAGGATAGTAAAACTGTGTCACCTACCTCCCTGGCCAGTATAATAAAACTGTGTCACCTACCTCCCTGGCCAGTATAATAAAACTGTGTCACCTACCTCCCTGGCCAGTATAATAAAACTGTGTCACCTACCTCCCTGGCCAGGATAGTAAAACTGTGTCTCCTACCTCCCTGGCCAGGATAGTAAAACTGTGTCACCTACCTCCCTGGCCAGGATAGTAAAACTGTGTCACCTACCTCCCTGGCCAGGATAGTAAAACTGTGTCACCTACCTCCCTGGCCAGGATAGTAAAACTGTGTCTCCTACCTCCCTGGCCAGGATAGTAAAACCTACCTCCCTGGCCAGTAGAGTAAAACTGTGTCACCTACCTCCCTGGCCAGGATAGTAAAACTGTGTCTCCTACCTCCCTGGCCAGGATAGTAAAACCTACCTCCCTGGCCAGTATAATAAAACTGTGTCACCTACCTCCCTGGCCAGGATAGTAAAACTGTGTCACCTACCTCCCTGGCCAGTATAGTAAAACTGTGTCACCTACCTCCCTGGCCAGTATAGTAAAACTGTGTCACCTACCTCCCTGGCCAGGATAGTAAAACTGTGTCACCTACCTCCCTGGCCAGGATAGTAAAACTGTGTCTCCTACCTCCCTGGCCAGGATAGTAAAACTGTGTCACCTACCTCCCTGGCCAGGATAGTAAAACTGTGTCACCTACCTCCCTGGCCAGTATAATAAAACTGTGTCACCTACCTCCCTGGCCAGGATAGTAAAACTGTGTCTCCTACCTCCCTGGCCAGGATAGTAAAACTGTGTCACCTACCTCCCTGGCCAGGATAGTAAAACTGTGTCACCTACCTCCCTGGCCAGGATAGTAAAACTGTGTCTCCTACCTCCCTGGCCAGGATAGTAAAACCTACCTCCCTGGCCAGTAGAGTAAAACTGTGTCACCTACCTCCCTGGCCAGGATAGTAAAACTGTGTCTCCTACCTCCCTGGCCAGGATAGTAAAACCTACCTCCCTGGCCAGTATAATAAAACTGTGTCACCTACCTCCCTGGCCAGGATAGTAAAACTGTGTCACCTACCTCCCTGGCCAGTATAGTAAAACTGTGTCACCTACCTCCCTGGCCAGTATAGTAAAACTGTGTCACCTACCTCCCTGGCCAGGATAGTAAAACTGTGTCACCTACCTCCCTGGCCAGGATAGTAAAACTGTGTCTCCTACCTCCCTGGCCAGGATAGTAAAACTGTGTCACCTACCTCCCTGGCCAGGATAGTAAAACTGTGTCACCTACCTCGCTGGCCAGTATAATAAAACTGTGTCACCTACCTCCCTGGCCAGGATAGTAAAACTGTGTCACCTACCTCCCTGGCCAGGATAGTAAAACTGTGTCTCCTACCTCACTGGCCAGGATAGTAAAACTGTGTCACCTACCTCCCTGGCCAGGATAGTAAAACTGTGTCACCTACCTCCCTGGCCAGGATAGTAAAACGGTGTCTCCTACCTCCCTGGCCAGGATAGTAAAACTGTGTCACCTACCTCCCTGGCCAGGATAGTAAAACTGTGTCACCTACCTCCCTGGCCAGTATAATAAAACTGTGTCACCTACCTCCCTGGCCAGTATAATAAAACTGTGTCACCTACCTCCCTGGCCAGTATAGTAAAACTGTGTCACCTACCTCCCTGGCCAGTATAATAAAACTGTGTCACCTACATCCCTGGCCAGGATAGTAAAACTGTGTCACCTACCTCCCTGGCCAGGATAGTAAAACTGTGTCACCTACCTCCTTGGCCAGTATAATAAAACTGTGTCACCTACCTCCCTGGCCAGGATAGTAAAACTGTGTCACCTACCTCCCTGGCCAGTATAATAAAACTGTGTCACCTACCTCCCTGGCCAGTATAATAAAACTGTGTCACCTACCTCCCTGGCCAGTATAGTAAAACTGTGTCACCTACCTCCCTGGCCAGTATAATAAAACTGTGTCACCTACCTCCCTGGCCAGTATAGTAAAACTGTGTCTCCTACCTCACTGGCCAGGATAGTAAAACTGTGTCACCTACCTCCCTGGCCAGGATAGTAAAACTGTGTCACCTACCTCCCTGGCCAGGATAGTAAAACTGTGTCACCTACCTCCCTGGCCAGGATAGTAAAACTGTGTCACCTACCTCCCTGGCCAGGATAGTAAAACTGTGTCTCCTACCTCCCTGGCCAGGATAGTAAAACTGTGTCACCTACCTCCCTGGCCAGGATAGTAAAACTGTGTCACCTACCTCCCTGGCCAGGATAGTAAAACTGTGTCTCCTACCTCCCTGGCCAGGATAGTGAAACTGTGTCACCTACCTCCCTGGCCAGACCTCCCTGGCCAGGATAGTAAAACTGTGTCACCTACCTCCCTGGCCAGGATAGTAAAACTGTGTCACCTACCTCCCTGGCCAGGATAGTAAAACTGTGTCACCTACCTCCCTGGCCAGGATAGTAAAACCTACCTCCCTGGCCAGGATAGTAAAACTGTGTCACCTACCTCCCTGGCCAGGATAGTAAAACTGTGTCTCCTACCTCCCTGGCCAGGATAGTAAAACTGTGTCTCCTACCTCCCTGGCCAGGATAGTAAAACTGTGTCACCTACCTCCCTGGCCAGTATAATAAAACTGTGTCTCCTACCTCCCTGGCCAGGATAGTAAAACTGTGTCACCTACCTCCCTGGCCAGGATAGTAAAACTGTGTCTCCTACCTCCCTGGCCAGGATAGTAAAACTGTGTCTCCTACCTCCCTGGCCAGGATAGTAAAACTGTGTCACCTACCTCCCTGGCCAGTATAATAAAACTGTGTCTCCTACCTCCCTGGCCAGGATAGTAAAACTGTGTCACCTACCTCCCTGGCCAGGATAGTAGACTGTGTCACCTACCTCCCTGGCCAGGATAGTAAAACTGTGTCTCCTACCTCCCTGGCCAGGATAGTAAAACTGTGTCTCCTACCTCCCTGGCCAGGATAGTAAAACTGTGTCACCTACCTCCCTGGCCAGTATAGTAAAACTGTGTCTCCTACCTCCCTGGCCAGTATAATAAAACTGTGTCTCCTACCTCCCTGGCCAGTATAATAAAACTGTGTCACCTACCTCCCTGGCCAGTATAATAAAACTGTGTCTCCTACCTCCCTGGCCAGGATAGTAAAACTGTGTCACCTACCTCCCTGGCCAGGATAGTAAAACTGTGTCACCTACCTCCCTGGCCAGTATAGTAAAACTGTGTCTCCTACCTCCCTGGCCAGTATAATAAAACTGTGTCTCCTACCTCCCTGGCCAGGATAGTAAAACTGTGTCTCCTACCTCCCTGGCCAGGATAGTAAAACTGTGTCTCCTACCTCCCTGGCCAGGATAGTAAAACTGTGTCTCCTACCTCCCTGGCCAGGATAGTAAAACTGTGTCACCTACCTCCCTGGCCAGGATAGTAAAACTGTGTCTCCTACCTCCCTGGCCAGGATAGTAAAACTGTGTCACCTACCTCCCTGGCCAGTATAGTAAAACTGTGTCTCCTACCTCCCTGGCCAGTATAATAAAACTGTGTCTCCTACCTCCCTGGCCAGTATAATTAAACTGTGTCACCTACCTCCCTGGCCAGTATAATAAAACTGTGTCTCCTACCTCCCTGGCCAGGATAGTAAAACTGTGTCACCTACCTCCCTGGCCAGGATAGTAAAACTGTGTCACCTACCTCCCTGGCCAGGATAGTAAAACTGTGTCACCTACCTCCCTGGCCAGGATAGTAAAACTGTGTCACCTCTCACCAGTACTGATTCAGATTCCACTAGGAGCTCTTCTTGTTGAGTTGGAAAGTGTCCATTCTTATGGATGGCTGGAGGTATACAGTACTGGCTCTACCCAGGAAAATGGGGTGTTCTGTCTCTACCACAAAAATAAATAAATACCGTCATATATGGCCAAACATGTGCTAAAAATGAGGTGAAACACTATTCAAACAAATCAGTTGCCACTGTTTTACATATTCCTGTATCCACAATTATAAGCAAATCACTTCGTTACAATTAGTGATATTCCTGGTCTGTAATATACCAAATATAGAAAGGTACAGTCTTTGATTCCTTTTAAAATGTCACTTGATATTTTGTGACAGGATGTGTGAAACTTTAATGGGGATTTTAACTTAATGACAGATGTATGTTTATTTTAACTCCTTAATGGAAGGCATGATAGTTAACAAGCATTTAAAGTGTCAGCTGTGTGTAATAGTCACTCCAGCTTAACCACCCATTAGGGACAGTTCCTAAGGTCGGCCATTAGAAAGGACAAATGGGGAGCATGGTTTGTGTTGCAATGATATATGGTCACATACCACTATTGATTTGGGGCTTGGCTGAGTATAGGGTCTATTAGGGCATATAGTCAGATTGTAAGGTAGATTCTGATTGGAATAAATTATCCAAATCATAACAAATCCCCATAAAACATCCAAAAAATATATTTCCAACATAAAACATGTTCATTTAGGATACTTTGACTGAAATTTGCATTTTTATGGGTACAATTGTACTGAGAGTATATTTGCAAAAAGTAAAATTTCTTCACTGCCATTCTGGGGGTGCCCACTTTCAGTGCAATATTAGAGGCTGAAAGCAATACAATACTCCCAATTTGCTGGTCATTTTTGAGTGTCTCTAAGATAGTTCTTTAAAAACAGTTAGGTTTTATCATCCGTTCTGATATAGGAATAGGAGTTGTAGGCCAAAAGGCTATAATGGAGGCTTATGGGAAATGCAATAGTGGTATATGACCTGAAGGGACGAGCTTGATTTGAAGTCTTGATTGGAAGCACTGGTAAAGTGAGAAATACCTTTGATAGTAATGAATTTGGTCTTGGCTGGGATTGAATTCTCGATCACTGGGTTACTAAACTGTATAGTGCTAACCATACATTACGCCATGGCACCATCGTCAACCATACATTACGCCATGGCACCATCGTCAACCATACATTACGCCATGGCACCATCGTCAACCATACATTATGCCATGGCACCATCGTCAACCATACAAAGACGCCATGGCACCATCATCAACCATACATTACGCCATGGCACCATCGTCAACCATACATTACACCATGGCACCATCGTCAACCATACATTACGCCATGGCACCATCGTCAACCATACAAAGACGCCATGGCACCATCATCAACCATACATTACGCCATGGCACCATCGTCAACCATACATTACACCATGGCACCATCGTCAACCATACATTACGCCATGGCACCATCGTCAACCATACATTACGCCATGGCACCATCGTCAACCATACATTACGCCATGGCACCATCGTCAACCATACATTACGCCATGGCACCATCGTCAACCATACATTACGCCATGGCACCATCGTCAACCATACATTACCATGGCACCATCGTCAACCATACATTACCATGGCACCATCGTCAACCATACATTACCATGGCACCATCGTCAACCATACATTACCATGGCACCATCGTCAACCATACATTACCATGGCACCATCGTCAACCATACATTACACCATGTCACCATCGTCAACCATACATTACACCATGGCACCATCGTCAACCATACATTACACCATGGCACCATCGTCAACCATACATTACACCATGGCACCATCGTCAACCATACATTACACCATGGCACCATCGTCAACCATACATTACACCATGGCACCATCATCAACCATACATTACACCATGGCACCATCGTCAACCATACATTACACCATGGCACCATTGTCAACCATTAGAATAACCCTGTTGAGAATTTCATGAGTTCATAATCTGTTCATGAACTATTATTATTTGTTGGGGGCGCTTGTTTTAAGCCAAAGGTTTTTAAGAAATTAACCTCAGCAGTTTTAATAATACACACATAAGTTATATATCATTGAAGTGGAATTTTTAGTGGTAAATAAAAATACTGTAGTTTTGAAAACATTTTGAGAAATAACTATTTTACAGCCAATTTTTTTTTTTTGGTGGGGCTTTTCCCATGTAAATTGAATTGCTTGTTAATGTTGCCCAGGGACATCAGCAAATTAAGAAATCTCAAATAAAATCAGAAAACCTTAATATTTTACTATATTATTAAAAATGTTCGGAGTGTCTTAATTTACTTGTATCCATTACATAATTTTTTTTTTAAATATTTAAATTTAAACAAAAAGTTATATTTTTCTAATTTTCAATGCAGCAAAAACATCAAAAACATCAAAAACAACTTTTACACATAAAATCTTTATTGCTCAACCAATTTTGAAAAGTAAGGTATTCCTATTTACCACTTTACATGTCCTTTTTATTGATATACAACTAATTTAGGTACTAATTGAATTTTGTTCGAAAAGTCCAAAAACACTTTGGCTGAAACAAGTGCCCCGAACGATAACGATAGTTCATGAATGATCATGAACTGAAAATGACAGAATGGACTGAAGCTTCATACGTGTGTTCAGATAGATTGCTTTCATTGCTTGCCTTTTGTTTAATGTAGATGCGTTATTAAACATTGAACAAAATGCCCTATTGTTAACAAACCAGATACCCCTCCAGCAACTAACATTTTGTAGGGAAAAACTAAATTCTGTTTGATTAATTTAAAATTCATCTTCATTCGTCAACAATAGCATCAACAACATCAGCAGACTCATCAGCATCATCAACAACAATATTATGATCATAATCATTAATAGCATCAGTAACAAAAGCATCTTCAACATCTACAGCATCATCAACTACCGCATTATCGACAATAGCAACATTATCGACTATGGCCTCAATAACATCAACAACAACGTCTTCACCAACAACATCATCAGCAACAACATCATCATCACCAACAACATCATCATCAACAACATCATCATCATCAAAAGCAGCAACATTTTCATCATCATCATCAACATCACCATAAACACCTACATAATCATTAACAACATCATCAAGCATCATCATCAACATCTTCATCATCATCAACATCTTCATCATTAACAGCATCACCAACAACATCATCATTAACAACATCATCATCATCATCATCATCAGCAACATCTTCATCATCAACAACATTCATCATCAACAGCAGCAGCAGCAGCAGCATCAACAGCACCATACACAGCAGCAGAATCATCAACACCATCATCGTCAATAACAGCATCATCATCAACAACATTATCAACAACATCATCATCATCATCATCATCATCATCATAATCATCATCATCATCATCATCAACAACATCTTCATCATAAACAGCAACAGCAGCATCAACAGCAACATACACAGCAGAATTATCAACACCATCATCGACAATAACAGCATCATCATCGTCAACATCTTCATCATCAACAGCATCATCAACAACATCATCATCATCATCAACAACATTTTCATCATCAGCATCTTCATCATCAACAACATCTTCAACAACTTCAACAACTTCAACATCATCATTAACTGCATCATCAACATCATTAACAAATTTAAACTCAGCATCATCATTAACTGCACCATCAACATCATCAACAAATTCATAATCATCATCAACATCAATCGCCAGCATCAGAATCATATAACAACATGAAATATATTATGTAATTGTCTGCCCTTTCCATTTTTCAATAATTCTCAAAAGATCCAGAATTGTATAGAAGTCAATTTGTGGTTGCAGAGGTAGGAGACATGAATATGGCCACCCCTGGCAGCATCAACATATCACAGAGGAGAGGTGTCATTACATAATTGGGAAAATGTCATTTATGACAGCTGTATGTCTGCTGTCCCTTGGTAATCAGATTAGTAATATTGGAATTGTGTAAATTTAATTGTTTGTGTTTATGTTATGACACTGATATACTAATATGCCTGGCAGTGTGTATTGTAGCCATTTTATGCACAGCTGATTTCGAAAAAGTGCAGTCAAATTTAGGTGTGGGTGGGGTAAAAAAAAAATGGTGGGGTGGGAGGCAAATTAACAACATCTCATTATTTGTTCTCAATATCATTATGGTTAAGATACATCTATAAAAGAATGAGCGTCTAAAATGTACCATTTTCACCAATTGGCACAGATTGACTCTGCGAGTGTTGGAAGATTATTTTGCACACCCGGTTTGTATATTTCTCCATCTAAGACTTCAGTTTCCAGATTCAGTTTCCTATTATCCATTTTGTATTATGGTTTATTTAAGACTCTCAGGCATTGACTCCTGACTGATGATTTATAATATATTCCAGACAATTGTCATGACAGTGTCCATAAATCTGTCTGGAAATATAGGAGCCTCTGAAGAATTTCTCTATTTGTATAATCTGTGTCTGTATTGTTTGTTTGTTACTTACCAGTCTTTGCAATCACCATACTAAATTACTTGTCCCTTTGAGGGCCCTTAATTGGTTAATAAAATCTTGTTGATACAAAGTATAATTGCACTGACTTGGCCCCAAATCATTGATATAATGATTGATGCATATAGATGGGCAGATGAAATTAATTTTAGTCAAATATTTATTAAGAGACCACATATGGGACAAGCAAAGTAACTCACTCAGTTGTTCTCTGAATTCCATAAACAACAACAATACGCTTGGGAACTTAAATGGTGTATAGTCTAAGAGCAGGTGGTATTTTAATTAGTATTTGATTGCATATATTACCTTAGGGGTTTGTAATACATACTTTTTATTGTATATGTAATGGGATTATAGAAATAACATAATGACCTTGGATACGCAAACATTAACCCCAGTTTTGAACCCATGTCTCCGTGGCCTGACCTTAACTAGCCCCAAGGGACCAATTTATCTTAGGCCAGGCCAGGACAGGCCAGGACAGGCTAATGAGGCCAAGCCATGTTTCAGTGTATGCCTGGATCTTTATATCTAATGACCTAACCACTTGAATGTGTTGACACCTAACTTTATGGCACAGTCCTAGTGGAACTCTCAGACTTTCAAACATCTACAAATAGACAATACCCAAGGGAGAAAATGAGAATTTTAAAACACATTTGAATTGTGGACTCAAAATTTGTTTCATTAATTTAATTACCTTTAAAAAAGTCCATATAATTCATCATATTTAAAAGCATCATCGTCAATATTATTATAACCATCATCAGAAGCAACCTTATTGTCTTCAAAAGCAGTAGCAGCAGCATTGTGATCAGCATAATCATCAACAGTGTCATCATTATAACATCATCAATAGTAGCATCATCATCCACATCTAACCATTAGTAACATCAGCAACAACAGCAGCATCAGCAACAACATCCTCATTAGCATCAACAACAACGTCATCAATATCAACAGTAACAACAGGATCTGTAGCATCAAAACCTTCATCATCAACATCATATTCGTCATGAAGAGCAGCATTATTAACGTCATTTATAATCATCGACAGCGTCTGAATCAAAACAACATGCAATATTTATGTAATTGTCTGCACTTTCCATTTTTAGACTGACAACTTTGTATGCAAATATTTAACGACAGGTATAGTTATCTACAAAATTAATGCATATGCCACCGATTTGCATAATGGAATAAAATTGCACAAGATAAGGCCAAAAATAAAATTATGTTTGTTTCCCCTTCCCGACCCATGCAAAAAAGGGTTGGGTAGGTAGGTAGGTAAAATATTTTTTTTATTTCATTTCTTTTATTTGAGATCAAAACTGGAATACATGCTACCTATAAGACACATTTAAGACAAAAAAAAAAAAAAAAAAAAAAAATTCGCCAGTGTCGAAAAAATAATTCGGGTCGCGGCAATTTCGGTGGGTCGGTCGGGAAGGGGAAACAAACATAATTTTATTTTTGGCCTAAAAGTGGTGTATACTGTTTGTTGGTAAAACAATTGGTTCTACTGTGTTCTGTAAAAGACCTATTAAAAGCACCCCTCCCCTCCTCCTCTAATTAAAGCCCTGTCACCATCCCCAACCCTACTTTGTCAGTCAAAAAGTGAATTATAAAATATGACTTATGCCCCCTTTACACAGAAGGAGATCGTTGAGCGATACAAAATTGGCCCGATCTCTCTACGATCTCCTAAAACCTCGAACAAGTCGCTTCTGTGTTCATTGAGCGATCAAAAAATCAATTTTCGGCAACTTTAATGGCGATCTATAGAGATCATTGAGCGACCTTGGCGATCATTGAGCGTATCGAAAGATCGCTGAGAGATCATTGGGAGATCGATGAGATCGTTGAGCGCTCCTTTAGCGTTCGTTGAGAGATCGCTTACCTTGGTGATCGATCTCCTCATAGTTTTGGACTGGGTCAAAACTATGAGGAGACCGTGGCGACCGTAGAGATCACTGAAGGATCATTGAGAGATCATTACGATATGTTGGTGATCACTGGGCATTCATTGAAAGTTCGTCAAGAGATCTGGCCAATTTTTGATCACTCAACGATCGCCACCTCTGTGTAAAGGAGGTATTACTGAAATCTGGAGAGATCATACATAGCTTTATAGGTGCTCCTTGATTCTTGGTAGTATATTTTAATATAACATATTTAACTGATTGGGTGAAAAAAAATACATCACACAAGCCCAACCTGCTTGACCTTGCTTGCACTTTTAATTTCTCCAGATCCGCTGAAGAAAATGCATTATGTTGAATAACATTTTTTAACCCATTTCATTATGCAGGAAAATGTGATAAGTATTCCTGTAAATCTGAACAGTTTCTGCTGCTGCAGCAAATTACATTGTGGTGATGTTAGTAAAATGTTTACTTGGTCAATTTTAAAAATAAATAAAAAAAACTTATATCATTATGTAGGTATTTAAATTCCCTATACAATGAAATAATTTTAAAAGCAATATTCATGCAAAAACTAATTTAATGAACATAAAAGTCATACATGAGCATGCGAATCGGGTTATAAAATGATGTCCTACCTTACTTTCACCCAAATTTTCTTTAAGATATATTCACTTTTTCTCTAATAACCTAGTGTGTAGATTGTAGACAATTGTAAGTCATTTCTTGCGCTGAAAGAATCTTTAAAATCCATAGAGAACTTCAAAAGTTATACTGATTTTTATAAACTTGGTCAAATCCTACGCGTATCGGAGTCGCGGTGACCAACCGTTCCCAAAGATCGTCCTCCCAAATCATATTGAAGGAATAATTGGGTATTGCTTCTTCAGGGTGCTGGAAAAAACACCCCATACTCTAAAGATGGCGTGCATGGAAGTTTTCCCTAACACATTCCTGCTGAAACCAAACATTTTCGTCATTTCCATAGTCATCCAAGTCAAAATCGGCAAATAAAAAAGTCAAAGTCCCTTTCGGTCTAAATTCATTTGTTGTTTACAGTTTCCTCTCGCTAAAAGTTGTCCAAAACATCGTCTTCCTCATCCATCAACTAAAATTCGTCATGAAATCCCACATAAATGTATCTCCCTTCGCTCGGTACATAAAATCTATCATCCATATTTACTGATTCACTCGAAAAATCGAGGAAATACACACAAAAAATTGTCGAAAAACTTATTTTTTTCACTTCTTGAAGTGTTTAAAATACCCAGACAATTTGTTATTTAGTGCACATGCTCACTCTGCCTTCTATCTGAAGAGTACCCACAAAGTAATGATGTTTTAAACGGGGTTTCCACATGGAAAACAACCACCTGTCAACATTAGTCATTACATACAAATGGATTCGTATCCCGAATGTAAAGGGTAGGTACGGATGTATTCGTATCCCGCATGAAATGGGTTAAGCAAACACAATAGTTTAATCAACAATTAAACATGTATTAAAGATGATGCAATTTCTTACTGCGAACGGCGATATCTATTGTTTCTGTTACTGTTTATTTAAATTTTAAGCGAGCAATTTTTAGGGAAAAAAAGTAGAACTCTATTTCAAGGTGAGCTGATAAAATGTGGTATTCAGTGGCTTTCCTCTTTAATACCTACAGCGATTTTGCGATGACACAATATTACCAACCACCTCAAGACTCCGCGATGGTTAAAAAAAAAAAGTCGCCTGGAAGCGTCGGGACTTTCACTCTAACATGACATGTCCATTAACCAGTTTTTCCAAGAGGATCAATTTAAAAGGCAAGTTCCGTGTGGCGCCATCTGTATGTCTGCTGTCTCTGGGTTATCAGATTAAGAGTTTTGTGTTGGAATTGTGTAAAAGTAATTGCCCATGTTTATGACACTAAGGTGCCTGGCAGTGTATTTGACAATCAACCGTGCGGCCATTTTTGCACGGACGATTTTCGGAAAAAGTAGTGGCCAAATTAAGGTGGGGTTGGGTTAACAAATAATGGGGGGTGGGAGGGGGTAAATTAACAGCTTCCCCTTTTACGTTCTCAATATTGTTATGTTTAAGTTACGAATAAATAAACGAATGATTATCTCAAATGTACCATATACGCCTGTAAAATAACGCCTATAAAATAAATGCCCCAGAGACACAACTCACTTGGCACGGATTTGCTCTTTGCACAGGTCAGCAAATTATTTTTCATATCCGGTTTGCGTATTTGAACACCCACGCATTTATAATACACTGATGGCTGGTAGTCGTATTATATAATTTAATGCACAAGCATGTGTATTTAATTCCAGTAATGGGATTGGGATGTTTAACAAGAAGTAACGCCCCCGTCAGTGCAGACTCTGTCTATTTATTGGGAAACTAAGTTGAAAGGCAAATAATTCTGATCAATTGCCTAACAGAATTATGGCACTTGTTTCTGAGTCTTGATTGAAAGTGAATGAATGTGTGATGTTTCATTGAATTATTTCAGGGGATTCTGAGATATAATGAAACATTTAATCAGACTAGGTTAACAAGCTTAAATTCAAAACTATTCGTAATTTTGATAGAGCATCATCAACTGACCAATCATTGACTAGAAATAAAACCTATAACCAATACATTCTGGTAGGTGATAAACTCGGTCTTTATCCTTGATGTTCGACCAATATTACTGTTAAAATTAAGGTATCTATAGTGAGATTCTTTTAAAACCCTGCATATTTCAAGCACATTCATGCAAATGATTCAAGATATGTATCTTTTAAAATCAAAATCTTAAAAATTATCATATTTTTACCCTGCCAAAGATTTTTATTTTACTATAGAACCCAAGGATAAAAACAGAGTAACACAAATTTCATCACCTACTGAAAATAAAACAAAATCTCAGCATCTCTGCAATGCAAAATTATGAATAACCATTTTTCTCTAAGTATAAAAAGGGCCATAATTTTGTTAAAATAAAAGCATGTGTTATAGAACCTGACTCTATGATGTTTACAAATAAAACTATAACACAATTTTCTAAGTATACAAGTGGCCATAGTTTTGTTAAAATGAAAACATGGGTTATAGAACCTGATTCTATGATGTCTAATGATGCCGAATACAATGTGTGCAGAGTTTCAATCCATTATGTATAGCAGTTCCAGAGATGCAAGCTTACATGCAAAACTAACCGGCCTCAGACCCAAGCTTACATGCAAAACTAACCGGCCGCAGACCCAGACAATGACAAAGATCAAGTGATGACAATTTAATAGCTCTTTTTCTCTTCGAAAAATTTGAGCTAATAATGTCTCCCAAATATAATGGAATTCAAAAAAGTCAAACTTAAATGTTGAAACTTTTGCACACTACCCCGACTTCTAATGACTTCATCGGCTCCGCTTGTATGTCAATATAAATTATTATTCTTCTACTTTAAAATCTCAAAGATAACACCTCTGAAAAGTCCACCATTTACTTGAATACATTTTTGTTATTCCAAATAATCTTCTCAAAAAACTTGAAGATGTTAATAGGGCTAAATCGCAATAAATCTATTAAATATTCTAAAAATAAATTGAAATGACGAATGATTTCGGACAAACAGTTCACTACTACAGAGCATATCATTATACAAAAGCAAAGGTATATTTTGTCGGACATCATTTTGAGAGGTTTACACAATGGGGGCACTTTATTCTTATGCCAGACAGGATATGTAGATATGTAGCCAGTCATGTGATCAATACACCATTTCGGTACATGCAATTGCGTAGGAATAAGGTGGGTACCTCAGCACCGCCATCTTGTCCCGAGATGTGCCGAGCTATTTTATCCGGGATATGCGGCATATGCCGACTGGATGCGTGCGCAATCACCTGGAATGAATCGAGTGAAAACCCAGGCCAAACACCACGGCATATAACCGGGCTACCAGTAATGTGCACCAAATGCGTGACTTAAACTTCTTGGGTTCGTTTGCTATGTGCAATTGTGGGTTGTACAAACCACGGAATCAATTATCCAACGAAAAGCTAAATTGCTTTATTGCATGTTAACATGACATAAACTTGATTTACGATTTGTTTTTTATTCAAATTAATAAATGTAATAAAGTAATTAGATTGTTTCTGAAAGCTTTTAAAGGGCAGAAGGCAATCTTGCTTTAGTTTTACCCAAAATCATTTTTAAAGGGACACACGGCAATCTTGAAGTACAAGCATTGAAATTAGCATCTCGATTTATTCATACTGACTTTAAACCATACATAGTTTATATAACACCTGATCATCCCTTATTTTTTAATAGTTTTATCTTTATATATTTACATTAATTTTTAATTAATACTTCATTTTTCATAATTTTTTGGGCGCAATATGACCTATTTATGTGTTGACGTGCCGTAAAACACCATTCATTCATTCATTCATTTTAAACCTGCTTGCATATAATTAAAGTCACAATTGGCCGTCAACAACAGGCAGGTTTTAAAATCAATGCACATCGTTTCTAAGTCGACGAACGATAAGGTATATATGTAATTAATATATGTTGCGAATCCGAACTCTATGACTACAATATAAACATCTAAACCGGCCAGCCAAAAACATCGCCCTTTTGTTATTGTTCGAAGCTTCGAATAAAAAGTTACCAACTCTAAATTTTAATTTCACACATATTCATGTGTGGGTATTTTATGAACCCGTGGATAAATATACAGGTTTAATAAGCACATATGCATTATTATGTAACCTCAACACATGAGTAATGTTTGGAAATACGGTTTTATAGTGAATGTTGGCGCTTGAGTTACTTTAAATATTATTTTAAAAGTTTTCATTGTTTCCTCTAACAATTCTAAGGTTCAAATATATTAATTAATGATGCAATATAATCAACCATTGATACAAAAGCAGTTTGTACTGTGTTCCACACAAATTGAGCATTTAACCATGGATTTAATTAAATATGTTACATAATTCATAGAAGTTTACACTACAATGAATTGCAGAAAACATGATTTTTTTAATGTTCATTATTATATTTAACCAGTCAGTGGTAATTATTGGTTACTTGCTTCTCAGCTGTTAACTAATCAAGGAACGACCATGAAGCTGTTGTAACCAGATATTCAAGTCCCTGTCTCGCCATCAATAGGCAAATAGGGATATATCTGGGCTAAAGCTCGATGACGTCACTCCCAGTACGATGTCCAGCATAATAAACCTATACTTTTGTATATATACCGAGTAGGTGATGAACTGTTTGTCGAAATCATTGATCGAAATCATTGATCGTTTCAGTTTATTTTTAGAACATACTATATCTAAGATGGAGCCCTATTTTACACACATATACACCATTTCTAACCTACTGACAACAAGATATTTATTTATAACTTACATAATTATTCTGAGAATCCAAACTCTATAGAAAATGACTTGAACCAGGAAGGTCAAACCCCAAAATTGGAGCGTCAAATTAAGAGTTACTAACTCATAATTCAGTCTCCTTGGAATAAACCTATACTTTTTAATTTTTAATCTTTTAACATACAAATGAATGAGTCCTGAAAATTTGTGCTGTTGAATATTGGTTACCTCAGACTATTACGAACTTGGTTACACACACAGATGCATGCACACTCATACCCACCGACACCCTCACACAAACACGCACATACCCACCGACACCCACACACAAACACGCACATACCAACCGACACCCACACACAAACACGCACATACCCACCGACACCCACACACAAACACACACATACCCACCGACACCCACACACAAACACGCACATACCCACCGACACCCACACACAAACACACACACATAAATACCCACCGACACCCACACACAAACACACACATACCCACCGACACCCACACACAAACACACACATACCCATCGACACCCACACACAAACACGCACATACCCACCGACACCCACACACAAACACACACACATACATACCCACCGACACCCACACACAAACATGCACATACCCACCGACACCCACACACAAACACGCACATACCCACCGACACCCACACACAAACACGCACATACCCACTGACACCCACACACAAACGCACATACCCACCGACACCCACACACAAACACACACACATACATACCCACCGACATCCACACACACACAAACGCACATACCCACCGACACCCACACACAAACACACACACATACATACCCACCGACATCCACACACAAACACGCACATACCCACCGACACCCACTAACATATCCACTGACCACCACACACAAACATACCCACCGTCCACCACACACAAACATACCCACTGGCAACCACACACAAACACCCACCAACCACCACACCAGGGATCACCCTAGGATTGAATTTCAATGAGACAAAATGTCCCATTTGCTTGATTTTAATGAGACATTCACCATTTTCATGAAACATTTTTGATGCAAAGCCGAATGACCAGCGGTTGTACGTCGACTGCGCGTAGCGCTGGAGGCCGCTAGGAGGGTCTGGTTCTGTCCCCCAGAACATTTTTGAAATTTAGATGTGCTTTCCTGCATTCTGGCTCATTCCCAGTAGTGAAAATTGTTAAAGCATCCGAAATAAAGCGTGTCCAAATTTACGTCAACTTTTTAAGCTAACACTTTTACAATTGCTTGCACCAGTACATAGTTAATCGCGTCAAATCATTATAGATCGGGGGATAATGGTCAGATATGACTAGAAGTTGATGAATTATTATAAAAATTGCCATGTTTATTCATATTCAATCGATTTACTTTAGCACCGCCGCATCCGCGAAGCAAAAGCAAACAGGAAGTTTACCGACATAACAATCTCGTTTCGATTTTTAGCTAGAGCTTATGGGATGCCGAGTTGTCCGTCGTCCGTCCGTCCGACGTCCGTTGTCCGTCTTCCGTTGTTAACTTTTGTCTTGTTAAGACGATAGGGCCTTCATTTTTCATCCAATCTTTACCAAACTTTAACAGGTTGTTTATATCAATGAAAGCTCGGATGAGTTCGAAAACCAGCCAGATCAGCCAAGTAACAGCTGAGTTTTGGCCCTTGATTTAGTTAAAAATGCTATATTGCTATATTTTGCCTCGTTAAGATGATAGGGCCTTCGTTTTTCATCATATCTTTACCACATTGTTAATATCAATAACAGCTTGGACAAGTTCGAAAACCAGCCATTTCGGACTAGTAACAGCGGAGTTATGGCCCTTGATTTTGTTAAAAATGTTATATTTTGTCTCGTTAAGACGATAGGAGCTTCATTGTTCATCCGATCTTTACCAAACTTTATCAGATTTTTAATATCAATGAAAGCTCAGATAATTTCGAAAACCAGCCATATAGAAGTAGTAACAGGGGAGTTATGGCCCTTGATTTAGTTAAAAATGCTATATTTTGCCTCGTTAAGACGATAGGGGCTTCATTGTTCATCCGATCTTTACCAAACTTTATCAGATTGTTAATATCAATGAAAGCTTGGACAAGATTGAAAACCAAACATATCGGACCAGTAACAGTGGAGTTATGGCCCATGATTTAGTTAAGACGATAGGGCTTCATTTTCCATCCGATCGTTATCAAACTTTTTGATTTTTTTTCATTTAATTTTTTTATTTTTATTTCTTTTGATTTTTTTAGCTCTATATTTTGCCTCGTTAAGACGATAGGGCCTTAATTTTTCATCCTATCTTTACCAACCTTTACCACATTGTTAATATCAATGAAAGCTCGGACAAGTTCGAAAGCCAGCTAGATTGGACCAGTAACAGCAGAGTTATGGTCCTTGATTTAGTTAAAAATGCTATATGTTATATTTTGCCTCGTTAAGACGATAGGGCCTTCGTTTTTCATCCTATCTTTACCAAACGTTACCACATTGTTAATATCAATGAAAGCTAGGACAAATTCGAAAACCAGCCATATCGGACTAGTAACAGCGGAGTTATGGCCCTTGATTTAGTTAAAAATGCTATATTTTGCATTGTTAAGACGATAGGGGCTTCATTGTTCATCCGATCTTTACCAGTCTTTATCAGATTGTTAATGTTGTTGAAAGCTGGAACAAGTTTGAAAACCAGCCATATTGGACCAGTAACAGCGGAGTTATGGCCCTTGATTTAGTTAAAAATGCTATATTTTGCCTCGTTAAGACGATAGGGGCTTCATTGTTAATCCGATCTTTACCAAACTTTATCACATTGTTAATATCAATGAAAGCTCGGACAAGTTCGAAAACCAGCCATATCGGATTAGTAACAACGGAGTTATGGCCCTTGATTTAGTTAAAAATGGTATATTTTGCCTAGTTAAGACGATAGGGGCTTCATTGTTCATCCGATCTTTACCAAACTTTATCAGATTGTAAATGTCGTTGAAAGCTCGAACGAGTTCGAAAACCATTCATATCGGACTATTAACAGCGGAGTTATGGCCCTTGATTCAGTTCAAAATGCTATATTTTGCCTCAAGACGATAGGGCCTTCATTTTTCATCCGATCTTTACCAAACTTTATCAGATTGTTAATGTCTATGAAAGCTTGATCAAGTTCGAAAACCAGCCAGATCGAACCAGTAACAGCGGAGTTATGGCCCTTGATTTTGTTAAAAATGCTATAATTTGCCTCCTCATACAATAAGGCCTTCATTTTGCATCGAATCTTTGCCAGACTTTAACAGATTTTATGACTTTCTTTTTTTTTATTATTATTATTTTTATTTATTTATTTTTTTAGAATTTATTTTTTTTTTTAGTATTTTTTTTTTTTTTAGAATTTTTTTAGAATTTTTTTAGAATTTTTAATTATTTGTTGATTTTTTTTTTTTGAATTTTTTTTTTTTTAATGATTATTTTTTTTATTTATTTATTTTTGAATTTTTTTTTAGCTCTATGTTGGACCAGTCGGACCAGTAACAGAGGAGTTACGGCCCTTGATTTAGTTAAAAATGCTATATTTTGCCTCGTTAATACGGTAGGGCCTTTATTTTTCATCTGATCTTTACCAAACTTCAGTTATGGCCGTTGATTTAGTTAAAAAGCTGTTTTTTGCCCGAAACTTTCAAAAAAAACGTAAATGGCAGTCAATCGCTTCATTGATGTTATAAGAGCCGTGTAAGCCAGTAGAGCGTCCACAGGCCCTCCTTGGGCCTCTTGTTTTTTTGTGTTTTTTTTTAAAAAAAAAATTATTGTTTTTTTTCATATTTTTTTGTTTTTATAGCTCTATGTCGGACCAGTCGGACCAGTAACAGAGGAGTTATCAAATGGCTCTTGATTTAGTTAAAAATGCTATATTTTGCCTTCATCTGATCTTTACCGAACTTTAACAGATTCTTTAGTTATGGCCCTTGATTTAGTTCAAAAGCTGTCTTTGCCCAAAACTTTCAAAAAAAACGTAAATGGCAGTCACTCGCTTCATTAATGTTATAAGAGCCATTTTAGCCAGTAGAGCATCCACAGGCCCTCTTGGGCCTCTTGTTTTCATTTGATTTTCGAATAATTTGATATTTTCTCATTTTATATGTTTTAACCCATTTCATTCTGCAGGCAAATCTGATAAAATACTCCTGTAAATCTGAACAGTTTTGCATTTTCTGCTGCTGCTGCAAATTACATTTCGGCAATGTTAGTAAAATGTGGTTTACTTGGTCAATTTTAAAAATAAATTAACAAAACTATATATCAGTATTTCATGTGTTGGGAATTTAATAATTTTTAAAAGTCGTTTGCATTTATTATTACTTTTGCCTTCTTGTTTGTCTGTTTACGTGTTTGTTTCTGTGTTTTGTGCTTGACTGTCCTGAACCTTGAATGCTACTTTCCCTTAGCGATCTTTTTATATTTCTTTCATGCAAAAACTATTAGTAAACATAAAAATCATACGTGAGCATGCGAATCGGGTCAAAAGTATCATTCCTACCTTACTTTCACCCAAATTTTCTGTAAGATACATTTGCTTTTTCAGTATGTAGATTGTAGAGAATTTTAAGTCATTTCTAGAGCTGAAAGAATCTCTAAAATCCATAGAGAATTTCAAAAGTTATACTGATTTTTATAAATTTGGTCAAATCCTATCAGAAACTTGGTGACCAACCGTTCCCAATTAAAGATCGTCTTCCCAAATCATATTGAAGGAATATTGGGGTATTGCTTCTTCAGAGTGCTGGAAAAAGCACTCCAAAGTCTAAATATTGTCTGAGATGGCGTGGAAGGAAGATTTCCCTAACACATTCCTCCTGAAAGCAAACATTTTCATCATTTCTATAGTCATCCAATTCAAAATCGGCAAAAAAAGTCAAAGTCGCTTTCGGTCTAAATTCATTTGTTGTTTACAGTTTCCTCTCGCTAAAAGTTGTCCAAAACATTGACTTCTTCATCCATAAACTATAATTCATCATGAAATCCCACATAACTGTATCTCCCTTCGCTCGGTATATAAAATCTATCATCAATATTTACCAATTCACTCGAAAAATCGAGGAAATACACGCAAAAAAATGCCGAAATACCTTTTTTTTCTGAAGTGTTTAAAATTCCCAGACAATTTTTTATTTACTGCGCATGATCACCCTGCCTTCTATCTGAAGAGTACCCACAAAGTATGGGCGTTTTATACGGGGTTTCCACATGGAAAACAACGACATGTCAACACCAAGTCATTAAATACGAACGCATGAAATGGGTTAATCGCGAATAAATGGATCTGAACGGATTTCCCGAATTCGATGCGACAATTTGTTCCATTTGTCTTTTTTTCATGCGATTTTTAGCTCTACTGATCAGAGATCAGCAGAGCTTATGCCGTGGTGCGGCGTCCGTCTGTCTGTCCGTCTGTCCGTCTGTCCGTCCGTCTGTCTGTCCGTAAACTTTTATTTGTAGCGACTACTCCTCTGAAACTACTGGATGGATATTCATGAAACTTTACAGAAATGTTGCCCATGAAGTCTAGTTGATCCTAGCAAAAATTCATGTTGATGCAAAATCCAAGATGGCCGCCAAAGCTAAAAATAGATTTTTAAAATACAAGTTTGTAGCGACTACTTCTTGAAAACTATAAGTGATATTGATATGGGACTTTTTCTAAAATGATCAGCATGACATGATGTTGATCCTAGTCGAATATTATTTTGATTCGACCTTAAACATGGCTGCCAGTGGCCATCTTTGTTTACATAGAGTTATATAGTAAAAACATGTAGCGACTTCTCCTCTGAAACTACTTAATGGATGTCCATGAAACTTCACAGGAATGTTGCTCTTGATGTCTAGTTGATCCTAGAAAAATTTCAGGCTGGCCGGAAATTCAAGATGGCCGCCACGGCTAAAAATAGATTTAAAATAAATAAATTTGTAGCGACTACTTCTTGAAAACTGTAAGTGATATTGATATGGGACGTTTTCTAAAATGATCAGCATGACATGATGTTGATCCTTGTCGAAATTTATTGCGATGCGACTTTAAACATGGGCGCTAGCGGCCATCTTTGTTTACATATATATATATAGTAAAAACTTGTAGCGACTACTCCTCTGAAACTACTGGATGGATATTCATGAAACTTTACAGAAATGTTGCCCATGATGTCTAGTTGATCCTAGCAAAAATTCATGTTGATGCAAAATCCTAGATGGCCGCCAAAGCTAAAAATAGATTTTTTAAAATACAAGATTGTAGCGACTACTCCTTGAAAACTATAAGTGATATTGATATGGGACTTTTTCTAAAATGATCAGCATGACATGATGTTGGTCCTTGTCAAAAATCGTTTTGATTCGAGGTTAAACATGGCTGCCAGTGGCCATCTTTGTTTACATAGAGTTATATAGTAAAAACTTGTAGCGACTACTCCTCTGAAACTACTTGACAGATGTCCATGAAACTTCACAGGAATGTCGCTCTTGATGTCTTATTGATCGTAGCAAAATTTCAGGTCGGCCAGAAATTCAAGATGGCCGCCACAGCTAAAAATAGATTTTTAAAAAATGTTTGTAGCGACTACTTCTTGAAAACTATAAGTGATATTGATATGGGACTTTTTCTAAAATGATCAGCATGACATGATGTTGATCCTAGTCAAACATTATTTTGATTCGACGTTAAACATGGCTGCCAGTGGCCATCTTTGTTTACATAAGAGTTTGTATAGTAAAAATGTGTAGTGACTACTCCTCTGAAACTACTAGACGGATTTTCATGAAACTTCACTTCACCTAGCTATTAAAATCTATCAGTAGAGCTTCAAGGTCATTGACCTCTTGTTGAGATTATCGCGGAATCGCGGCCTAGAGTGATCCCTGCCACACATAAACATACCCACCGACCACCACACACATACATACCCACCGACCACCACACACATACATACCCACCAACCACCACACACACAAACATACCCACCGACCACCACACACAAACATACCCACCCACCACCACACACATACATACCCACTGACCACCACACACAAACATACCAACCAACCACCACACACAAACACCCCACCGACCACCACACACAAACATACCCACTGACCACCACACACAAACATACCCACCGACCACCACACACAAACATACCCACTGACTACCACACACAAACATACCCACCAACCACCACACACAAACACCCCACTGACCACCACACACATACATACCCACTGACAACCACACACAAACATACCCACCAACCACCACACACAAACACCCCACCGACCACCACACACAAACATACCCACCAACCACCACACACAAACACCCCACCGACCACCACACACAAACATACCCACTGACCACCACACACAAACATACCCACCAACCACCACACACAAACATACCCACCGACTTCCACACACAAACATACCCACCAACCACCACACACAAACACCCCTCAGCCAAGATGTAGCTATTGTATCTTGTTATTTTTTTCATGCGATTTTTGAGATTTTAATACGAGAATTGCGGAATCGCGGCCTAGAGTGTTTCCTGCCACACACAAACATACCCACCGACCACCACACACATACATACCCACCGACCACCACACACAAACATACCCACTGACCACCACACACACATACATACCCACCAACCACCACACACATACATACCCACCGACCACCACACACAAACATACCCACCAACCACCACACACAAGCACCCCACTGACCACCACAAACAAACATACCCACTGACCACCACACACAAACATACCCACCGACCACCACACACAAACATACCCACCGACTACCACCGAACACCACACGCAAACATACCTTGGAGCCAAGATGTAGCTATAGTATCTTGTTCTTTACCATAGTTCATCTAATAAGACCACTTTCCCTAAAAATAGAACCCCACCCCACTTATTAAATAATAATAAGAAAAAGGCCTTCAAAATTCAATACATTTTCAATCTTTTGTATCCAAAAATCCACCCAAAAAATCAAATTTCAATTAAAATTTCAAATTTTTTTTTTTACGTTTTATAAGAGCACCCCTTTGCATTTTTGCGCTACTATTAGGGGAAATACAGTATATATATAAACAATAGTTTTGCATTCACTCAATAAATATCTGCATTGCATGAGACAGCCAAATTCAGATCTATATTCGTGATGGATCCAACTTTCCCTGTACATTAATGTAACTATGTGTCTCAAATCGGAAATGATAAACTTGCATTAACATTGATTTCCATATAGCATGTCTCAATATTTCATGCCAATGATTTTCTTAGGCATGTTGAATAAACTCGGAAGCTTGATGGATCTTTGCTTACTGTCATAATCACATATTCCTCATTGGGTCTGCAGTTGAGCAGTGGATGAAATGTTCGACTCTGAATCTGGTTATCTCGGGTTTGAGCCTTTTTGGCGCCACTGAGGTTACTTTGGTGTGTCCTTTAAGGCAAGACACTTCCCTTAGCTTCAACTTTTGGATGAGGACTTGTTAAACCGGGTAGTCCATTTCGGAATCTATCCTTCGAGCATGTTAAAGAACAATAGAACCTGATTATAAGGGTAAGGCAGTGTTTCCAGATTCCTGTGTATCTTTATGGAACGCCAAACACGACTTTGATGGTCATTTTCCATTATGGTGTGATCACTTTCGTTATGATGTGGTCACTTTCCATTATGATGTGGTCGCTTTACATTATGATGTGGTCATTTGTCATTATGATGTGGTCACTTTTCATTATGATGTGGTCGCTTTACATTATGATGTGGTCATTTGTCATTACGATGTGGTCACTTTCCATTGTGATGTGGTTACTTTACATTATGATGTGGTCACTTTCCATTATGATGTTGTTACTTTACATTATTATGTGGTAAGTTTATATTATGATGTGGTCACTTTCATTATGATATGGTCAATTTTCATTATGATGTGGTCAATTTTCATTATGATGTGGTTACTTTCCATTATGATGTGGTTACTTTGTATTATGATGTGGTCACTTTGTATTATGATGTGGTTACTTTGTATTATGATGTGGTTACTTTGTATTATGATGTGGTTTTAGCTAGGAGACCAGAACATTGACAAGGACTATACTATTTCATATAATATAACATTGACATAACAGTTTATACTTTACCACCATTGATTAATTTATCTTTTAAATTCATAGATGAAGAATAGAAATTTGTAATAATCGGTTCACAGAAACTGTTCTGGTCCTAATTAAAATTCATCGACCTGCAAAATGCAAGGTGGACACCATCAGAAAGAGTGGATATTTAATTTACAGTGGCCATTATGAAGTGTGATATGTTGTCTTGTGAATCAGTATGAATATTGCATACTATAAATAACAGTCCAGACTCTATTGTGCCATCAGAAAGTGAGGATATTTAATTTACAGTGGCCATTATGAAGTGTGATATGTTATCTGTATGAATCATTATGAATATTGCATACTATACATAACAGTCCAGACTCTATTGTGCCATCAGAAAGTGAGGATATTTAATTTACAGTGGCCATTATGAAGTGTGATATGTTATCTGTATGAATCATTATGAATATTGCATACTATAAATAACAGTCCAGACTCTATTGTGCCATCAGAAAGTGAGGATATTTAATTTACAGTGGCCATTATGAAGTGTGATATGTTATCTGTATGAATCATTATGAATATTGCATACTATAAATAACAGTCCAGACTCTATAGTCGCCATTATGAAGTGTGATATGTTATCTGTATGAATTAGTATGAATTAGTATGAATATTGCATGCTCTAAATATTAACAGTCCAGACTCTATTGTGCCTATACTTTTATTTCCTATTGGTTAAAAGTCTGTGGCAGAATGGATAACAACGTTGTGTTGTAAACCTTCGCCTCTCACCGCTGCGGGTTCGAATCCCACTGGGAGCTCGACTTGTAAGTGAGGAAGTGTCGATTCCTACGGATGGCGGGAGGTGTACAGTACTGGTTATACCCAGGAAAAGTGGGTGGTCTGCCTCCACCACAAAAAATTGACCCGTCATATATAACCTTACATGTGTTGAAAATGACATAAAAAAAACATACAAACAAATTGGTTAATTTAAGGTGGAGAGTATAAATCTTAGAACTTAGAAACCGTGCATGCACACTCGCATGCATGCATGCACGCACACTCGCATGCATGCATGTATGCACACACACAAACACACACTATATAGACAAACAGAAACAATATTAATACTCCTTGTGTAGAAATACTGTAATCAGACCGGAAAAATTACACATAGATATTTAGGCACTCAGTGGGTTTGAACAGGGGACCCCTTGCATGTGAAGTGGATGCTCTACTGATATCCCCATAAAAGCTAGCTCTGCGGCGAGACAGTTGTAACGCGCTTATAAACTATCTATTTGCATACCCACCAACTGAGTCCTATAACAATACCTATATAATAATATTGCACTGAAAAGAAAGCTGATCTAGAATTTAATAAGTGTTCAATTAGACTTAAGGTTGTGTCACTGTATGTATTGATGTTCAAATTTGACACCTTAGAATTATTTGCAAACAGTCTATGCAGACAAGATATCACTTATTATAAATATTCTGATCATGTTATGAATATAGAAAAGCTGCCAAACAAATTAGGTTTGTTGTAGCCATGGCTGATTGTTTACTGAACTTGAGCCATAGACTGGTCCCCAGAGAGGCTGAATTTATTGTGACAGTGGCTGTGTGATTGTTTACTGAAGAGAAAGACACAAATATCGGACAGGGAAAGCAGCATTCAAGGACGACAGCCAACCAAAAAACACTAAAACAAACAGACAAACGAGAAGGCAAAAGTAATAAAAAATGCAAACGACATCACAAACACAAAAGGGTTGACAATAGGGCTACCGCCTTGGAACGGTCAGTGGCAACAAAGGCCACTGGCCTTGAGCCATAGACTGGTCCTCTGGGAGGCTGATTTTATTGTAAAATTGGCTGTGTGATTGTGTTTTGGACTTGAGTCATAGACTGGTCTTCTGGGAGGCTGTCAGTTTGTTGTTACATTGGCTGACAGTGATAGTGTATTGAACTTGAGCCATAGACTGGTCCCCTGGGAGGCTGAGTTGTAACATTGGCTGTGTGATTGTCTACTGAACTTGAGCCATAGACTGGTCCCCTGGGAGGCTGAGTTGTAACATTGGCTGTGTGATTGTCTACTGAACTTGAACCATAGACTGGTCCCCTGGGAGGCTGAGTTGTAACATTGGCTGTGTGATTGTCTACTGTACTTGAGCCATAGACTGGTCCCCTGGGAGGCTGAGTTGTAACATTGGCTGTGTGATTGTCTACTGAACTTGAGCCATAGACTGGTCCCCTGGAAAGCTAAGTTGTAACATTAGCTGTGTGACTGTTTACTGAACTTGAGCCATAGACTGGTCCCCTGGGAGGCTGAGTTTGTTGTAACATTGGCTGTGTGATTGTGCACTGAACTTGAGCAATAAATTGGTCCTCTGGGAGGCTGAGTTTGATGTAACATTGGCTGTGTGATTGTGTACCAAACTTGGGCCATAGACCGGTCCCCTGGGAGGCTGAATATGTGATTGTATACTGAACTTGAGCCAATAGACTGGTATCCTGGTAGGCTGCAGGTGTGATATCCTGAATTTGAACCATAGAACGGTCTCCTGGTAGGGTGCTGGTGTGATTGTTTACTGAACTTGAGTCAGAGACTGGTCTCCTGGTAGGCTGCAGGTGTGATTATATTCTGAATTTGAACCATAGAACGGTCTCCTGGTAGGCTGCAGGTGTGATTGTTTACTGAACTTGAGCGAGAGACTAGTCTCCTGGTAGGCTGCATATGTGATTGTATACTGACTGAACTTGAGCCAGAGACTGGTCTCTCGGTAGGCAGCAGATGTGATTATATACTGAACTTGAATCATAGACTGGTCTCCTGGGAGGCTGAGTTGCAAATAAGTGCAGACTAAGTCTTGTCGAATAAGGACGGATCCCCTGACAGACATAAAATTCAATTTTAGTATAAAGAACAATACATCACGTTAAGTATTAAGAATTGTTTATTCCCCATGCACAATAGAGCCTATCCATCATCATAATTCTGTCTGATGTTTACAATATGTCTTTATTTGCTCTTCTTTCTGATCTAAAACAGTCTGAAAATAAGTTCTTATCTTGCACGCAGATCTGTTTGTTATTCAGGCGACATGATGAAAACATCTAATATGGTAAAGAACACAATTACACTCACACTAATGCTTGCAACATATTATACAGCACTAATGCTAGCAACATATTATACAGCACTAATGCTAGCAACATATTATACAGAGAATAGTTTTCTTTGACTTTCTCTTTTAATTTACCTGTACAAAGTGCATAATAGTTATCTGTGTTAGCAACTCATGTTAACCTTCGCATTTGCCTGACTGTTGAGTTGCATTTGCCTGACTGTTGAGTTGCATTTGCCTGACTGTTGAGTTGCATTTGCCTGACTGTTGAGTTGCATTTGCCTGACTGTTGAGTTGCATTTTCCTGACTGTTGAGTTGCATTTGCCTGACTGTTGAGTTGCATTTGCCTGACTGTTGAGTTAGTTGCATTTGCCTGACTGTTGAGTTGCATTTGTCTGACTGTTGAGTTAGTTGCATTTGCCTGACTGTTGAGTTGCATTTGCCTGACTGTTGAGTTGCATTTGCCTGACTGTTGAGTTGCATTTGTCTGACTGTTGAGTTAGTTGCATTTGCCTGACTGTTGAGTTGCATTTGTCTGACTGTTGAGTTAGTTGCATTTGCCTGACTGTTGAGTTGCATTTGCCTGACTGTTGAGTTAGTTGCATTTGCCTGACTGTTGAGTTAGTTGCATTTGCCAGACTGTTGAGTTTAAGTTGCATTTGCCCGACTGTTGAATTAGTTGCATTTGCCTGACTGTTGAGTTGCATTTGCCTGACCGTTGAGTTGCATTTGGCTGACCTGACTGTTGAGTTGCATTTGCCTGACTGTTTCTCAAAGACAAACATATTGGCACATATTTTAGAATTTGTGGCATTTTCTTTTTATTAAGATGTTCAAAAAATGAGTTTCGGAAGCATAACTGTAAAACTTTTTAAGTTAGCTGCACATAAGTATCAGTGTATTGTTCTTATGGTGGATTCATAATATTAAAGGGACACACGGCAATCTTTTTTATCGAGCATTAAATTAGCCTTTCGATTTTTTTAATGACGTTAAACTTGCTATTTAAATATTCTTCAAAATCTTCAAAATTCAAAATTCAATCTTTTGAATAAAAAAGACAAATCAAGACTTGATCTTTTGTATAACCCTAATAAAATAAAATACAAATATATATATAAAAAAATTTGGTTTTCAAACTTATCAGGGCTTTACTGATTATAATTTTTTGAACAAGTTTGGTAAAGATTGAAAGAAAAATGAAAGAGCTAGAGTGTTAACCAAAAAAAGATCAGTATTTTCAAATAATTCAAGGGCTATAACTTTTTTCTTGTCTGACATGGCCATGTTCACGCTTTCTTCTTTCCCCATGATAGCCTCATAAAATAAAATAAAATATGAAACGAATGGAGGGAGGGACGGGTTAAGGGTGGCGGGAGAGAAATGGGTTTGAGTCAGAAATTGCTGGTATTCATACTTGTCTGAGCTTTATTTGATTTACATTCTAATTTTTTTTATAACAGCACCCCCTTTGAATTTTGTTTAAATGCGGGGTTCTACTATTACGGGAAATATGGTCTGCAAATTGAACTTGTTGCTGACATGCAAAACAATACATTGGGTAAGAACATGATAGGCTGCATGTAACTGTGACTTTTGTATGTTTTATCAGACGTACATCTGCAGACTCTTGTATTGACTGGTCGATATCATTTTGGAATAGCAATTTCAGACCCGTTCTAGCTGATGTAATATATTCAATTTATAATGAAAGAGACTGAGAACCAGTTGATTTAACAAGAAAACCCACACACAGTATTCCTGCATTGTCACTACAGACACTGATAACATTAAGCAACAGTATTGTATTAAAATTAATGAACTATTTACAAATGTAATATTTGAATTGTTTAACAGCTCATCATTATAGTTTATTTAGAACTGCCCCAGAGAGAGGGGAAGGATATAAATGAGTCCGGGAACCTATTTAGAACTGCCCCAGAGAGAGGGGAAGGATATATACTAGTCCGCGGGAACCTATTCTTACTAACAAATGTTTCCTATTGTTCTTTAACGTACTCGGAGGATAGACAGGGCCACCCGTTTAACATCTCTCTCTGATGGCTGAGGCTAAGGGACAAGGGATTGAATTGGGGTTTTACGGCGCACCAACACAATAAAGGTTATATGGCGCCAAACAGGGATGAACATGCCAGGCTCATCCTCCATGTACATGTAGATAAAATATGGAGAATGGGCCTAGGACCTTCTAACCTGCAGAACTGCAGAGTTGCTGCAAATTCTATTGTAAACACTCCATTTACGATGGAGCCACGTTTTCACATTTGCATATGCGGTGTCATGAAGAAAACCTTGAATGAGCATGATAAAAAAAATGACAAAATGAACATGAAGCGGGGGGTCCTATCCCTCTGCCTCTAGCGGGATTTGCAGTGGTTGTATTCTACCCCGGCAACCACACGGGGAAGGGACAAGGGACAGTGCTGGCTCCCTGGGAGCTCGACTTGTAAGTGAGGAAGTGTCGATTCATACGGATAGTGGGAGGTGTACAGTACTGGTTCTACCCAGGAAAAGTGAGTGGTCTGCATCCACCACAAAAGAATCGACTGTCATAATAATATAACCTTACTTATGTTGAACATGACGTAAAACACCATACAAACAAACAAACTAAGGGACAGTGTGTTGCCAAATAACACACCGATCAAACTCAGTAGCACTGATGAGGCTTGAACCCGTACTTTCTGGTTCCCAGTCAACTGTGCTATCTAATAGACTACGCCAGTCCCAAAATAAAATGTTTTCTAAAACAGTCATTATGGCATGAAAAGATATTTATAAATATACATTCTGATGCTGCAAGGTTCCAAAAAATATCAAGCAATTCTTTAAACCTTACTTTAAAAAACATTTTTATAGAATTAAGCTTGTTCGCTATCGTATTTGCCATTTATATAGTCTTTTAGATTGCATCTCAATTACACAGAAGCATGTAGTGATGAGATTCATGCCTCTACATAATTTTGATCAATCAATTTGTACATTTTTGATTAAACAAGTGTATAATTGATGAATCTTCAGTTTTATTGCCGCAGTGGTTTGGTGTGAAAATTTATCTGCTCTTGTCACATGATACGCTTGTTAGGCTTGTTAAATAATTTGTAAGGGTTATTTGTATGGAATAGAAGCAATGGAAGTGGAGAAAACGATGTCAGTCAACAGCATCCTAGTAGTAGCTGAACTGCTACATTTCACAATCAGATTTAGCCGATGTTTTTTATTTACAATATGATATGCATTTGTGCCTGTTAAATACATAACATTACCTACACGCAATTGAAATACCCATAGTTCAATATGGGTCAAATATTTGTGAATGAGTAAGTTACAATTTAATTTAAAATGGCGGTAATGAAGAAAACAACAAAGACACTTTTCCGGACATATGCCCTTACTCTTACACTTATTTGCCAATAAAAACAGCTGGTTAAATTGTGTTTTACATAATTGTTAGCACATTTGAGGCAATATATGATGTTTGTTTTTTGTTTGTTTTTGTGGTAGAGGCAGACCATGCATTTTTTCCTTTGAAGAATCAACACGTCTTCACTTACAAGTTGAGCTCCCAATGGGATTCAAACATGCAGTGGTGAAAAATGTGTACATTACGGGGTCCCGCCTTAATTCCATTAAGCGCTGGGAAAGCTTATATTCGCAGGATTTTATAAATGATATTTCGACAATAAAACACGTTTAAAAAAAAAAAATTACTGAAAAATGCGATAACCTGTATAAAATTACCTATTAAATGTTTAATTTTACAATATGCAAACTTTTTAAAGCGAAATTAAGGTTTTATTTCATACCACAGCCAACCCCGTCTCCGCTTCTTGGAGAAGGGGTTGGATGGGGTATGAAAGTTAATACTCGGACCACGTAATGAGGTTTCAAATGCAGCATCTTTACTATCCCGCCACGGATGTGCTAGTTTACAGGTAAACCCGATAACCTAATACTCTGTTGGCATATAATTATACACATGATATAGAAATTATTTAAAATATGCGTTTATTATTTGGCACTAATATGATACAGCCTTTAAAGAACTACATATTGTACTTTGTACTGTTGTCGTCACAGCCAGGTATCTCTACAGTGCCAAGACACGAGTTATTCATATTAAATTATTCAACCTCGACACCTCACGTAGTTAGTGCTTTAGGACCACATAGGCGATGACTTGGTTTTGACTTTTCATGTTTTCATGGCATACTGTCATTGGCTTTTTCATACGACAAAATTTATTCCGGGGCTAAGCTCGAAATAACCTAAAATAAAGTGTGGATGAGGCATTGTATAAAAAGTATTACATTATCTTTTGAAGTCAATAAATGATGATGGTAAAACTAAAACTATCGCTAAAGATGATGAATATCCGTGCTTAAATTCTAAGACAAACAAAGGGCCATAATTCATAAATAATCAACAATGGGTGATGTAGAGGGACATAATGTCATCAGTTGTTATGTCTATATGAAGTTTGGAAACATTCCATTCAAAACTGTTTGAGGAAGCAAGTAATAAAAATGTGACATGACAGGACAACAATATGTTATGTGACAGGACAACAATGTGTTACGTGACTTGACAGGACAACAATGTGTTATGTGACATGACAGGTCAACAGTGTGTTACGTGACAGGACAACAATATGTTACGTGACAGGACAACAATGTGTTAGGCGACAGGACAATAATGTGTTACGTGAAAGGACAACAATGTGTTACGCAAAAGTACAACAATGTGTTACGTGACAGGACAACAATGTGTTACGTGACAGGACAACAATATGTTATGTGACAGCACAACATTGTGTTACGTGACAGCAACAATGTTTTACGTGACAGGACGACACTGTGTTATGTGACAGGACAACAATGTGTTACGTGATGTGACAGGACAACAATGTGTTATGTGACAGGACAACAATGTGTTATGTGACATGACAGGACAACAATGTGTTATGTGACATGACAACAATGCGTTATGTGACAGGACAACAATATGTTATGTGACGGGACAACAATGTGTTATGTGACATGACAGGACAGCAATGTGTTACATGACAGGACAACAATGTGTTATGTGACTTGACAGGACAACAATGTGTTATGTGACATGACAGGACAACAATGTGTTACGTGACAGGACAACAATGTGTTACGTGACAGGACAACAATGTGTTACGTGACATGACAGGACAACAATGTGTTACATGACAGGACAACAATGTGTTGCGTGATGTGACAGGACAACAATGTGTTATGTGACAGGACAACAATGTGTTATGTGACATGACAGGACAACAATGTGTTACGTGACAGGACAACAATGTGTTATGTGACAGGACAACAATGTGTTATGCGACAGGACAACAATGTGTTACGTGACAGGACAACAATGTGTTAGGTGATGGGATGTTACGGAGAGCGTGATTCCTATATAGCCCACGCTTCACTTTGTGGATGTGGAGGTATAAAAACAACAACATTTTAATCATGACACATGAAACAGTGCAATACTCGTTTGAGTCTAAATCAAAGGAAAATGTGTTAATGTTTAATGAACAATTTGTTTTGAGATATAACTTAATCTGTAACAAATCTAACAAATCTAACAAATAAAACAAATAAAACAAATAAAACAGCAGAAAACATTAGTTTGAAAGAAAACTATTACTGCCTGTGATGAAGATTAGCACTACAAAGCTGGTTGAGGCCATCTAAAGCAATTACTGTTATCTCTGTTAGAGAGGATATTACACTGGGTGATATTGACACCAGTATGGGTTTGAGTGGTATTCATTTATCTGATTTTAAGCCCCTGTGTGACCAGGATGGTAAAGACACTGCATTTGAAACCACGTTGCCTCTCACTGCTGTGAGTTTAAAAATATGGGTGGTCTGCCTCCACCAGAAAAAAATTGACCTTCATATATGGCTTAAAATGTGCTGAAATGACGCAAACAACATTCACAACCAACAATCCATCCCTGCAAAACCAGTATTACATGGGTAATACAGATGGGAACCAGTATTACATGGGTAATACAAATGGGAACCCATATTACATGGGTAATACAAATGGGAATCAGTATTACATGGGTAATACAAATGGGAACCAATATTACATGGGTTATACAAATGGGAACCAGTATTACATGGGTAATACAAATGGGAACCAATATTACATGGGTAATACAAATGGGAACCAGTATTACATGGGTAAAAATGGGAACCAATATTACATGGGTAATACAAATGGGAACCAGTATTACATGGGTAATACAAATGGGAACCAGTATTACATGGGTAATACAAATGGGAACCAATATTACATGGGTAATACAAATGGGAACCAGTATTACATGGGTAATACAAATGGGAACCAATATTACATGGGTAATACAAATGGGAACCAGTATTACATGGGTAATACAAATGGGAACCAGTATTACATGGGTAATACAAATGGGAACCAATATTACATGGGTAATACAAATGGGAACCAGTATTACATGGGTAATACAAATGGGAACCAGTATTACATGGGTAATACAAATGGGAACCAATATTACATGGGTAATACAAATGGGAACCAGTATTACATGGGTAATACAAATGGGAACCAATACTACATGGGTAATACAAATGGGAACCAGTATTACATGGGTAATACAAATGGGAACCAATATTACATGGGTAATACAAATGGGAACCAGTATTACATGGGTAATACAAATGGGAACCAATACTACATGGGTAATACAAATGGGAACCAGTATTACATGGGTAAAAATGGGAACCAATATTACATGGGTAATACAAATGGGAACCAGTATTACATGGGTAATACAAATGGGAACCAGTATTACATGGGTAATACAAATGGGAACCAGTATTACATTGGTAATACAAATGGGAACCAGTATTACATGGGTAATACAAATGGGAACCAGTATTACATTGGTAATACAAATGGGAACCAATATTACATGGGTAATACAAATGGGAACCAGTATTACATGGGTAATACAAATGGGAACCAATACTACATGGGTAATACAAATGGAAACCAGTATTACATGGTTAATACAAATGGGAACCAGTATTACATGGGTAATACAAATGGGAACCAGTATTACATGGGTAATACAAATGGGAACCAGTATTACATTGGTAATACAAATGGGAACCAATATTACATGGGTAATACAAATGGGAACCAATATTACATGGGTAATACAAATGGGAACCAGTATTACATGGGTAATACAAATGGGAACCAGTATTACATGGGTAATACAAATGGAAACCAATATTACATGGGTAATACAAATGGGAACCAGTATTACATGGGTAATACAAATGGGAACCAATACTACATGGGTAATACAAATGGGAACCAGTATTACATGGGTAATACAAATGGGAACCAGTATTACATGGGTAATACAAATGGGAACCAATATTACATTGGTAATACAAATGCGAACCAGTATTACATGGGTAATACAAATGGGAACCAATACTACATGGGTAATACAAATGGGAACCAGTATTACATGGGTAAAAATGGGAACCAATATTACATGGGTAATACAAATGGGAACCAGTATTACATGGGTAATACAAATGGGAACCAGTATTACATGGGTAATACAAATGGGAACCAATACTACATGGGTAATACAAATGGGAACCAGTATTACATGGGTAATACAAATGGGAACCAATATTACATGGGTAATACAAATGGGAACCAGTATTACATGGGTAATACAAATGGGAACCAATACTACATGGGTAATACAAATGGGAACCAGTATTACATGGGTAAAAATGGGAACCAGTATTACATGGGTAATACAAATGGGAACCAGTATTACATGGGTAATACAAATGGGAACCAGTATTACATGGGTAATACAAATGGGAACCAGTATTACATGGGTAATACAAATGGGAACCAATATTACATGGGTAATACAAATGGGAACCAATATTACATGGGTAATACAAATGGGAACCAGTATTACATGGGTAATACAAATGGGAACCAATATTACATGGGTAATACAAATGGGAACCAGTATTTCATGGGTAATACAAATGGGAACAAATATTACATGGGTAATACAAATGGGAACCAGTATTACATGGGTAATACAAATGGGAACCAATATTACATGGGTAATACAAATGGGAACCAGTATTACATGGGTAATACAAATGGGAACCAATACTACATGGGTAATACAAATGGGAACCAATATTACATGGGTAATACAAATGGGAACCAGTATTACATGGGTAATACAAATGGGAACCAGTATTACATGGGTAATACAAATGGGAACCAATATTACATGGGTAATACAAATGGGAACCAGTATTACATGGGTAATACAAATGGGAACCATCCATGTGTCTGCCTGAAGTGTAACTTCAAAACATTGCTGACTTAAAGCTACCGAGTCCCGATACCAATCGATTTCTACTTTGTAGGCGTGTCTTTATTTGTAACTTTATGTTCACCAGCTCATGTCGAAATCGGGTATTTAAGTGAGCAAATATAGCGCAAGAAATCATTTACTGTATATACATCGACCAGTGCACATCGTACCTATACACAGGTAACAGTAATTTTTACAGAAAAAAAGTTAGCTTCTTTCGGGGCTTCTGATTTCAAGTCCGGGGCTCTACTTCACTGAACTACAACGCTACTTGAGACATAGTATACGAACTACCATTTATTATGATTAAAAATAACTTAACATATTTGAACGCAACTAAAGATGGATCAATAGATATGTAGTCCATATTGTCGCACGTGTAAATTACGATTGTCTAGTGTAATACTGTATGTTATCAATATGAAACTAATACTTGGCCTCAAATCAACCAAATCTCGACTTGTTATTTAGAGGTTGATGAGTTTGTGTGCGCGCGCTTGTTATTACGAAATGCCTATTTAGTGTTAAAATGCTACAACATACCAATAAATAGTGGTTCAGCGTACATCTTTAAAAACGTACAAGTGCAAGGCTGTGGTTCAAATCCCGTTCCGGGCAACTGTTTTTTTATCACATATATTCTGGAGCCGTATATTTATCGATGTTACCTGTACAGAGGCTAAATAAAAGTGTGAAATTTTACGCATCGATTTCTGCTTATATACCGACTTTTGGGGTGTTCGTCGATTTGAAATTACTTCGCACGTGACTCATTCATATTCATGAGTTATTACCAGTTAAAATAGGGACTGTACAGCTTTAAGGATTATTGGTCAACCGTCTTTGAAAAACAAGAAGATTGAACATGGATGGGTATAATGGGCAACTGAATTGTTCAACCAAAATGCATATTCAGATAGGCATGAAAATATAAACTGTATAGTAAATGACGGTATTCAACAATATTGATGTGAACATAATATCAGAAGTAACACTTCTTGGGCCCTTGATATCAAAAAAATTTGGTACAATTTTTCTCAAAGTTGTTTACTTTTTCTGTGAAATAATTTTTCCATAGAATATTCCATTTATCCATCTAGAGCACAAGAGATAAAATGACACTTCTGTCTAGAGCACAAGAGATAAAGTGTCACTTCTGTCTAGAGCACAAGAGATAAAGTGACACTTCTGTCTAGAGCACAAGAGATAAAGTGACACTTCTGTCTAGAGCACAAGAGATAAAGTGTCACTTCTGTCTAGAGCACAAGAGATAAAGTGTCACTTCTGTCTAGAGCACAAGAGATAAAGTGTCACTTCTGTCTAGAGCACAAGAGATAAAATGACACTTGTCTAGAGCACAAGAGATAAAATGACACTTCTGTCTAGAGCACAAGAGATAAAGTGACACTTCTGTCTAGAGCACAAGAGATAAAGTGACACTTGTCTAGAGCACAAGAGATATAGTGTCACTTCTGTCTAGAGCACAAGAGATAAAATGTCACTTCTGTCTAGAGCACAAGAGATAAAGTGTCACTTCTGTCTAGAGCACAAGAGATAAAATGTCACTTGTCTAGAGCACAAGAGATAAAGTGACACTTGTCTAGAGCACAAGAGATAAAGTGACACTTCTGTCTAGAGCACAGGAGATAAAGTGACACTTCTGTCTAGAGCACAGGAGATAAAGTGACACTTCTGAGCTTACCGTTTTTAAAAAGTCTACAGCAGCACTGTTTAGTCCTTTCCTATTGTTAACCTTTTTTTTTACAAAACATCTTGGGATTTCTCTGCAGTATTACATGAAATTAAGTGTGCAGTATATACAATATATAGCGGAAATTCCCAGGTCGCGTTTCTTTTTCATTTCAGTATACATTATGCAGCGGAAATTCCTGATTGGCGTTTCTTTTTCCTTTAGTGTATAAATTATGGGTTTAAAGTTGTGCATTTTCAACACATGTAAGATTACATATGACGGTCGATTTTTTGTGGTGGAGGCAGACCACCAGTGGGATTCAAACCCGCAGCTGTGAGAGGTGAAGGTTTACAATGCAACGTCGTTGACCATTCGGCCACGGAGATGCTGAGCGAGCAGCTTAGGAGCCTAGGACCACAGTTTCATCTAGGACCACAGTTTCAAGTCTCATCCATTGGAACATGTAAGGTGTGAAAGTATTTGAGAATTAATCCAAATTCAGTTCTGGCTGAGATGAAAAGCACGATCGGTGAATAAATCAACTGAGGCTCCACCTTTATAGGTGTTTTAAGTTATTTGTTTATGACTTTACTTCTGCCATCAAACAAAAAGTAAGGCTGTGGCAGGGATATTGATAACTGTGTCTTCTTGTCGAGGGGTTTGAACAATGTTGCATTGTAAACCTTCTCGACTCTCACCGCTGCAAATCCCTTTGAAAGCTCAACTTGTGAGAAAGTGTCTATTATTACGGATGGCGGGAGGTATACAGAAATGGTTCTACCCAGAAAAACAGGCTAGTCTGCCTCTACCACAAAAATATTGACTGTCATATATGGCCTAAAATGTGCTAAAATGATGTAAAACACCACTCAAACACAATCTTGTTTATTTCATAACAGTCAGAACTTTCAAGACGATGTCCTAGTTCTGAACGAAGCTGATCAATTCAGCAACCAGTCTTCAAATAATGGAATATATTCAAATATGGAAGTTTTATTATCGTGAAAAGAAGATTTGTTATGATTGTAACTTTGTTATGCAAATGATGCCCAAATTGAATGGAAAATATTGCAGCTTACTGAAAAATTATTAATTGCAAAGTAAATTTTGTTATTGGGAAATGTTTAAATCAATTTTTCAGCACATTTAATTTAGGTTATGTATGACGGTAAATTTTAAGTCTTGAAAGCAGACCACCCATTCCTGGGTAGATATACCAGTTTACTACCTCCTGCCATTGACATGTCGCCAGTATATAGATATCTCCGTTCCTTTGTTGATGTCGGAGTATATTGACAATAGGTTATATTATAACATAGTTGCACATGCTTTATTATACAGTGACACATGTTGTTGTTTGTCGGAGGTATCATCTTGGTTTGATTGGTTGAAATGGATAAGTGATTGACAACTGGCGACATGTTAATTGGTGATCTGTCTAGCATCTCCCCTTATTATAGCACCCCCTCCCCTGAAACTTAGTTATATTGGGAGTTACAGTAATTTTGTTTTTCCTGCAGTTGTATTGTTTCTGAATCCATGCCACATATTTTTTATCTCAATGTTAATGACACCTGGATCCATAAAGTTACTTTCCATCATAATGCCATGATATATATTTAACCCAATTCAATTCAATTCCAACCTCAATAAAAAATATTATTACTTTTTTCGCCAATTTTGCAATTAATAATGATGGCATATTATAGAACTATGCCGGAATCATTTTCAGTTTAATTTTTTTTATATATATATAAAAATAAAGCGATACACATCAATCTTGAATTTTTAAAAAGTGTGTGTCTCTTTATTTATTCACATTAATTACATTTGTTCACGCATTACTATTAATGATAAGGTTAGTATAAAGCTATTTGTTTTTGCGTATTACTAACTCACTGGTGATTATATTGCGTATTACTAACTCACTGGTAATTATATTGCGTATTACTAACTCACTGGTGATTATATTGCGTATTACTAACTCACTGGTAATTATATTGCGTATTACTAACTCACTGGTGATTATATTGCGTATTACTAACTCACTGGTGATTATATTGCGTATTACTAACTCACTGGTGATTATATTGCGTATAACTAACTCACTGGTAGTTATATTGCATATTACTAACTCACTGGTAATTATATTGCATATTACTAACTCACTGGTGATTATATTGCGTATTACTAACTCACTGGTGATTATATTGCGTATTACTAACTCACTGGTGATTGCGTATTACTAACTCACTGGTGATTATATTGCGTATTACTAACTCACTGGTGATTATATTGCGTATTACTAACTCACTGGTGATTATATTGCGTATTACTAACTCACTGGTGATTATATTGCGTATTACTAACTCACTGGTGATTATATTGCGTATTACTAACTCACTGGTGATTATATTGCATATTACTAACTCACTGGTGATTATATTGCGTATTACTAACTCACTGGTGATTATATTGCGTATTACTAACTCACTGGTGATTATATTGCACCAATAATATATTTAAATCTATGGTAGAATACAAAGTAAAAAAGAAAACTCAAAATGAAATGATATTTAATTATAGTTGACAGTCAAAATGGTACTGGATTAATAAACCCAGACACTTATTGTAATGCTTGGTTGCCGTGTGTCCCTTTAATATATGTTTCATCAAAAGCCCCCTCCACCCACTCCATGTCCAACCCCATGCACTTCAATAAAGTATTTATAAATAACTCCGCCTATGCACGTTGCAGAAGCTTAATTATTGGAACCTACTCATATTCTCATGGCATGAATGTTCGATTGAACTTTTATTGCAGATTTACATGTAAACACTGTATTGTTTTATAGCTAACCAGAAAATTGGCATTATAGGTACATTAAAATATTTTTGAAAAAAGCAGAAATTTGGCAGACGTCTCTATTTCCTACTCCATTAGTGATCGCTTAGGAATCAGAGTTTGGTGTATTGCACATTACTAATAAGACAAAATTGATAAAGAAAATGAAATCACTAATGACGAGCAGACGGAATGTCTGATACATAAATGGAAATCAGAGATTACGCGACTTAAATCGGTAAAACTCAGCCAATAGCACCATTAGAGGATATAGGAGTTTGTGTGCTCATTTGCAGTTTGTTTCTATTTGATGTATAAATCATGATTTGAATTCAAAACAAGGATATATGAAGGCAGGAGTTAAACAGTTTGTTTCAGAGGCTGAAAATCAATCAATAGATAGGTCTATCTGGCAGGAAAACTGGTTTGATGTTTTCCGTTGCCCTCGCTATCTAATCATCTCGATTAACGGCAAGTAGTTGATGAAAATGGTCATGTAAAGGTATTGACAATGGAATAAAGGAAGCAACAGGATGTGAAAGGAAGCAAAAGGATTAGTTAGAAAAAAATTGATGTTATAAAATTATATCTGTGTTAAAATGTTAGCAATATTGTAATGGAAATTAAGATAATTTTTAATTGAGCGTCTGTGATCAATGCATTATTTTAAAATTAGTTACAGCTACTCCAGAGAAAGAGGGGGAGGATAAATTAGCTGGGATGTGCCCTTCTCATACTGTCAAATTGATTGATATGGTTCTTTAAAGTGCTCGGAGAATGATCTCTGATACGTAGGATTGCGTGGTTTATGTTTTAATACGATGGACAAGGCTAGGAAATTTGTCTAGCCCAAGGACAAATTAAGTGGCGCAAGCGATACTGGAACCTGTAATCTCTGGATTCCAAGTCCACGGTACTTATCCACTGGGCCACATGGGCCCCTAGAAAATTACTTAAGAATGTGAATACAATTTATGGAAAATCACTAGGCTAAGTTAAAGAAAAAATATTTTCTAGCGACAGTAGTGTTTAAAGTATCCACCAGACCAGGCGGGCCCCTAGAAAATTACTCAAGAATGTGAATAAAATTGATCGAAAATCACTAGGCTAATGGTTAGAATATGTCTTATTATCTGAAGACACTCTAAAATACCATCTAAAAAAAAAAAAATCTTGCGACCGTGTGACAAGTGATTTACATGACGGTTGACTTTAATCAATTAGATTATTTATTATTTAAATGAAAACATTATTGACATATGAAAAAGAGACACAAAATAGCAAGAACAATTTATGGAAAATCATGCACAAGGCTAAGTTAAATAAAACATACTTTCTTACGACAGTGTGGCAACATTAGTGATTTACATGACAGTTGAGAAATCAATTGGGATTATTAATTATTTAAATGAAAACATACATAAGAAAAAAGAGACACAAAACAGCAAAACAGTTATTAAGTAAATTATATAAAGTGCAAGTCACAGTTAAAAAGGAAACTATTTTCTTACAATGCATTGCAAATACTGATTAACATGACAGGAGAGTGTAATCAATAGGAATATTAATTATTTAAAAGAAAACCTACATAAGAAAGAGTGACACAAACAGGTCTTGAATGAGATAACTCCGACACCAGATATTGGTACACTCCAATAGGAACTTTTCTGTGAGGAACAACAGTTATTGCCGCAGGAAATTAACGTGAAAGCGATATTATGAAAGGAAGTATTGGTGAGTTGGTATTCTAGAGGATCTTCGGAAAATAAGACACATGAAGGAGAGTGACTTTATGGTTAACCGTATTGAAATTTTAAGTCTTGCGATGGTTAATTTGTTGTTTAATGGTCACGAATTCTGTTTAATGCGATGTGTTAGCGAAGCCGTCAAGCACAATTTGCGACCATTACATGACTGATATACTGTCGCAGAAGTCAACTTTTCAATACTAGTTCACCCGTTTCTAGCGCATTTGAGTGTTTTTGACAGTTTTACTCATAAACGCTTTGAATTAAAATTAAATGACGTCATGTTTTTGATGGTTCACATCACATGACTGGATTTGTGACATATTATGCACTATTGAATACTTGCAAATTTTCGAACATCAACCAGTCAGATTGCTGGGTTTTTGTCAGGTGCGTTAGAATATGTCTTATTATCCGAAGACACTCTAAAATACCATCTATGTTATTAAGCAAGCTGACGATATTGTGTTCATGTTTGAAGTGACGGTAAACACTGTGATAACTGTATGCATATTGTGCGAGGAAGTGCGTTTTTTTCTATAGGACGCAAACCTTAACGAATTAGATGGAGGAAATTAATAAAGCTTGTTGATATACGCTAAAATTAATTCACATATCAGATATCAGTCTAATTAAATATTACACAGAAATCCTGAGGTATTATTTATGTTTATATGGAAATTGTGAGTGTTTCAGTTATTGAAGAAATAGAAGCGCAGAGCATGCGTGGAGTGTTTTAATTGAATGAAGAAAATGTATTGGCAACAACTCTATTAAATAGATGGAATATAAAATGATGACGAGACAGAATATAAAATGATGACGAGACAGAATATAAAATGATGACGAGACAGAATATAAAACGATGTCGAGACGGAATATAAAACCATGACGAGACGGAATATAAAACAATGACGAGACCGAATATAAAACAATGACGAGACCGAATATAAAACCATGACGAGACCGAATATAAAACCATGACGAGACCGAATATAAAACAATGACGAGATGGAATAAAACAATATCCAAGAAACAGAAAAATGTAAAACTAATTTGTTTGGATGTTATGTTTGAAACAAAATAAAAAATCATTGAAAATACAGAAAAAAGTTACCCGTACTTAAATGTGTGTAAATTATTAAATGAAATATAGACAACTACATATGGTGGCAGCTATAGGTGGCAGTTACTAACTGGTGTGAATGCCTGACTAATATCATTAATTAAAGGTGGAAAGAAGTAATTTGGAAATGGATTGCTGGATTAATTAGCAACTTACTGACTAAAGGGTATGTTTTGTTTATTACAAAAGCTGTATATACTTGGTGTGAGCTGTAATTATCTAAGCTTAAGTTTTTTTTTGTGTTTTGTGTTTTTTAAATATGTGTTGTTGTTTTTTAAAGGAAATATCTTTCATAATTGGAATATTTGTTAAACTGGGCACCATGGAAGTGATGTGATGGCGCGGGTGAAGTTTATACCGGGATTTAGTATACTGGATTATAGGTTTTTGATAAAAGTGTTTGCTGGAATATATCAGTGTAATGGATAGATAATGTGTCTTGGATTCTAAAATCTTATTGGATACTTAATACATTTTGTGTTATATGTGTCTTTTTATTGATAATACTGTTTTTTTTAGATTGTACATCTGTAATGCAAGATAAATGTTATTTGGATTGTACACGTGTAAAGCATTAATTTGGATTCAATGAGTGTTAAATAATGGATATACATTTCTTGGATTATATGCATGTTAAATGGATACGTACCTTTATCAGATTAAAGTGTTAAATGGATATCTTTCTCGGATTAGAGTGTTAAATGGATATCTTTCTCGGATTAGGGTGTTAAACGGATATCTTTCTCGGATTAGAGTGTTAAATGGATATTTCTCGGATTAGAGTGTTAAATGGATTGTTAAAAGGATTCCTTTTTTGGATTAGAGTGTTAAAGTGGATAACTTTCTCGGATTACACGAGTGTTTAATGGATAATGTATATTGGATTATATGAGTTGTTGCGATGGCAGGGTCAAAGACGACAAAAATCCCTGTATCCATGATTAGGAAGGAGAGCCATGTTCAGAACCCGAGTAAACTCAAGGTAAGACGTGTTTGTTTATGTTCCAAGTCACCAGAAGCTGAGTAAACTCAAGTTAAGACATGTTTGTTTATGTTCCGAGTCACCTAGTCAGGAATCTTTATGTGAGGAAGCTATCCTGGGCTGGCTTGCGGAACATCTGTGTTTATACCGAGGTGCCCACCCATGCACGAAAATTGCCCGGAGGTGTACTTGAGATCTTCCACCACTAATGGAAGCTGGAAATCCGCCATATGACCTTGGCTGTTGGTGCGTCTATAAAATCCAATTCAATTCAATTCAGTTTGAGTCATCTAGTGAATTAAGCTCAATAGACTGTATTAAAGGGACACTGTCCGTAACTTTTAGCTTATAAAACACACAATAATTATGTTCGCAAACACTACACACTAAACATTATTGAATATTTACTAATTAAAAGCAAGATTGTTTAACGGAATTCAATCGCGGTACAAAAAAAAGTAAATCCGCTTTGTGCGTTTGAACTCGCAGCCCAAACTAAAATTACACTCGCCGTAATAATAGTGGGCGTGAGCGTAAAGTGGTCGACCACACTCCCGTCTGAGCTATATTTCGCAATACATACTGTGGTGAAAACCTAATGCGCTAATGGAAGTCACGTGATCGCAGAAAAGGTAAATATTGTGGGTCCCACTTTATTTACATATAATTATTAAAACTTTTTTTTTTCAAACTCACGAATGTATTCCTACATACTTCTTAGGGTCTATCCTCATGTTTTCATGTATACATTTCACTGAATAAAAGTCAGCCAGTTATTTGGTTATGCTCAATATCTGCTTACTTACGGACAGTGTCCCTTTAAACAGATTCAATAATGGTCGTAAGGTCTCACACCTCTGTTATCTCCCTTGAAAGCTCACGGACCTAGAGACAAAAGGAAAACAGAAAAGAAATATTTTTTTCTCAATTTTAGGCCATTTTTAATTTGAAAAATAGGTTTTTCTTTGCTTTAGGGCGAAAGACAGATGATACAGAAAATCCCATGTTGATATGAGGTTTCATTCAAATTTTAGAAGTGTTTGACCTAATCACCACATATTCAGCTGGGTAGTGTATGAGTTTTGTATTTTCCATAGGGGTCACATAAACATGAGCGAGAAAAAATAAAAACCTGGATAACTTATGTATTTTATTGTTTTAAATTACTGGTCTTGACTCCACTGAAGATATTAAACCAACAACAATGTCTGCTGGCCAGCTTTGAAGCTCAGATGTTGGAAAAGGCTGTACAGTAACCCTATGGGAAAATTAATTGAGGTGTGAGACCATAAGGCATAAGATATTGTGTTACTTTTATGTAAAGCCTTTAATTAACTGATATAGCCTTTAGTTAATTGCTGTTGAGTACAAGTAAACTCTAGCTAATCATGGGATTGACATTTTTGTCCAGATTTGTGGGGTGTCCAGATTACTGTTTTACATGCAAACTGTCAATCATATTGTAGATATCGTACATTAGCAGACTGTTTTCATCATATCTATTTGGTTGCATTGCTTGCCATTATGGACACATTAAAGAATTAGGTTTGAGATACTAATGCATGATAATAAAATAGTTTTATTACATTAATATGATATAAGGTCAAAAACATTTATATAAAACAGTCGTTAATTGTAAACAGCCATTGATGGTCCAGCGTAAAATTTACTCGTCAGTAAAACACACTTGACTGAATTTTTTTTATCAAACGTCGTTTTTTTTAACTTAAGTGTTTTTTCTTTTACTATACAGTTTCAACATGTTCAGTTATATTGTTTATTAAATGCAGACAGATCCATAACTTGATACAATATACATTTTCATATAAAACTCTCTTTCTCACTTACTTCAAACATTCACGGAATTGTCGGTGGCGCTATTTTCGCACCGTTAATTAAACAATTACCACGGCATTTGGTCGTCACGCAAACAATGACCGGATTATTGTCTTAGTTTTAGGTAGAAAATTTATTGGTTAGTACCCGAAAATGCATTCAAGTAATATTCGGAAAAGTGGGGAATCGGATAACCGGGAGTAAAATTCCTGTATATACATAAAGAAGGGGGAAAAAATGGGCTTATTCTATTTCTAAAACTTATACAGTTCTTGAAATTGAACCTACGAAAAAGGTTCATGAACTAACACTCGGTTCTAGAACTGTTCTAGAACTTAAAGAACTGTTCTTGGACTAGCCTTCAAGTTCAAGAAGTTGGTTCTTGAACTTGTTCATTTTTGGGTTCATGAACTTGTATAGTTCTAGAACTTTTCCAGAACTGATGTTCATGAATCTGTAGTTCTTGAACTTATTTGTGGTTCAAGAACTGATTAATCAGTATAAGCAAGTTCTTGAACCTTAGTGGTTCTAGAACCATTCAGTTCTTGAACTAGTGAGTCTTGATCTCAGATAAACCTGACTTTTCCAAGAACCTAAATTGGTTCAACAGTTAACATAATGAAAATGTTACAGATAGTACAGATTTGTATACACTACTATACCATATGTCTTCTTATATATCACCTTCCTAGTATTGTGACACAACTCAGGGGCGGATCCAGGATTTTAGCTTAGGGGGGGCGTAAGATTTTGGTAAATTTTCGGGTCCGTTTCTAGCCTCATAAAACGGTTGCGGTAGTGCATTGATAGGGTAAAAAAGTCCGTTTTCAAATAAAAGGAATTATCAATGTGTTAATTAAACCACTCATTAGCCATTATGCGTCGAGCGAGCGAAAAAAAAAGTTATACTGAGGGCGTGCATCGAAATTGTTTGATATTTTATCTACAGTAACATGGACATACATGTATGAATAAAAAAAGTCCGTTTTCAAATAAAAGGATTTAACAATGTGTTAATTAAACCACTCATTAGCCATTATGCGTCGAGCGAGCGAAGTGAGCGAAAAAATGTGTTAATTAAACCACTCATTAGTCATTATACGTAGAGCGAGCGAAGCGAGCGAGATTTTTTTTTATACTGAGGGCGTGCATCGAAATTGTTTGATATTTTATCTACAGTAACATGAACATACATGTATGAATAAAAAAGTCCGTTTTAAAATAAAAGGTTTTAACAATTTGTTAATTAAACCACTCATTAGCCATTATGCGTCAAGCGAGCGAAGCGACCGAAAAAAAAAATATACTGAGGGCGTGCATCGAAATTGTTTGATATTTTATCTACAGTAACATGGACATGTATGAATAAAAAAAGTCCGTTTTCAAATAAAAGGATTTAACAAGGTGTTAATTAAACCACTCATTAGTCATTATGCGTAGGGCGAGCGAAGCGAGCGAGAATTTTTTTAATACTGAGGGCGTGCATCGAAATTGTTTGATATTATATCTACAGTAACATGGACATACATGTATGATCCGGAATTTTTAGGGGGGGCGCGCGCCGGGTGCGCCCCCCCCTGGATCCGCTAGTGCAACTGAGGAACTATTTTAGGCACACCATAAGAGTGCCATGATGATGGAGATGGTATGTAATTTTTAAGATTTTCAGCCCCATCAATGGTTAAAACGGAAATACCCAATCCTTGAGTTTATGAATAAAAGTGGTCCAAACTAACAGAAGGATTTAAAATGTACTAGGTTACAGAGTGTTTATCTTTAAAATTGAGTTTGTCTCATGTGTGTTTATCACTTAAATATCAGTAGGCTACCATTTGATCAAGGAAAATCACACATATGTATTTAAAGCAAAAATCTGCCAGAAGAACTATAAACTTGAAGAACTGTTCTTGAACTAGCCTTCAAGTTTAACAGGGCTTTATATGACGGGGATATGACACGACAGTACAAACACTGTATTCAACTGAAAACACTTGTCGTTAAGGTAAGTTTATCGAATATACCCTGCATTTATCGATTTTTACTGCGCTTATCGTGGCGGTATGCGAGAGGCCTCGATGTACGATACACCCATCTACATTGCAAACAGACATTATATATCCTTGTGTTACTGATTTTTTTTACATATTTTGCATTGCCAGAAAGCCAAATAAATAACCTTTCTAATGGTGTAATTTTATTCCAAATAACGGTTAAATAAATAGGTAAAATCTTGAGTTGGAACGGAAATGTATCGCATTTTTTTCTTTTCTTAAACCTTTTTCGCGCATCACCATGTGTTTATTGTTTGGTCATCAAACATTTATTGTTTAGTAAATATTTAAATAAGATGCATGGTTAGAAAGCCAAATAAATAACCTTTCTAATGGTTTAATTTTATTCCAAATAATGCTTAAATAAATCGGTAAAAGCTCCAGTTGGGAAGGAAATATAACTATTTTTTTTCTTTTCTTAAAGCGCTTACGCACACTACCGTGTGTTTATTGTCTTGGTCATCAAACATATACATGTATTGTTTAATGAATACTTACAAAAGATACATGGTTAGAAAGTCAAATAAATAACCTTTCTATTGATTGATGTTATTTCGAACAATTCTTCAAAGGTTATGAACGAGGAAAAACAAAATAAAAGCACTGCCACAATTATCAAGCGGTTCATTTATCTGTAAAAACAAACTTAAACTGTTCTTGAACTGTTATATAGGTTAAATTAGTGAATTGTTCTTCATTTATGAACTAAATTCACAAATTATTCATGAACAACGGCCACGTTCAAAATTGCATCATGTTCTTAAAACTCTTCAGGAACAGCTATGTTCATGGAAACAAAAGCTCACAAATATTTAGATTGAATCCCACTTACCAAGGGCAGAATTGCAAATCTTGAACCATTCTAGAACTAACCTCAGTTCTTGAACCGTAGTTCTAGAACTAATATCAGTTCTTGAACATTAAAGTTCAAGAACTATACAAGTTCCTGTACTTGGTTCTTGAACTTCAATACTAGTTCTAGAACAGTTCTTTAAGTTCTAGAACAGTTCATTAACGTTAAATGGCCACTTTTAGAATACCAGTTCAAGAACACAACCATTCAAGAACCTCTGCTCAAGAACAACAATAGTTCAAGAACATCTGTTCTAGAACAGTTCAAGAATGATAAATGGCTGCTTCTAGAACAACAGTTCAAGAACCTCTTTTCAAGAACAACAACAGTTCAAGAACAGTTCAAGAACAGTTCAAGAACGGTTCTTGAAATTCTCGCAGGGGTAACAATAAAACCATGCCCGCTACTTTTCGCTCTTGTTTGTGTTTGTTGCTTCCAAGGTATCCCCTTTTCAGTATTTATTTACAGTCTGTTCTAAAATGTCTACCGCACATGCCAATACTTACTTATCTCTGGTTTTATAATCAGAGGTGTGTACTACACTTTAATCACCTCATTCAAAGATCACTTTAAAGTTCATGAGCATTAAACTGGAGGTATAAAAGGTTGGGTATATGCTTTAGTCAGTTTATTTTAACCTTTAACCCTCTACATATATATAACGGATTGTTCTTTCTTTGAATTAAGACCATTGATTATTTCCATTTATTTGACAAGGGATGTTTTTGGGAAAATGACTGATCAGCAGCCAGACATTGTACTGATCAGCCTGTTAGTTACTGATCTGGGTTTACAATGGATGCAAAGGCTATTGTAGTCGCTCTTAGCGGCTAAGAGTTCAGAGGGGGCATCAGGCTTTTCTTAAAGAATCTAAAATTTAAAAATCTAATATTTATATAATTTTTTTTATAAAAATGTCATGTCAATTAAAATATGATGTTAACACCATGTTGTTTAGGTCTAACATTTGAATTACCCGGAGATTTTGAACTTACCTTTGCGCATAATCTAGGATAGCACATATTGCTGTGCAAAATTAATTTTCTTGTAAATATGGGGTCATTTTTTGACTAATTTATTATGTTAAGGCCCTTCGGAATAGAAAATATTACTATTAATTTGTCAGTTCCTTAATTGACCCCCATGAAAAGCATGATGTAGCCCCTTTAAGGATCTCTTGAGGTAAATGACCGCTGAATGATTTAAACCTTGTGTAGCTTTAACACCCTTGAAATTTAGTATTATGGAATATGATATAGTCACTTATTTAGAGTCCATAATGTCTTTGGCCATATTAATAATGTTTTCTCTGAAAGTAATAAGTAATAAGATGGTGTAGCTTTAACTTCGTTAAGCTTTTAATAAACTCAAGGGCAAGATGTTTTATAGTCTTTAGTCGCATCAGCATAAAGTGTCTAAAGCTATTTTCACAGATAGCTTACATAGATTGTGTAGCTTTAAGCCTGCACAAATTTGTGTATGTATGGCATATAAGAATAGATTATTTATTACCCACCTGTTTCTGTATCTGTAGACCTCATATCAATCAGTGGAGCGGGCATATGGTGGCATATATACTGGCATCATCCATCCAGTCTGTCGGGCATATGGTGGCATATATACTGGCATCATCCATCCAGTCAGTCGATCCTGTCTGTACAAAAAATGTTTTACATTCAAGTTTTTTGGTTAAGTCTATTTCTCAAAGTTATACAGCTTTTAAACTTTATACATTAAATCTATATGACAGCAACAAGTTTTAATTTTACTATAGAACCTAGAGATAAAAACTGAGTAAAACATACTTAAAATGAGGTACAATCCCAACATCTAGGCAATAGAAAATTATGAATACCTTTAAATTCACCGTTAAGGCCATGGTTGGTGGGAAACATATCATTTTGTTGCCAAATAAACGTAAATTGTGTTATGAGAGCAGTATAGGGCTGAGACGGACCCTGAAGGAAGAGAATCATACACAATACTTGCCAGTTAACAGGTGCGGGTGAAAATTATTTGAATTAGAGAAAATGAACATAATAATTATTAGCTCTACTGATCAGAGATCAGCAGAGCTTATGCCGTGGTGCGGCGTCCGTCGTCCGTCTGTCCGTAAACTTTTTTTGTAGCGACTACTCTGAAACTAATGAATGGATTTTACAGAAATGTTGCCCATGAAGTCTAATTGATCCTAGCAAAATTTCATGTTGATGTGAATACCAAGATGGCCGCCAAATCTAAAGTAGATTTTTAAAAAACAAGTTTGTAGCGACTACTTCTTGAAAACTCTAAGTGATATTGATATGGGACTTTTTCTAAAATGATCAGCATGACATGATGTTGGTCCTTGTCGAAAATTGTTTTTATTCGACGTTAAACATGGCTGCCAGCAGCCATCTTTGTTTACATAAGAGTTATTTAGTAAAAACTTGTAGCGACTACTCCTCTGAAACTACTTGACGGATTTCCATGAAAATTCACAGGAATGTTGCTCTTGATGTCTAAATGATCCTAGCAACATTTCAGATTGGTCGGAAATTCAAGATGGCCGCAACAACTAAAAATAGATTTTCAAAAAACAAGTTTGTAGCGAGTACTTCTTGAAAACCATAAGTGATATTGATATGGGACTTTTTCTTAAATGATCAGTATGGAATGATGTTGATCCTTGTCGAAATTTATTTTGATGCGACGTTAAACATGGCCGCCAGTGGCCATCTTTTTTTACATAGAGTTATATAATGAAAACTTGTAGCGACTACTCCTCTGAAACTACTTGACGGATTTTCATGAAACTTCACAGGTATGTTGCTCTTGATGTCTTATTGATCCTAGCAAAATTTCAGGTCGGCAGGAAATTGAAGATGGCCGCCACGGCTAAAAAATGATTTTCAAAAAACAAGTTTGTAGCGACTACATCTTGAAAACTATAAGTGATATTGATATGGGGCTTTTTCTAAAATGATCAGCATGACATGATGTTGGTCCTTGTCGAAAATCGTTTTGATTTGATTTTAAACATGGCTGTCAGCGGCCATCTTTGTTTACATAGAGTTATCTAGTAAAAACTTGTAGCGACTACTCCTCTGTAACTACTAGACGGAGTTTCATGAAACTTCACACGAATGTTGCTCTTGATGTCTAATTGATCCCAGCAAAATTTCAGGTCGGCCGGAAATTCAAGATGGCCACCATGGCTAAAAATAGATTTTCAAAATACTGTTAGTGATATTGATATGAGACTTTTTCTAAAATGGTCAGTATAACATGATGTTGATCCTTGCCAGCGGCCATCTTTGTTTACATAGAGTTATAATGAAAACTTGTAGCGACTACTCCTATGAAACTACTTGACGGATTTTCATGAAACTTCACAGGAATGCTGATCTAGCTATCAAAAACCTATCAGTAGAGCTTCAAGGTCATTGACCTCTCGTATATAATGTAAATGCCTGAGAGCATCCTTTGTAGTTCTTTGTATGTAGAAGCAGATCTGGTAGGGGGTGGGGGTGTTGGGGATGGGGCAGACCTCTCCAGGATCTGCATACTAATGGTATTGTTAATCTACTAGTTACATAGAACTTTTAAAATAACACTGATATGTTATATAGAACTTTCAAAACAACACTGATACGTTATATAGAACTTTCAAAATAACACTGATACGTTATATAGAACTTTCAAAACAACACTGCAGATACGTTATATAGAACTTTCAAAACAATTAACACTGCAGATACGTTAAATAGAACTTTCAAAACAATTAAGACTGCAGTCTCATACACTATATACAACTTTCAAAACAATTAACACTGCAGATACAGCCTGGATTCCAAGCTTATTGGTTGAATTGATCTGCATTTATTAAGAATAATGGTAGTTTAAGTTACACAGAACTTTCAAAACAATTAATATTGCAGATATGTTACATAGAACTTCCAAAATAGTTAATACTGCAGATATGTTACATAGAACTTTCAAAACAATTATAACTGCTGATACAGGATTTCAAGTTTATTGGTTGAATTGGGAACGATCAATATGCAAAATGGAATGAAATAAAGTCTCTTGGCGAAATGACCATAAACATGATATAGCAATGACTTAATTGCATACTGGAAAATGGTTTATGTCAACTAATTGTTACGAAACTTGAAATGTGTCAATTAAATTGTCATGAAATGCTGATGGCGTTACAAACTTTTATGTTTATCTTTTAAGATCATTAATAATGCATGGAAACATGACATAATGCTTCGAATGATAAACGTCCACTAACGAAAAACAAAATAAAGCACACACATTGTGTCTCCCAAACAAATCTGCAGCGTCGGCTATTTTTAATTTAGCAGTTACAATTTATGATGATCGATTAGTTAAGCTGTCAATTTAATATAATCTTGACGCATGTTAGAAACATATGATACAGACATTCCCATGTTTCCGAAGCAGCGCTTTGAATTATTACGAGCATTTCCGTAAAAATGCCATATATTTTATTGCTAAATATGAAGAAATGAATGTGGATCAATATATTTTGTCTGATAAGGGAGAAAGTATGGCAGATTATAGCATTGTGATGCAAATATCTTTAATGCGAAAGTTTGAAGCTGTCATATCTAGATAGAAATCAATTTATGTCAATAAAAATAAGGTGGTGTTTGATTTTTTTTTTTCCAGAAAAATAAAATTGACCTCAACCAGTAAAAATGATTCAAAGAAAAGAAAATAGTCATACATTTTAGCATGTAATACATTGTGCACATATATATACTCAGTTACAAAACAAAGTGTACACTTAGAAAATTTTACTTTACACCCCTATCTTCTTTATCAAGCAACAGTCCCTTAGTGATTCAACCTATTGAACAACAAATGACAATGTGATATTGGCAATGGAATGATAAAATATTTGATACCAAACATGACATATTAATTTTGGAATTTGTATGAATTCTAAAAAAAAATCAATGCACACTTTCTTTCGCAACTGAGCTGTGTACACTTTCTTTTGCAACTGAGCTGTGTACACTTTCTTTCGCAACTGAGCTAGCCGTGTACACTTTCTTTCACAACGCAGCTGTGTACACTTTCTTTCACACCTGAGCTGTGTACACTTTCTTTCACACCTGAGCTGTGTACAGTTTCTTTTGCAACTCAGTATACTATTATGTCAAACCTTTAGTAAGAGACCAGTATAGGAAGAGACAAGTATAGGAAGAGACCACTCTTCCAGTATAGGAAGAGACCAGTATAGTAAGAGACCAGTATCGGAAGCAGAACTGGTCTAGTAACATAAGTGCAGGTCTCTTTAGCCTGTTTAAGTTTTAATATTATAGAGTAATATGTATTTTCATATGTATTATATGTGTATAACTTTCTTATGAAATACATATGAGGCACATATGTAAGTTTTAATATTATATATGTAAGTTTTAATATTATATATGTAAGTTTTAATATTATGTAAGTTTTAATATTATATATGTAAGTTTTAATATTATATATGTAAGTTTTAGTATTATATATGTAAGTTTTAGTATTATATATGTAAGTTTTAGTATTATATATGTAAGTTTTAATATTATATATGTAAGTTTTAGTATTATATATGTAAGTTTTAATATTATATATGTAAGTTTTAGTATTATATATGTAAGTTTTAATATTATATATTGTAAGTTTTCATATTATATATGTTAGTTTTAATATTATATATGCAAGTTTTAATATTATATATGTAAGTTTTAATATTATATAGAGGATCTTACATGATATCAGAGTACTCTGCAAGGCTCTTGTCGAGCATTATATAATTTTTGCTAACGAATTTAATAAATTCAATAATGAATGAGAACAAATGTTAGATTCTATTTATCACATAACTCACATATTGAATTTTATTGCATTTTCCTTGTCAATTTAACACTCGAAACCGACATAAACCTTGGGAATTGGATCATAGTCATTATCGATTTTTTTGACAGTGCATACTAGGCTTATTTGCATACTTGTATAACTAGTGGTGTAGAAAATATAGAATGGTGTTATTCCACTCCCACAACGTAAGTTATGTGATAAACAGTAATATATTACATTTGTGTTACTTTCATATAAAATACACATGTGGAATACATATGAGGCACATATGTAAAACATGTGAATTCATGCCCAGATATTTTTCCTGTGTAAATATAAAACTGTGCCTTAACTGCTTGGCGTTGCCACGAAGGTTACCTTATTTAGGATGCGTTTTTTATTCCTAAGAAAAAAAGGCCTGCCAATACAGGGTGTATGTTTTATGTAACTCTGTGATGTTTTTTCCTTGTCTTAATGATTATTGTGGATTATTGTGTCTGCTTTCAATCAGCCCCATGCCAGGGATACTGTTTATGTCACAACAAGTCTTATACAGGTTTATAACCAGGCTACAGTCGCAGGAATGTGGATGAGTCGTAGGAAATTGGTCAGAATGACCACCCATCAGCACATATTAAAGGGACATATGGCAGTCTTGACTGTTTTAAAACTCCCAGCGTCCCATTAGTTTTTAGCTCTTCTGATCAGAGATCAGCAGAGCTTATGCCGTGGTGCGGCGTCCGTCTGTCTGTTCGTCTGTCTGTCCGTCCGTAAACTTTTATTTGTAGCGACTACTCCTCTGAAACTACTGGCTGGATATTCATGAAACTTTACAGAAATGTTATCCATGAAGTCTAGTTGTTCCTAGCAAAAATTCATGTTGATGTGAAATCCAAGATGGCCGCCAAAGCTAAAAATAGATTTTTAAAGTACAAGTTTGTAGCGACTACTTCTTGAAAACTATAAGTGATATTGATATGGGACTTTTTCTAAAATGATCAGTATGACATGTTGTTGGTCATTCTCAAAAATCGTTTTGATTCGACGTTAAACATGGCTGCCGCCATCTTTGTTTACATAGCGTTATATAGTAAAAACTTGTAGCGACTACTACTCTGAAACTACTTAGCGGATTTTCATGAAACTTCACAGGAACGTTGCTCTTGATGTCTTATTGATCCTAGCAAAATTTCAGATCGGCCAGAAATTCAAGATGGCCGCCACAGCTAAAAATAGATTTTTAAAAAATAAGTTTGTAGCGACTACTGCTTGAAAACTATAAGTGATATTGATATGGGACTTTTTCTAAAATGATCAGCATGACATGATGTTGATCCGAGTCGAACATTATTTTGATTCGACGTTAAACATGGCTGCCAGTGGCCATCTTTGGTTACATAGAGTTATATAGTAAAAACTTGTAGCGACTACTCCTCTGAAACTGCTTGACGGATGTTCATGAAACTTTGCAGGAATGTTGCTCTTGATGTCTAGTTGATCCTAGAAAAATTTCAGGCTCGCCGGAAATTCAAGATGGCCACCACAGCTAAAAATAGATTTAAAATAAATAAGTTTGTAGCGACTACTTCTTGAAAACTATAAGAGATATTGATATGGGACTTTTTCTAAAATGATCAGCATGACATGATGTTGGTCCTTGTCGAAAATCGTTTTGATTCAACGTTAAACATGGCTGCCAGCGGCCATCTTTGTTTACATAGAGTTATATAATGAAAACTTGTAGCGACTAATCCTCTGAAACTACTGGACGGATTTTCATGAAACTTCACAGGAATGTTGCTCTCGATGTCTAATTGATCCTAGTAAAATTTCAGGTCGGCCGGAAATTCAAGATGGCCGCCACGTCTAAAAATAGATTTTCAAAATACAAGTTTGTAGCGACTACTTCATGAAAACTATAAGTGATATTGGTATGGGACTTTTTCTAAAACGATCAGCATGACATGATGTTGGTCCTTGTCAAAAATCGTTTTGATTCGACGTTAAACATGGCTGCCAGTGGCCATCTTTGTTTGCATAGAGTTATATTGTAAAAACTTGTAGCGACTACTCCTTTGAAACTACTTGGCGGATTTTCATGAAACTTTACAGAAATGTTGCTCTTGATGTCTAATTGATCGTAGCAACATTTCAGGTCGGCCGGAAATTCAAGATGGCCGCCACAGCTAAAAATAGATTTTCAAAATACAAGTTTTAGCGACTACTTCATGAAAACTGTAAGTGATATTGGTATGGGACTTTTTCTAAAACGATCAGCATGACATGATGTTGGTCCTTGTCAAAAATCGTTTTGATTCGACGTTAAACATGGCTGCCAGCGGCCATCTTTGTTTACATAGAGTTATATAGTAAAAACTTGTAGCGACTACTCCTTTGAAACTACTTGGCGGATTTTCATGAAACTTTACAGAAATGTTGCTCTTGATGTCTAATTGATCGTAGCAAAATTTCAGGTTGGCCGGAAATTCAAGATGGCCGCCACGGCTAAAAATATTTTTTTAGCTCTACTGATCAGAGAGTTTGTAGCGACTACTTCCTGAAATCAAAATCAATCAGTAGAGCTTCAAGGTCATTGACCTCTTGTTCTACATAACTGGCATTTGTTCAATCATTAATATTAATTACAAAAATATTTCAAAGTAAATTGATAAAAGTGGATTATATTGCAGCAATAATATATATTCAAACTTTTATTTAATTATATGCAAGCAGGGTTAACGTCCAAATGATACAGGGTTAATAAATCGAGATGCTAATTTTAATTCTTGTAAAAACTTCATGATTGCCGTCTGTCCCTTTAAGCTCCCATGGAGGAGCAGTTAAACCTAGGACACATCCACTCACCAAAACATGTTAAAAGCGACCAGTCATCACATTGGTTATCCCCCTCTGAGGTTGCTTGTCCCGACATCAACAAATATGAGCTTATTTAGAGCAGCTCCCAGAATGAGGATCCAGAGGCATCGTCAACAAATGTTTAAATGACCCATGGCAATCTTGAAGTATACTGAGCGTAGAAACGTCCCCAACTTCACCCATAGATTTAGACACAATACCATTATATTTTATTTAATCTTATTTGCCAATACATTTGTTAAAGGCCAGCACTGTCAGTGAAAACAATTTTCTTTGAATCAAACTATTCCCCTCAATTTGGTTTAAACAGCATTTACGGGTCTTGTGGTTAAAGCTTTGAGTTAACACAGTTTTGTTATATTGAAATAAACAGAGAATGACCTCATCACCACAAAAACAGAGAAAAGTCGCTGATCTTTTCACTCATTTTTGCGCCATACAGCTTTCAAGAACGAATATTTTCAGATTACCTCCCTTTATAATAAAAATATAGTGATTCGCAATTTGAATAAAACATGTTTTAGCTGCAACGGACAAACTTTGTTTTTTGATGATTATTAATATTGATCAGAATGATTGAGTGATAAGTATAAAATGATGAAATTTTATCTAGATTGGTGTACAAAGTAAAAAAGTCAACCCTATGCAAATCACAGCTTAAAAGAGGGACGTTTATATTTTTGCTGAGTATAGTTATCAGGCATTAACATTAGCTGCACCTGGATTTATCCAGCACCATTTTGACTGTAATTAAATAAAGGTAATAAAACTTGGAGTTTCAGTTTTATTTTTCGTCTTTATTCTACCTTAAAGGGGCACATGGCAATCTTGAAGTTTTATATCCAGCATTAAAATAGCATCTCGATTTATTAACCCAGTATCCTTTTGACTTAAAAACCGCTTGCATATAATTAAAAATAAATAAATTGAGATTTCAATTTTCTTCATTTTTCTACCAAACTTTTAAATATATTATTGGTGCAATACTGTCAAAAGTTAGTAATATGTAAAAATAATTTGCTTTGAACAATTCTAATAATTAATATTAATTAATGATTTCCGATATGCTACCTCTGTATAACTGTGTAGTGAGTTTTAAACAAATAAAGGTTGCCATATGTATATTATTGGTGCAATAAAATCAAAAATTAATAAGGTAAAAAAAAAAAGTCTTGACCTTTAAATAATGATTAATAATAATTTCCAAAAATGCAAGTTATGTAGAACTACAGGATGCCAGGAGTTTAAAGGGACACAAGGCAATATTGATTTCTTTCAAACTCGTGGCGTCTACAGAACTTGCATCTTTGCTAATCATTATTGAAAATATTTAAGTAGTTGAAAGCAAATTGTATTTGCACATTGTTAATTGTTAATTATATTGCATCAATAATATTAATTCAAACCTATGGTAAAATAATTAAGAAAAATATAAAGCTCCAAAGTCTGTTATAGTTTATTTAGATATATTCTGCAGGTTTAAAGGGACACACGGCAATCTTGATTCTTTTAAAACTCACGGCATCCCGCTTGTTTTTCTGGATAACTTACATTTTTTCAATCATTAATATTAATTATAAGAATAGTAATAAGCACATTGTATGTGCATATTATTCAATTTTGATATTATTGCACCAATAATATATTAAAACTTAAAGTAAAATATGACGAAAAAGTGAATACTTAAATTTTTATTTATTTAAATGTAACCAGGTTTAAAGTAAACATGATCCTGGATATATAAGTCGAGACACCCATTTCAAACACTTCAAGATTGCCGTGTGTCCCTTTAAGGTCACAATGATGCTGGATTAATAAGTTCATGTTTGGTGAATAGTGTTTTACCTCATTTGCAGCACATTTTAGGTTGTATGACAGTCGATTGTTAGTGGTCAAGGCAGACCACGCACTTTTTCTTGGGTAGAACAAGTACTGTATACCCGCCATTCGTAGGAATCAACACTTCCTCACTTACAAGTTTAGCCCCTGGTGCTATTTGAACTCATAGCGGTGAGAGGCGAGAAGATTTCAAATGCAGCGCATCTTGGCTAAATAATCCAGACCTGGATGTGCTTGCTGGAGTAATACAACGAATCACTCATTTTAATGATTGATATATACGCTTCAAGATTGCCATGTGTCCCTTTAACCAGTGATGCATGCAATTCTCGTACAATCAAACATTTAAAAACAGAGTTAGGAATGAATCTGAAGTTTGAATAATTAGATTATTATTTCATAATTGTGAAACTGAGGAAGGGAACACGTGCTGTTGATAACATTTTTATGCAGATTTTCACAGCCTGGCGTTTGTGTTAGTATTTATTATTATACATTAGATATTTGAGTGGTTTTAGCTCTTGCAAAGAAACATCTATAATAACAATATTGGTATTTTGCAAATCTAATGGAATGATTTGCATAAAAATAATATTTCTCGTGAGCTATACTATTGATATGAAATGTTTTAGTTTGGATACATGGTATGTCATTATTATGATATTGAACGTTTTGGTAAAGTCTGGCATTTCCATATTGGCGCTGATTTTGAAGATTAATGTCACAGGACGGCCATTATGTCACATTATTTTGCAGACAATATGGAGTCTTTCTGGTATCATCTATGCATGCAAAGCCTGTATCAATATATCGCATACTCCAGTATGCCAGCTGATCACTCCATTTTTTTCTAAAGAAAAAATAAAGTCGTCGGGCACACTAAAGTAATCCATCAAATTTAAACCTTCTAAGACATAAAACATTTAGTTTTTTTAAGAAGGCTTAACTTTGATGGATACATAGAGCATGATTTAATTTTTAGCTCTACTGATCAGAGATCAGCAGAGCTTATGCCGTGGTGCGGCGTCCGTCGTCCGTCCGTCCGTCTGTCTGTCCGTAAACTTTTATTTGTAGCGACTTCACAGCTGAAACTACTGGATGGATATTCATGAAACTTTACAGAAATGTTGCCCATAAAGTCTAGTTGATCCTAGCAAAAATTCATGTTGATGTGAAATCCAAGATGGCCGCCAAAGCTAAAAATAGAGTTTTAAAATACAAGTTTGTAGCGACTTCTTCTTGAAAACTATAAGTGATATTGATATGGGACTTTTTCTAAAATGATCAGCATGACATGATGTTGATCCTAGTCAAAAATCGTTTTGATTCGACGTTAAACATGGCTGCCAGCGGCCATCTTTGTTTACATAGAGTTATATAGTTAAAACTTGTAGCGACAACTTCTCTGAAACTACTTGGCGGATTGTCATGAAACTTTACAGGAATGTTGCTCTTGATGTCTTATTGATCCTAGAAAAAATTCAGGTCGGCCGGAAATTCAAGATGGCCGTCACAGCTAAAAATAGATTTTTAAAAAATAAGTTTGTAGCGACTACTTCTTGAAAACTATAAGTGATATTGATATGGGACTTTTTCTAAAATGATCAGCATTACAGGATGTTGATCCTAGTCAAAAATCGTTTTGATTCAACGTTAAACATGGCTGCCAGTGGCCATCTTTGTTTACATAGAGTTATATAGTAAAAACTTGTAGCGACTACTCCTCTGAAACTACTTGGCGGATTGTCATGAAACTTTACAGGATTGTTGCTCTTGATGTCTTATTGATCCTATCAAAATTTCAGATCGGCCGGAAATTCAAGATGGCCGTCACAGCTAAAAATAGATTTTTAAAAAATAAGTTTGTAGCGACTACTTCTTGAAAACTATAAGTGATATGGGACTTTTTCTAAAATGATCAGCATGACATGATGTAGATCCTTGTGGAAAATTATTTTGATTCGGCGTTAAACATGGCTGCCAGTGGCCATCTTTGGTTACATAGAGTTATACAGTAAAAACTTGTAGCGACTACTCCTCTGAATCTACTTGACGGATGTTCATGAAACTTCACAGGAATGTTGCTCTTGATGTCTAGTTGATCCTAGAAAAATTTCAGGTCGGCCGGAAATTCAAGATGGCCGCCACAGCTAAAAATAGATTTAAAATAAATAAGTTTGTAGCGACTACTTCTTCAAAACAATAAGAGATATTGATATGGGACTTTTTCTAAAATGATCAGTATGACATGATGTTGGTCCTTGTCGAAAATCGTTTTGATTTGACCTTAAACATGGCTGCTTTGTTTACATAGAGTTATATAATGAAAACTTGTAGCGACTACTTCTTTGAAACTACCTGACGGATTTTCATGAAACTTCACAGGAATGTGGCTCTTAATGTCTTATTGATCTTAGCAAAATTTCAGGTCGGCCGGAAATTCAAGATGGCCGCCACGGTTAAAAAATAGATTTTCAAAAAACAAGTCTGTAGCGACTACTTCCTGAAATCAAAATCAATCAGTAGAGCTTCAAGGTCATTGACCTCTTGTTTTTGTTCACAATTATAAATATCTTTTCTTATTAATTGGCCTGATGTTAACAAAGAGTTTATCTGACGTCTGAAAATAAATGTGTAAACACAAGTTTATCCTCCAAACATGATGAAGAACCATAAGAATTTATTCCTTAGCAAGAATAGGACAGGTTTCTGGTTTCCCATGTATCCTTCAGCTGTCTTTGGAGCGGCTCTAAATAGTCGCATTACGTGGTCCCGCCTTAATTCCATTAAGCAACAGGAAAGCTTATATTAACATGATTTTATGACGGATATTTCGACAATAAAACATGTTTTTTTAAACATTTGTTATAAATGCGATAACTTGTTTAAATGTACCAATTAAATGTTTTAATTTTACAATATGCAAACTATTTAAGCCGAAATGAAGGTTTTATCATACCCCAGCCAACCCTGTTTTCGCTTCTTGAAGCAGGGGTTGGATGGGGTATGAAAGTTAATACCCGGACCACGTAATGGTTATTACATACCTTACTATAAATAGTAACACATTTTAGTAGAAAAACCATGATATAATAATTATCAGTCCTTTTTCAAAATCCATTATAGGCACACTGCCATTATGGATTATAGAAAATCGGCACAGTAGCAACAGACTGTCCGCACGCGAAGACGTCAACGTCAACAAGCAACACAATAACAGCATATTGGAGCAGACGTTGAAATCTCAACAGCAATTTTTACGATAACGTTGAAATGTTGAAATATATCATTATTTAAGTGCAAGGGTTTTAAAACAGACAAGGAAGAAAACTAATTTTACCGTTATTTATTCATTTAATATAGTCAGTTTATTTGCCAAATAAGTGTTTGCCTCTTAAAGGGGTTGTTGCACTATTCTGGAACTAGCTTCATTTAAAAGAGCTGTAAAAAAACATGGAAAAAGCTGAAAGAATTATCAAAATATCACAAAAAAATACAGGAGATGTGATCTTTTAAAAATTTGCAAACATTTCCAAACGGAGGCAGCCATCTTGGATTGATGACGTTATCTCGCCTTTTTACCATGTATTGCATATTGATAAATACCATTTAAAACAAATCATATCACTGCAAATACATGTAAATTGTAAAAAGAGCATATACAGTATAAATATTTTACTTTATAATTTAATACATTTATTTGCTTTAAAAACTGTAGAAAAAGCTGAAACAATTACCAAAATATCTTAACAAATATAGGACATATGACCTTTTGAAAATGTGCAAAAAGACTCCAATGGAGGAAGCCATCTTTGAATGATGACGTCATCGCGCCTTTTTCCATATATGGATAATAGATAATAAATAGTGTTTAAAGCATCTTCAAATGAAACCAGGGGCACAAATTAGCACTCGCCCAGTCGCCATTGGCGAGTAAAAAACGGTCTGGGCGACCAAATTTTGACTTTCACGCGCCCATGTGGCGACCAAAAATATTCAATCCAAAAAACGGAAAAAGGGTAATCATTCAACACAAACATTTAAGTTCGAGGATTTTACCTCGCAGATTTTACTTTGGTCCCGTGAACTACGTACTTTTGGCCAAAATAGACAAACCCTTAACAAAATAATAACGAAGCAAATGTTTGTTTTTATTTTTCCACTGCCAACAAGACAATGTTTGAGATGTTGCGATGTACGATTTCCCACAAAACTGTATATTACGGTACTCTGCACCTCGAATGTCAATGTAAAAATAGATGTGCAAGAGTGCAAGTAACATTTGCTAGTATAAAATCAACATTAAAACAGACATGGTAGTGTTTATTAGCTCTACTGATCAGAGATCAGCAGAGCTTATGCCGTGGTGCGGTGTCCGTCGTCCGTCCGTCCGTCTGTCCGTCCGTCTGTCCGTCCGTTAACTTTTTTTTTGTAGCGACTACTCCTCTGAAACTACTGAATGGATTTTCATGAAACTTTACAGAAATGTTGCCCATGAAGTCTAGTTAATCCTAGCAAAAATTCATGTAGATTTGAAATCCAAGATGGCCGCCAAATCTAAAAATAGGTTTTTAAAAAACAAGTTTGTAGCGACTACTTCTTGAAAACTCTAAGGGATATTGCTATGGGACTTTTTCTAAAATGATCAGCATGACATGATATTGGTCCTTGTCGAAAATCGTTTTGATTCGA